>LR750773.1:181432-273493 GCA_902729485.2 Mus minutoides
GGTTACTCACATAAAAGTCATGCCACTATTGCCAAAGAATTCCCATATTCTCTACCAGGCATGTTTTAGTGTGCCTGATTCATATCTAATTTTATTAAACTTCTCTCTCTCTCTCTCTCTCTCTCTCTCTCTCTCTCTCTCTCTCTCTCTCTCTCTCATTGTTGTTTAGTTTGGCTGAGTATTTGTCCATCTTATTTTTCTTTCCAAAGAACCAACCAAATTTTTATTTCTTTACCCTTTGTATTATTTTTCTGTTTCTATTTTATTAATATTTGCCATGACCTTAACAATTTATTTCCATAGACTAAGTTAGTTTTGTTTATTATTTTGATAGTTTAAGATATAACATTAAATTATTTATTGGAGATCTTTTTGATTCCTTAAAGTAGGAAATTAAAAATTATAAATGTTCCTCATAGGAGCAATTTTATTATATCCCACAGGTTTGAGAATATGGTATTTTCATTTTCTTCTGAGAATATTTTTATTTACTTTTTTATGTCTTAAAGGTCCTGTTAATTGTTGGATCATGTGTTGTTCAATATATGTGAGTTTATGTATGTTCTGGGGTTGCTCTTATTTTTGGATTGTAGTTTTATTCCATTGTGATCAATAGGCTACAAGGAATTATATCATTTTTCCTACTTTTGTATGGCTTGATTTGTACCCTAATACATGATTTATTTTCAAGAATGTTATGGGGGCTACTGAAGAAAAAAAGCTGTTTTTATCAGAATTTGGATATAATATTCTGTAGATGTCTGTTAAATTCATTTGATATATGATTTCATTCAATTTAGATATTTCTTTTGTTTTCTCTTTGTCAGAATGAACTGTTAATCACTAACACTGGAGTACTAAGGTTGCCTGTTACTACTGTGTTGGGGTTAATCTGTAGTGTCACATCTAGTAGGGTTTGTTTTGTAAAACTGGATATACCAATGTGGGGGTCATATATGCTCAAGATCACAATGTCCTCTTGATAGAATATCACTGAATTTGTATTGAGATCTATTTTTCCAAGAATTGGATCAGTGATACCTATTTGTGTGTTTGGTCCATTTCCTTGGAATATCTTCTTTATTTTTTTAACTCTAAGATACTATCTATCTTTTTGTGGTGATATAGATTTTTTGTAGAAAGAAAATGAAAGTTCCTGCTTTTTGATTCAGTCTACTAGTCTATAACTTTTGATTGAGGAATTAAGGTCGTTAGTATTTAGAGTTACTATTGAAAGTTATCTGTTTATTTATCCCATTTTATTGATTTTTTAATTGTTTGGTATTTTATTCCTCTTATGTGTTGCTATCATTCTAACAATGATTTATTATTTTTATGACCTCATGGATATATATGTTTTTCTCATTATTCTAAAGAATTTATTCAAGCATCTTCTTTAGTGCTGACTCACTAACTATAAAGACTCTCAGCTTATATTTGTTATGAACATTTTTTTACTTTCCCTTCAATTATGACAGGCAGCTTTGTTGAATGTAGTACTTTGGTTTAGTAATTATTTTTTCAAACTTGAAATACATCTTTCCTGTCCCTCCTGGATCTGAAAGTTTCAGTTGACAAGTCTGTTATTACCACAATTCCCCTATAACTATTTTATTATCATTAAAACACTAAACACTATATATATATATATATATATAGTGTTTAGTGTTTTAATGATAATATGATGAGAGTATATTCTTTCCTGGCTTTATCTGCTTGATGTCCTCAAAGCCCCCTGTATCTGGATTAGCATCTGCTTTCTTTTTTTTTTTTTTTTTAGTGAGACAGGGTTTCTCTATATAGCCCTGGCTGTCCTGGAGCTCACATTGTAGACCAGGCTGGCCTCGAACTCAGAAATCCACCTGCCTCTGCCTCCTTTCTCCTGTATCCATTATCTTCAGATTTAGTCTTTTCAGAGTGTCCAGCATACCTTTAAATTTATGTTGGTATATCCTTACTATGTTATCTTTGGCCTTGTCCAATTATTCCATACCTTGTCTTTAAGCTCAGGTGTCTTGCCAGCTCTTTAATCCACTCTGTTCATGATACCATCCACTGAATTTTATGTGACTTACTACATTGTTTTTAATTTTTCACCATTTCAGTTTTGGTTTTCTTCTGTATTTCTATCTTTTTCATTTATTTTTTATATTATTCATTTTTAAGATTATTTTATTCAGTTCTTTGTGCTTTTAAAGATACTTATAGTCATTGAATTCTCTATTTGGGATTTCATCTAAGTCACTCCCACTAGATGACATTACTTAGGGTTAACAGTTTTTGGGGGAGTCATGTTGTCTTGGTTTTTCATGTTTATTGTTAGTATACTGGATTGTATAGATTGGGTGTTGTTTTTGTTGTTTGATTTATTTTTATAGTTATATTCTTTTGGTTGAAGTAGTTGAACTTTGGTGAAAGTGTGTTGAAATGAAAACTGGATGTGCAAAAAACAATACCTTTATCTAGGAGTTTTGGGATACCTGATTAAAATTATATATATTATTCCCTGAGTAAGATATTCAGACTCCTAGATTTTCTTTTACTTTTTAATACTTGTTTGTGTTTTCCCTTGTGGATGAAAGCATGGAGCTAATCTTTTCACCTGTATAACAAGGATTCTGTATGCAGGAAAAATGTGTTCATCCCAATAGGTCTAGTATGCGCAACCCTGAATATGTATAGAAGGTAGAGGTGGACTTCTACAGTTATTCCACTATATAGAGATCTTTACAATATCTATCTTCATCTTTTAATTTACCTTGTACCTAGAATTCCTATAAAACTGTTCTGTCCAATTACTTTTACTAATGGTATCCAACAGTCCAGCAAGTATGTAAGTAACCCTGACCCAGGATTTCATACCATTCATGAAGCATCAAAATGGCATCTCAATATTTGAAATATTAGTAAAACAACAATGCCATTTTGCATCCTTGCATGCTAGATTTTATAAATAAGGATTAATAACTTTTATCTTGATGGTATATAGATGAGGAAGAATAAAAAGATGTCTCTTAGTTAAGGCTTTCATTGCTATGAAGAGACAGCATGACCAAGGCAACTCTTTATAAAGACAAACATTTAATTGAGTCTGGCTTTCAGGTTCAGAGGTTCAGTCCATTATCATCAAAGTCGAAGCATGGCAGAATCCAAGTAGGCATGACATGGGAGGAGCTGAGAGTTCTGAATCTTGATCTGACTGCAGCCAGGAGAAACTGAATCTTCCACACTAGGAGGAGCTTCAAAGCCCACCCCCACAGTGACACACTTCCTCCAACAAGGCCAAACCTCCTAACAATACCAATCAATCCCTATGGGCCAAGCATATTCAAACTATAATACATGCCTCCTTACAAATTCCCTCTGATTGCAACCATACCAGGAGTCTTGATCAGTTATGCTCTGGAAGAATAATTCACATTGGGACACAGGTAGAACAAGCAAGTAGTTAGGTTTAACGAATTAAAAGAGAAAAGGTAAAGTAGACCATCCAGAATAGAAAGAAGCAAACCTACTGGCCAAGGAAAACCTCTAGCTTGCTGGGACCAGTTTTGTGCTTTGTCTAAAAATTGTATTGTTTCAAAAAAGAAAAGAGATTAGTGAGATGTAGCATTGCTGCACTCTTGCAAGTCTCATTAATACCTGGCTGAATAGAAGTACTGAGGTTCTCAGCCCTGAGGGGATAATTCAATGGTAGAATGCTTGCTATCAGATATTTTATTTATTTACATTAAATGCTAATCCGAAAGTACCCTATACCATCCCCCCACCCCCGCTCTACTCCCCTACCCACCCACTCCTATTTCTTGGCCCTAGCATTCCCCTGTACTGGGGTATATAAAGTTTGCAAGACCAAAGATCCTCTCTTCCCAATGATGGCCAACTAGGCAGCTAGGACACGAAGGTACTGGTTGTTCATATTGTTGTTCCACCTATAGGGTTGCAAACCCCTTCAGCTTCTTTGGTACTTTCTCTAGCTCCTCCATTGGGAGCCCTGTGTTCCATCCTATAGCTGACTGTGAGCATCCACTTCTGTATTTGCCAGGCACTGGCATAGCCTCACAAGAGACAGCTATATCAGGGTCCTGTAGCAAAATCTTGCTGGCATATGCAATAGTGTCTGCATTTGGTGGCATAGCCTCTCTTGAGATAGCTATATCAGGGTCCTTTCAGCAAAATCTTGCTGGCATATGCAATAGTGTCTGGGTTGGATGGCTGATTATGGGATGGATCCCCAGGTAGGGCAGTCTCTGGATGGTCCATCCTTTCATCTTAGCTCCAAACTTTGTCTCTGTAACTCCTTTCATTGGTGTTTTGTTCCCTATTCTAAGGAGGAATGAAATATCCACACTTTGGTCTTCGTTCTTCTTGATTTTCATGTGTTTTGCAAATTGTATCTTGGGTATTCTAAGTTTCTGGGCTAATATCCACTTATCAGTGAGTGCATATCAAGTGACTTCTTTGGGGATTGGGTTACCTCACTAAGGATGAAATCCTCCAGATACATACATTTGTCCAAGAATTTCATAAATTCATTGTTTTTAATAGATGAGTAGTACTCCATTGTGTAAATGTACCACATTTTCTGTATCCATTCCTCTGTTGAGGGACATCTGGGTTCTTTCCAGCTTCTGGCTATTATAAATAAGGCTGCTATGAACATAGTAGAGCATGTGTCCTTATTACCAGTTGGAACATCTTCTGGGTATATGCCCAGGAGAGGTATTGCTGGATCTTCCTGTGAATGCTTGCCTACCATTTGCAAGCCTCTGTGTTCAAATACTAGCCCTGGAATGGAAATAGGGTAGGGAGAAAAATTAAAGGAAGGAAGGAAGGAAGGAAGGAATGGGAGGAATAGAAAGAAGGAGGAAGGGAGGGAAGGAGAGACAGAGGGACAGAGGAGGTTAGATAGGAAGTGGACTATGGTTGCCACATACCCTGTTTACAGTACTCTTGTTCTAATACTTTTTGATGCATAGTTGAGAAAGTTATATGAGGGTACAGAATCAGAAGTCAAAAAGCCACTCAATGGACAGAGAGACAGGTTTCTCTTGTTCTAGGACAAAACAACCCTCGGATATAAATTGAAATGCAGAAATACAAAAAACTATCCAGTGTATGTATCTTGAGATACAGGTTGAAGGGCAACCACAGAGCACATGTAGACACAGAAAGACACAGAGGATGTCTCTGGAACAGGGAATATACTCAAATTTGAGAATTGTGGGTTGTAATTAAAGCATGATTTAACATAGAATCCATTTATAGTGAGATATTCTTTTCTAAGAAAGTATTCCATAGTAAAATGAAAATCGTGGTTTGCACATTGCAAATCTTGAAAACTATTCAGGATTTGTAGCCCACTTAGCGTGCATTGCTCTTTGCTTTGCTCATATATATACCAGTTCTTTCAGCCATCATAAAAACAATAACTATATTCAAGTAAGTTCAATAAATATGCGTTATTAAATTTGAATTTTATGACATAGAATTTGGTTACTTCGCATGTTTTAAGAAGCAGAAAATACACAAGTGAATATTTATGGGTATATTTACAATAATGTTTTCCAAAAGACTCATGGAAAATATCTCAAGGGGATTACTTCTTTGGCATGGGGAACAAAAAGAATAGCTCTCAATGAAATAAGCACAATACATCAGAAGATGTGTTTCCATTTAAGCAATGTTTAAATGGGATGCAAAACAAGATACAATGTGGAAAACATCCAAAAAGCTCGCATCTCTCCTCTGATTACCCATAAACCTTGACATAGTTAGTAAGTAGATTCACTAATGAAATCTTGCAGTTAGTCTGAGAAGGGTTTGGGGAAAGCCGAGCTGTGGTACCTTGTCTGCCACTGATGCTGGATGATTAGCCTTCCTGACCTGAAGCACAATCAAGCACCTCTCTTCCAACTCATGGACTATAGGACTCTTGTGGAGATTCCACTTACTGTTTAATATCCTATGGTTGCCAAAATTTGAGAACACTTGGCTTAAAATTCAAAACTCATATACATGTATATGAATAAAACTTTTTATCACCTTTAATTTCCATGTACCCAATGGCTCTTACTAATTCATTTTGTAAAGGTTGGTTTTTTATTTGGTTTGGTTTGTTTGTTTGTTTGTTTGTTTGTTTTTTACAAGATGTGAGATCAGGGACTGGCAAGATGGCTCAATATTTAGGAGAGCTGGTTATTCTCCAGATGGCCCAAGTTAAATTTCCACCACCCAAATAGTAGCTTACCAACTGGTTGTGACTCCAGTCTCAGGGAATCTGGTGCCTTCTTGTGGCTTCCAAAGATCCTACGAAATACACTTGATACACAGACATATATGCAGACAGAATACCTATATGCATAAAATAATAAAATTATATATATATATATATATATATATATATATATATATATATATATTCCTATCTGTACAGTGATTTCTCCCAAAGATACACTACTCATGAAAATACCACATAAATGAAAGGAATAGGGCTTTACTAACTAGGAGATACCTTCCTGGTTAAGTGTTCACCATTCTAAATTCTAACACCATGAAATAAGTTACACAGTTCTGGATTTTCTATAAAAATAAAAGTGCTTATATTACTTTCGTTCAATGTTGTAGTCAAGCTAAGATTGTGGGATTGGGCTATGTTGCATACAGAAGCTTTTGCCATGGATACAGTTTTCTCTGGTATAAATATATAACAGTTTAAATTGTTGACAAATACATTCTATATTAGCTCCTTTAGTCTATACTCAAAAAATACGAGGTAGTTTTTGGTTTTGTTGTTGTTGTTGTTGTTGTTGCCTTGTTTGGTTTGGTTTGCTTTGTTTGGGGGGGGGGGTCGAGACAGGCTTTCTCTTGTAGCCCTTACTGTCCTGGAACTCACTTTGTAGACCAGGCTGGCCTTGAACTCAGAAATTCACCTGCCTCTGCCTCCCAAATGTTGGGCTTTACGAGGTAGTTTTTAAACAAAATAATTTTTTCTCTCACAGTCCTGAAAGCTGGAAGGTCCCAAGATCATGCTGCTGCTAGATTTAATGTCAGTGATTCTTCTTCATAGATGGCACCTTTTGCTTGTGTGCCTGGCAGAGAAGCAAGGGGCTGGTTCTAGTTCTCTTATAGGAGTACTCATCTCATTTGTGAGACTGCCCAGCATTTTATGGTCCTATTCCAAAGGGTCTCGTTCCTAATCCTATCTTCTGAGGAGATCTAATCTCAACAGTGAATTTAAGGGGTAAAACCGTAAAGCCTTGAGAGCACTTGTGTTATTTCTAGTTTCAATCTTATAAAATAATATTTTATACCTTCTCTTCAGTGGTACATGCTGGCATGTTTGTTTTGGTTCTATTTTTTATCTAAAACCTGAAGCACTGATCATAGACCATGTGAGTCTTTAACCTTAGGGATGATTTTAAATATCTTTTCCCTTAATTTTCCCAACTTACAAATCTACAAAACCTATTAAAGCTTTTCACTCTGCATACTCTACATACTTGACAAACGTTGGTGCTTCTCTCTCTCTCTCTCTCTCTCTCTCTCTCTCTCTCTCTCTCTCTCTCTCTCTCTCTCTGTGTGTGTGATGTGTTCTTACTAAGGTTGACAGACTCATGTCCCTAATACTAATTACCTTGAACACCTCTTCCTAGTTTTATGAGACTTTGAACCTCTAAAAGTGGTTGTTCAAGTCTTTCAAACTTCACAGGAGCATAGTTAGGGTGACAGAGTCTTAAAACTTCCTTGAACATGTTAATTTTTTTAAATAATTAAAGAAGTCTGTATGAGAAATAAGTAAATAGAGAATAAGATACCTGGACAACATATAAGAAAAACAATAATACTTAGAAATAAATATGACACAAATAAGTGAAACATACAGTACAAGAACAAGACAATATACAAGTGCTAAACTCAACTATGCATACTTGGAGTCCCAGAAAATAAGAGAAGGCAAAAGCAATCACTGTTGAAGGAAAACACAACACAAACTTAGCTCAGATTCACAATAGTTACAAATAATATAAAATACCTTGGTGTGACTCTAACTAAGAAAGTGAAAGATCTGTATGATAAGAACTTCAAGTCTCTGAAGAAAGAAATTGAAGAAGATCTCAGAAGATGGAAAGATCTCCCATGCTCATGGATTGGTAGAATCAATATAGTAAAAATGGCTATCTTGCCTAAAGCAATCTGCAGATTCAATGCAATCCCATCAAAATTCCAACTCAATTCTTCAATGATTTAGAAAGGACAATTTGCAAGTTCATCTGGAATAACAAAAAACCTAGGATAGCAAAAGCTCTTCTCAACATTAAAAGAACCTCTGGTGGAATCACCATGCCTGACCTCAAGCTGTACTACAGAGCAATTGTAATAAAAACTGCATGGTACTGGTACAGCAACAGACAGGTAGATCAATGGAATAGGATTGAAGAACCAGAAATGAATCCACACACCTATGGTCACCTGATCTTTGACAAGGGAGCTAAAACTATCCAGTGGAAAAAAGACAGCATTTTCAACAAATGGTGCTGGCACAACTGGCAGTTATCATGTAGAAGACTGGGGATTGATCCATTCTTATCTCCTTGTACTAAGGTTAAGTCTAAGTGGTTTAAGGACCTCCACATAAAACCAGAGATACTGAAACTTATAGAGAAGAAAGTGGGGAAAGGCCTCAAAGATATGGGCACTGGGGAAAAATTCCTAAATAGAACAGCAAAGGCTTGTGCTGTAAGATCAAGAATTGACAAATGGGACCTCATAAAGTTGCAAAGCTTCTGTATGGCAAAAGATACTATCAATAAGACAAAAGGGCCACCAACAGATTGTGAAAGGATCTTTACCAATCCTAAATCAGATAGGGGACTGATATCCAATATATATAAAGAACTCAAGAAGGTGGACACCAGAAAATCAAATAACCCCATTAAAAAGTGAGGCACAGAGCTAAACAAAGAATTCTCATCTGAGGAATATGGAATGGCTGACAAGCACCTGAAAAAATGTTCAACATCCTTAATCATCAGGGAAATGCAAATCAAAACAACTCTTTGATTCCACCTCACACCAGTCAGAATGGCTAAGATCAAAAATTCAGGTGACAGCAGATGCTGGCATGGATGTGGAGAAAGAGGAAATCTCCTCCATTGTTGGTAGAACTGCAAGCTTGTACAACCACTCTGGAAATCAGTCTGGCAGTTCTTCAGAAAATTGGACATAGTACTACCGGAGGATTCTGCAATACTCTCTTGGGCATATATCCAGAAGATGTTCCAACTGATAGTAAGGACACATGTTCCACTATGTTCATAGCAGCCTTATTCATAATAGCCAGAAGCTGGAAATAACCCAGATGTCCCTCAACAGAGAAATGAATACAGAAAATGTGGTACATTTACACAGCAAAGTACTACTCAGCTATTAAAAACAATGAACTTAGGAAATTTCTAGGCAAATGGATGGATCTGGAAGGTATCATCCTGAGTAAGGTAACCCAATCACAAAAGAACTCACATAACATGTACTCACTGATAAATGGATATTATCCCAGAAATTCTGATTACCCAAGATACAATTTGCAAAACACATGAAACTCAAGAATGAAGACCAAAGTGTGGACTCTTTGCCCCCTCTTATAATTAGGAACAAAGCACACATTGAAGGAGTCACAGATATCAAATGTAAAGCTAAGACAAAAGGATGGACCAACCAGGGACTGCTGCAGCTGGGGACCCATCCCATAATCAGCCACCAAACGCAGACACTACTGCATACGCCAGCAAGATGTTGCTGAAAGGGCCCTGATATAGCTGTCTCGTGTGAGGCTATGCCAGTGCCTGGCAAACACAGAAGTGGATGTTCACAGTCAGCTATTAGATGGATCACAGGGTTCCCAATAGAGGAGCTAGAGAAAGTACCCAAGGAGCTGAAGGGGTCTCCAACCCTATAGGTGGAAGAACAATATGAACTAACCAATACCTCCAGAGCTCATGTCTCTAGCTGCATAAGTAACAGAAGATGGCCTAGTTGGCCATCATGGGAAGATAGGCCGCTTGGTCATGCAAACCTTATATTCCCCCAGTACAAGCGAACGTCAGGGCCATGATGTGGGAGTCGGTGGGTAGGGGAGTTGGGCGGGGGATGGGGGAGGATATAGGGGACTTTTGGGATAGCATTTGAAATGTTAATGAAGAAAATATCTAATAAAAAAAATTTTTAAAGCAAAAAAAAAAAAACCCACTTTATATCATTAAAGAAGCCAAAATTATATCAACAGCTTCTCAGCATAAAACATGAGAGTTATATGATGGAGTATGATGGAGGGATATCTCTAAAGCACTAGAAGAAAATAATAAAATTAAATATACAACTACAACATTGAATAAAAGTAATATAAGCACTGCTATTTTTATAGAAAATACAGAACTGTGTAAGTTATTTCCTGGTGTTAGAATTTAGAATGGTGAACACTTAACCAGGAAGGCATCTCCTAGTTAGTAAAGCTCCATTCCTTTCATTTATGTGGTATTTTTTGGGAGAAATCACTGTACAGATAAGAATATATATATATTTTATTATTTTGATGACAGAATGTTCTATTTCTATTGCAAGTATGAAGATTGGGCACTTTAAGCAAACAAAAGATGAGGGGATGTTTTACCAGTACTTTTGCCTTTCAGGAAATACAAAAGATTGTTTTGTATAAAATGTTTAATAAGCACAGTATCTGACCTCATTGTTGAATCCTGAAAATTAGGGATAATACTTGAACATATGTGGTTTTGGTGTCTTCTCTAAAGAACAGTCCTTCAGGATCCCAAGTCAGAGCTAAAGAAGGCCATGAGACATGCTCTGCACACCTGTGACCTACAGACTCTATTCTTTTGAACTCTGACAGGGCCATCTGTCCTCTGATCTACTGCCTGACTACCCAGCTCTTATGAATACCTATATCTGCTGTCAGCAGAAAGCTTGGTGCCAATTGCAAATTTTTTCTTTAGTGAAAGTATCCTCTGCCTCTGACTTTAATTTCTTTTTTGTTGTATTAATCATTTTATTTGTTTACATTTCAAATGTTATCCTCCTTCCAGGTCTCTCCTCCAAAAACTCCCCACCCCATTTCCTTCCTCTTTGCCTCTAAGAGGTGTTCCTCCACCCATCTGCCCACTCCTGCCTCACCCCTTTAGCATCCCCCTTCTCTGGGACATCAAGCCTCTACAGGACCAAGAGCCCGCCCCCTCCCACCGATGCCAGATACAGCCATCCTCTACTACGTATATAGCTAGAGCCATGGATATATATACTCTGGTTGGTGGTTTAGTCCTTGGGAGCTCTGAGGGGTCCAGTTAGTTGATACTGTTGTTCTTCCTGTGGGGTTGCAATCTCCTTCAGCTCCTTCAGTCCTTTCCCTAACTCTTCCACTGGGGTCCCCAGGCTCAGACCAATGGTTAGCTGTAAGTATCTGCATCTGTCTTAGTCAGATGTTGGCAAAGCCTCAGAGGACAGCCATACTAGGCTTCTGTCTGCAATCACATCTTGGCATCAGCAATAGTGTCAGGGTTTGGTGTCTGTGAATAGAATGGATTGCACAGTGGGTCTGTCTCTGGATGGCTTTTCCTTCAGCCTCTGCTCCATTTTTGTCCCTGAAACTCTATTAGACAGGGACAATTCTGGATTAAAAATTTTGAGATGGGTGGGTGGCCCCATCTCTCCCTACTGGGGGTGGTCTCTTCAGGTTCTGTCACTAGAAAGTCCCAGATGCCAGGGATACAAAAGGCTCCAGGACCCAATGGGGATGACATTAGCTGAAATACCCAACAGTGAGAAGATAGAACCTGATTTTTTTTATATATGAAAAACATTTAATCACTTTTTAAAAAATGTATCCCTTCTAAGGGATTCTCATCCCTGAAAAGAATAACAGAGAAGTGAAATAACAAGGAAATCACAACCTATGAGAAAATGTGTACAACTGTTTTTAAGATGAGAAATGTTGCAGGGTATTTCATGCTGGGAGTAATGACCCAACAGAAAGAGAAAACATGGGGAGGAAAAGAACTCCAGTATGCCACAAGAGCAAAGAACTTGATCCAGCAGGAAGCAAAGGGATTTGATAAATGATTGAAAGTGAGCCCACATGAAGGTACATCACATTTATTTTGGGAAAATCTCATACTCAGTTATAGAGCCAGATGGAGATAAATTCAAAGCTATGAAGATGACTTCATTCACCTGATTGAGTCTACTTTTATTCCTGAGATTAGAATTCAAATGACATGCTGACCTTGAAGTGTGATGGGAAAGGACTGCTGGCTAACTGTAAAAAGAAAATGAATGAAAGATGACTAGAAAGGTGGTGGGGTTGTTCCCCTCTCTGACAGCAATATTTGTCATACATATGAGTTGGTACCTGGTACCTTTGGTTCCTCTTGTCTGCCACCTAGTTCTGCTTCTGAGAGGGAAAACAAGACTGGTTTCCCAAAGCCACCTTTCTAGGTAATGTTACCTGTTGAGGAAGGTGGAAGTGAAAGTACTTCGGGTCTGAGGGGGAAGAACAAAGATATAATTATAACAAAAAGAGTGGAAAGCTAGATGCCTACCTGTAGAAAACTAAATGGGACCCCTATATCTTACTCTACATTAAAAACTAATTCAAAATAGAACCAAGACTTTAATGTAAGACTTAGTCCAGCAGGAGAAAACACCTCAAGTTCTAGACATAGACAAGGCTTTTTGAGTAGTGTTCTAATCACTGAAGAAATCATATCAAGAATTGACAGATGGAATTACATCAAATTTAAAAGTCTCTACACAGCCAAAGAAACAACTGATGAACACAGTCTACAAAATGGAAGAAAATTTTTGCTTGCTACACATCCAATAGGAGATTAATATACAGAATACACAAACAAGTAAAAAGTTTAAACTCTAAACTATCAATAGTCCAATCAACAAATAAACATTAATTAAGCAGACAATTTTCAAATGAAGTGCATGAAAAAAGTGTTCCATACTTTCAGCCCTCAGAGAAAGGCAAATCCAGAACTACACCATGATTCCATCTCATCCACATCAAAGTGCTTGTCATTACATCAAATCAACCATGAGATTCCACCTCACTCCAGTCAGAACAGCTAAGATCAAAAATTTAGATGACAGCAGATGCTGCCGAGGATGTGGAGAAAGAGGACCACTCCTCTATTGCTGGTGGGATTGCAAGCTTGTACAACCACTCTGGAAGTCAGTCTGGCGTTTTCTCAGAAAATTGGACATAGTACTATCAGAGGATCCAGCAATACCTCTCCTGGACATATACCCAGAAGATGTTCCAACTGGTAACAAGGACACATGCTCCACTATGTTCATAGCAGCCTTATTTACAATAGCCAAAGCTGGAAAGAACCCAGATGTCCCTCAACAGAGGAATGGATACAGAAAATGTGGTACATTTACACAATGGAGTACTATTCTGCTATTAAAAAATGAATTTATGAAATTCTTGGGCAAATGGATGTATCTGGAGGATATCATCCTTAGTGAGGTAACCCAATCACAAAAGAAGTCACTTGATATGCACTCACTGATAAGTGGATATTAGCCCAGAAACTTAGAATACCCAAGATACAATTTGCAAAACACAAGAGAATCAAGAACAAAGACCAAAGTGTGGATACTTCATTCCTCCTTAGAATAGGGAACAAAACACCCATAAAAGGAGTTAAGATGAAAGGATGGACCATCCAGAGACTACCCCACTGGGGAATCCATCCCATAATCAGCCATCCAACCCAGACACTATTGCATATGCCAGCAAGATTTTGCTGAAAGGACCCTGATATACTTGTCTCTTTTGAGGCTATACCAGTGCCTGGAAAATACAGAAGTAGATGCTCACAGTCATCTATATGATGGAACACAGGGCCCCCAATGGAGGAGCTAGAGAAAGTACCCAAGGAGCTGAAGGGGTCTACAACCCTATAGGTGGAACAACAATATGAACTAACCAGTACCCCCAGAGCTTGTGTCTCTAGCTGCATATGTAGCAGAAGATGGCCTAGTCAGCCATCATTGGGAAGAGAGCCCCCTTGGTTTTGCAAACTTTATATGCCCCAGTAAAGGGGAACGCCAGGGCCAAGAAGTGGGAGTGGGTGGGTAGGGGAGTGGTGGGGGGTACAGGGAACTTTCAGGATAGCATTTGAAATGTAAATAAAGAAAATATCTAAGAAAGAAAGAAAGAAAGAAAGAAAGAAAGAAAGAAAGAAAGAAAGAAAGAAAGAAAGAAAGAAAGAAAGAAAGAAAGAAAGAGCACCAAGTGCTGAAGTGCTGATTTTAACACAGAAACAAGGCCTTCTACATGACTAATAGAAAAATAAATTAGTGTAGGCACAGTGGAAACCGTTGTGGGGGTTCCTCAGGTAATAAAACACAGAACTGCTGTGTGATACCTCTCTTAGACACCTACCTAATGAAATCAAATGCAGCACACACAGATGCACCTTAATACCTGTGCTTATTGAAACACTATTATAGAATAACCTTAAATGTCTGTGTATAGATGTATCTATGGTGATAAGAATGGATGCTTAGCTCCGTGCTGTCATTGTTAGCAGCCTGAGGAAGTTCCCTTGATCTTGGGTGGACCTTGATCCAGGTTAAAATTGTATCCTTGGATTTATTGGAGAAAGGAATTTCAGGTTGAGCCAATCTGAAGCCATGTTATGATTTACTAATGATATTTTAATATGGATTCTTAAGCATGTTAGTGAAGAGAAAGAGAAAAACTAAGCTATACTCAAGAATATGAGTATATTTACAAAATGGGTGCTAAGGAGAACCTGGCAGCTTTACAATTGATAAGGCAAAACTCTAGCTCACAGTGAGTACAGAAAAATAGTATATTTTTAAACAGAGTTAACAGCCTTATTTGAGAAACCTAGAATATGGCAGTCCTTAAGCCTGGATGATCCCCAATTTTGTCAAAAATGTTTATATAGAAAAAGTAATATTGTCTCTATAAGAGCAACCTTCACAGCCAATGTTAATTGTTCTATAATTCTTGCTTTTCTACTGACAGGAAGATTCCACTACACTGCCCTATCCCCACCTTGAGAGCTTCTTTCCCTTCCAATGTTCTCATAACTCTCCTATCTCCATATCCTGGCTCAGATGGGTAAAGAGAATTTAAAATAGCATATACATAGTGGATCCACAACAATTCAGCCACTAGTGAGAATGAAGCTTGCAGGGTGTAGGTTGCAGGAAAATTAAGGAAATAGGAGACATCATGTTAAGTGAAATAAACTAGCTTCACAAAGACCATTTTCTTTATTCACATGTGGAATTTAGATAGGAGAAAAGATATGAAAACTTTTAAAGGAGTATTAAGGATGTGGAAAGGAAAGGGGAGTAGAAAGGACGTGAAAAGGAGATAAATATATCAACATAAATACCTTGCTTGGAAATATTATAATAAAATTCATTATTCTGTGTATATAATATATGCCCGTAAGCTCCACACAAAGTAAAGAATGGGACAGAAAGTGAAGAGATTTTTAATATGATTACTTAAATTATTGAGAAACTAAAAGTCCATGTCAATATGGAGTCAAGTATAAATATAATTGGGATTTTTTCCCAAGTACCATGGAGGAAACTGAGATTGGTTGCTTGTTCATACAGAAATAATAACAGCTAGTTAGGGATAAGATGGAAAATACAGATTAAAAAGTTGATGGAGTTAAGTGTAGCTTCCAGCCCCCCCCCCCAAAAAAAAACCTACTGGATTTGGGAACCAGGATAAGTGAACTAAGATGTTAAAGGCAGCAGTTACAGGTTCATATCATTACAATTTTTAAAATACAGAAAAGCAATGGCCAGGTCGAAAATGTCACCATGGGAAGAGGCAGCAGAACTGAATTACACTAAAAATAGTTAGAAATACATTTCTCTAGGTCACCATGGTTCAAAATTTCAATGACTGCATTTCTAGATAATTAAGAATATAATCATGTTTCAATTCTAAAGCTGTCAGTAGAATTGATGTACTGAAACTAAAGCCTGAAATTTCCTAAACATTTTGTTGTATATATGTATATATATATAATAGAAATAAAGTTGAATTTTAAAACATTTGAAAAAAGATTTCCATGATATTTAATATTTTTAATTTATTCTTTAATTATTTCACAGATTATATGATGCATTTTGGCAATATCCTCTCCTTAAATCCAACTTCCCAACACATCCTAGATACCCACAACACATCACCTTCCATACCTCCCCCCACTTTTTTTTTAGTCTATTGGTGTGTGAGGCAATCTCCCCATAGCCATTAACCCTAATAGCTCCTCCACTCACAGTAGGGTCTCATGTACTTACCATTCATTACTAAATGCAGACTCCTCCTTCACTGAATTTGAACAGAGCATGTAATTCTGGATTTCTACAGATGATATTGGGTACCGGTCTAAAAATATCGTGGAAAATAACAACAAAGGAAGACCTCACGTTAATCAAACCATGTGTATAATAGCTCAGACAGAAATCAGGATTTTAAATATTTTATTGTCCCTCCTTTGACCCTTGGAAAGCTGTGTTTCTCTACTTCAAATAGGCTTAATAAAGTAAGTATCATTCCTCTGTTTCCATTGAATTAGCAAGTTTGTAAACTTTTGTTATCCCTAGGTTCTTTTTACTTGGCTATTTCTGAGCTCCCAGTGATTGGCTAATATGACGATAAACACAGGCTTTCCAATTGACCAGCAACACCTGCCAATATCCTTCTCTTTGATCCAAGTGTTTGGATGTCTAGGTTACCTTTCCAGGACAGACATGTAGTATATCAGTGTTCATAACTCTACACCTACCTCAAGTTATTATTTCAATAAAAATGTTAAATTGGTCTTTCCATTTTGTATCTTACTTGACCAAATCTGTAGCTACTTGAAACACGTGATTGACATCTCATTCTATTTAAAATAACTCCCTTTCTGCAAGCCTGAGACATTGCCCCAGGAACAGGATTCAATGTTTCTTTCAGTTCTCTGAAAGACTGCTGGCTGCTTCATGCAAACATAGCTTTGACCAGTCACCTTTCTACCCAACCTACTCTAAGCAGAGCAGAACCTTTAGAATTTATGACACTTTTTGACTTTTGAATCAGAATATGCCCAGATACCATAATATTGCATTCCAGTGTGAGTAGAAAAATAATTAGATTTATGAAGGGTTAGGAGTAGCCCATGAGTTATGTGGTAGAATACCCACATCAGCATAAAAACTGATGAACAAGAGGGGCAAGCCAGGGCTCTATAAGGGGACTTATGAAGCAAATAAACGCACAGCAACCCAGTGAATGATGACATGGTTATCCAACCAGTTGGGACTATCTCAAATAACTATTCTTGCTATTCCTTTAATTACATTTAACTTTTTAATTATTGGACAGTTTTATATATTTATATAATGAATTGTAGTCAATTTCAGTTCCAACCCCCCCTCCCTCATCTCCCTACTTTCCCCACTGAAACCATTCTTTTGAACATGAGATTCCTCCAGCTTTCATGGCTTCTTTTCATTTGTTTAATATATAGTTATTTGCCTGGTCATGAATGTGTGTGTGTGTGTGTGTGTGTGTGTGTGTGAGAGAGAGAGAGAGAGAGAGAGAGAGAGAGAGAGAGAGAGAGAGAGAGGAGGGATATTTGCTGGAGCAATGACAACTTATGCATGGCTACATCACTGGAGTAAATGACATATCTTCTGCTAATAACTGTTAATTGCCAATGCTGTCTCTGGGGGAGTTGGGCCCTCATGACCCTCCCCCCATCTGTAGTGAAATGTTAATGGAACAAATTTTGTGCAGTTCAAGGCTCAGAGAACATTGTAGCAGGAGGCAAAAGAATGTAACAGCTGAGAATAGGTCAGCAAAACATGTTTTCTGAGCATCACATAAACATTGAATGCATAAACACACAAAGCACATATCTAAATCTTAGACATAAATGAGACTGATAAATTTAAAAATATTCCAGATGGACAAGCTAAATGAGCTCTGTTTAAAAGTTAAAGTAACATTTGGGTTTTAACTAATATCAGCTTAATATCCAGATTAAGTCAAACATCCCAATGTATAAGGGCAGCAGTGGCAGGGGTTCTCCCCATGTGGCACCGAAGGTCTTTTTGTGTGTCAAAGTGGCTGTATCCAGAGACCTTATGATCTTTCTTGTTTTATATTTATGTGTACATATATATGCAGTGCATTTGTGATGACTGCGTGTATGAATATATATTCATGCAAGTACACATACTTGTATGTACATGTGGATCCCAGATGTCAGTGTTCATGTGTTATTATTGTTCTCCACTGTATCTTTTGAGACAGAAGCACTCAAAAGACTCAGAGCTCAGTGATTAGCTAGGCTGGCTAGCCAGGGAATTCAGCTACTGGGGAGCCAAACTTAGTCCCTCATCCTTGCATGGCAAGCACTTCACCAATCGAGGCAAATTCCCAGCCTGTGATATTTTTTTATTTGAATGCTCTAGGAATAATGTTTTCTCTTCTTTATCAGAAACTTGGTATAAATATAAACCACATGCGAATAATTCTCAATGTAGGGAAAAGAAACATAGATGCTGAAGTTAACCAAAGCCACAAAACACATACAGAGAGATAATTATACATAGATTATACAAGTCCTGTGTATCCCCTTTCTGTGAAAAATATTGTGAATCAAATATCTTTTGATGCTACATATTTCTATTTTTTTTCAAACACAAACTCTTCTTTACCATATGTCTTCTACCTAGTTTCCCAAGGATCTGTACTTTATATCTCACAATTGGTTTATTTTTTCTTTACTAAATATCTGTCTCCTGCCTACATCAGCATTGTGTCTCTTTTTATCCTGGAATGGACATAATGAAAAGACCTTTTATCGCACTCTTCTATCCTCTTCTAAGTACTCATGTTTCCTTTTGATTTATCTTACTCCCTATGCCTAAGTATTGATATTTTTTGAGAAAAAAGTCAGAAAGGTAGCTCTCTCTGCCTGCGTATTTGAATTGGGCTAGTATGGTCATTCAGGAAATACTCAAAGTGACAATACACAAGATGATACAAAAGATACACACAGGCCTGGAAGGGCTCTGTGTCCAGCTGATTTACATTTTAGCACTGCCAACTGTAAGGTCTTACTATTGTCCACCTTGCCAAAGGGGTATTATATGCAGGAATGGAATTATTAGTGATGTGTTGTATAGCCTACCAATAAAAAGCATTAAATAAAAGAGTGCATTTTTATTGGGTAATATTAAACCATTCACTTCCACATACTTGTACTTGCTTTAACCAGCTTGAACAAATTAGTTATTCTCAGTAGATTACCCTCACTGTTAATTCTATAATAAAAGATTCTAGAGATGGCGCATTACTATCACTGGCATTATAATTTTTATTTCAGAATCCTAGTAACCGAATATTCATTATCTAATTATAATTAAAATGCATGATTCTCTTAAGAACATTTATAACTATTTAAATGAATATGAACTTTATTAAAGGGATAAAAGTAGGATATTAAAATTATTCCAAGAGGGTAAGTTTTATTCTTGAAGAAGTGTAAGATTAAAGTGATGATAAGTAAAGAATAAGGAAAGGAAACAGGAAAGTCATAAAAGTAACAACCACACAGATCCCTGATGTGCTATGGTCAAATAGAAAGTGTCAATTAATCATATGGTCATGGATAAAATGAGCAGCACAGAGAGAACTGAGTAAGCTCCCTGAGGACTGGAGTGAGTATTTGTTTGCTTTGCCTTCCATAGTGGTAATTCCTTGGACTCTAATGGTAATGCCTTGGAACCCCCTGGACACCCAGAAAATACTTGTTGCATTAAAAATCCAATGAATTCTATCTCAAAGTTATAAGAATTTCAAGACTAATTTTCCAGTCAGTTTGTAGGTGTGACATTGGGATAGCTTTGTGGTTGTGCCCAGTTAAGATGTATAATTTTCATTAGGAGATTTAACTTATATGCTCAGAAAATTGGGTTTGTTTGTTTTGTTTTGTTGTGAGATGATAAAGTTGTTTAGGTGGCACCCAAGCTCCAAATATGGGTAAGAGTCTGGATAAGTTTCCCCTTTTCTGTTTTCTATTGTGAATTCTTTATTGTTATACAGAAAGGCTGTCATTCTCCAATTCTTTATGTACATATTTTTTTAGTTCATATACTATATTTCCCTTATTCTGTTATTTCCTCTTTAAATTTTTATTTATTTATTTACATCCAAATACTGACTCCTCTTCCCAGTACCCCTTCACAGGGTTCCTCCCTCACCCCCTTTGCCTCTGAGAGGGTGGCCCCACCCTGGGCATCCCCCATCTCTGGGGCATCAAATCCCCTACAGGATTAAGCACGTCCTTTCCAGTTGAGGCCAGACAAGGCAGCCCTGTCCTGCATATGTGCTTGGGGATTCAGACCAGTAAGTCATGCTGTTTGGTTGGGAGCTCAGTCTCTGGGAGTTCCCATGGGTCCAGGTTAGTTGACACTGTTGCTTTTCCTGTGGGGTTGTTATTGCCTTCAGGACCATAAAAACCATCTCCTAACTTCCAATTCTTTACTATAGACATAGAGAGGCCATCCATCTCTATGTACATGGAGAGGCCATCCCTCTGCAATATATATATATATGGCAGATAGTCCTACATGAACTAACCTTATCTAGACCCTCCCTCACAAATATGTTTGTTTCCATGGTGATTCCAAATTCTATCAAGTTGACAACCAAGACTCCAATAGACTTCATTTTATTGCATGCCTGTTTTCTATTATTATGTGAGTATGTCACAATTTTTGTGATCTTCTGTTGATGAACATCTGAGATACATAGCTTCTCCCATTTTTGAAAAGAAGAAAATTAATATCATTAGTTGTATTAATAAAGCCTGGTGGTTACACCACCCTAGTTGCTTAAGATATATAGTCTGTTTTAGTCACTTTTTTGTCAGTGTGACAAAAATGTCAGATGGAAACAACATAGGGGAAATAATTTATTTTGGCACAATTTCAGAGGATTCAGAGTCAACATTGTTTGGCCCTAACATATTGGTAATAGCAAGAGACAAAGGAAAGATGTTTGCTTCATGGCCATACAGAATACAGAAAAAGAAAATGGGCAAACAGGAGGAGGTCAAAGCAAGACATGGCCTCTAGAACTATGACCCTAAGTGACTTCCTACAAAGTCCCACCTTATCTTTTCATCAAGCTCCAATAATATCATCACATTACTAATCCATTAGAGTATTAACTCATTCATTCGTTCATTCATTCACTCACTCATTAGGTCAGAGCATCCATTATCTAACTATCCCTATAGACTCCCATACAGAAATATTCAGAGGTACACTTTAATAAGTTCCTATGTATTTCTCAGTACAATCATGTTGACAATCAAAATTGACCATCCCACTATTGTTTGTTGGTAGACGTGAAAGCATAGAATGTTAGGTACAGCTTTCATAGTTAAGGAAATGCCAATTTTCTCTTCTATTTTGCTCTTAATCTCATATATTAGTTTAAAAAATCTGGGAATGGGTTTTCACAAAACTATATTTAAGAAGCCACTGGATGCCAAAAAATAATGCACATGGTCAGCCATGATGCTGAACATTGTGTATCAAAAAATTAAAATGTACGACATAAAAAGTTTCTTTTCCAGAATACTGGATTATACAAAGCTAGATATACTTGTATCCAATAAAGTGTTTCACATTGTCATTACAATATAGTTTTGGCCTTCTGAGACTGATATATTAAGTATACATAGCATCCACACATGTCAAACATCATTTTGTCTTTTCACAAGAGGTTGTGTTACTATTTTCCAGACTTGTTATTTCCAGAAACTTTAAATTTCAAAAGTGTTCATAATCTTTATGGAATAAATTATTCCACATCAATTTTGTCTATTAAAGCCTTAAGTTCTAATGTGACTGTATATGGAGATGGGGCTTTTAGTGAAGTAACTAAGGTTAAGTGAATTTATAAGAATGGTCCCATGGCTGCAAGCTTGTTCAACCACTCTGGAAATCAGTCTGGCGGTACCTCAGAAAATTGAACATAGTACTACCGGAAGATCCAGCAATACCTCTACTTGGCATATATCCAGAAGAGTTTCCATCTGGTTATAAGGACACATGTTCCACTATGTTCATAGCAGCCTTATTCATAATAGCCAGAAGCTGGAAAGAACCCAGATGTNAAAAAAAAAAAAAAAGAATGGTCCCATGGTCCAACTCAGTTGATAACATTATAAGATGTGTGAGAGAGCCCCCTTCTTTCTTTTTGCACATGATCACAGAAGAAATGTCACATGAGGACACAGGGAAAATGCAAGCCAAGAAGAAGCTTCATCAAAAGCTTACCCTAATGTCATCTTGAGATGAACTTTCTCCTATTCACTATTGTGAGGAAAAGAGAACAATGTTAAAGGCACACAATCTGTGCCTCTTATTTCAGGGTACCCAGAGCAGAATACTAGCAGCAACATTCTTGAAGAAGATTTATAACTGCTCATCAAAATAGTGTACGTCTCAAAGAAGTGAAATGACTAAATCCTTTACAGGCTTGTTTACATCATATCTTAATAACTTTTCTATTATTGCAAAGAGACACCATAAATAAGATAACTTCTAGAAGGGAATTTCTTACAGTTTCAGAGGATGACCACATGCCCATCATAGCATGGTATAGGAGGCAGGCAGGGCACCAGAGCCGTAATTGAGAACTCACAACTGACCCATGAGGCAGAGAGAGCCATCTGAGAATGACATGAGCTTTGAGACCCCTCTTCCACAAGGCCATACCTCTTCATCCTTTCCAAACAGTTCTACCAACAGAGGATCAAGCACTCAAATATATGAGCATGTAGAGCTATTCTCATTCAAACCACCACACATCACTTTCCTCATCTTAGGTTAGTGACAACAAGATACTCTATTAAAAAAAAAAATCATGTGGCAATTTCTCCTTCTGCATTTTCAAAGGGGAAAGGTAAATTCACACTTGCTTCACTCACTCCATAAAACTAGATAAAGGATTTTTGCATTGCTAAGGCACTAATATAGCCATGCCAGGTGGTGCCCCTCACTCCTTTCTTTGATGGTAAAGTACACTCCCTCTATTGATAGTGATGTATTTCCAACACTTCTCTTCTGAAAAGATGGTTTATATGTTGTCTGATAAATTGGACAGCATCATTATAAATAATTTGTGCTCAAGATTATAAAGAAAATTTGCCAAAAGAGATGACCTTGTTTTTTGTTTTTTTTTTTTTCAAATCTAATGAACTGAGGTTTTAGAATATTCCTGAGTAGTTTACTGAATTTCTGTTTTCTCTGAACCCAAGATCCAGCTGTGTATAGCATGCCACACATCTGAAATACTCATCAGGAGATATTCCAGTAGATTCTTATTCCAATCATTTCCTCTGCTGACACAAGAGGAACCAAAATCCTTTCCCCAACATATGTTGATGTCACATTTCAGAAAAGCTGTGTGCTTAACTGTCAATGACTGACATTTAGGATGCGCTCCATGTTCACAATATCCCAAACGAGAGGATGCTGGGGGTTTGCCCCCAGCCATAGCAATCCTGTTCCAATCTGTCTGCCCTAAAAGTCATAGGTGCTATTCAAGGTTCAAAAATAATATTAGCAAATTAATTGCAGATGTACAGGGTAAAATGCAAATAGCTGTATCAACTCTATATACAAAATGCTGAGCACAAAAGTTGCTATAAGATCTACCAGATTGCTTTTTACATTCTCAAATTGACTCCAAAACATGAATGTTGAGAAAAATCTCTACTCTCTGAATTCCCATTGGATTATGAGCCACTGAACTTTTTGTCCATCTCACCACCAGAGTTCCCTTTCACACTCACCAATGGTTTCCCCATTTCCATGTCTGGTAGGTCCTGTGATGTTTTTTATACCAGACATTATATAACATTTAACAGAAATGACTATCTTCCCTGTCTCTTGGGTTCCTTCCAAATTTCAGATCATTTATTGTGGATCTCCTTGATTCATCTTCCTCCCTCTATGCTGGATTCTGATAGCAAACTTAAGCCCCTTTTCTAGCTGCCTCTGATTCTCAGTGCCAGTTTCTAAGTGTCAATTTAAAGGTTTTTATTTGGGCCATCTCACCCTCAAGTGTAATTTTTTATTATTATTGTAGACAAGAGGGTGTGCCTTTTGCAGATGTTTCCATCCCTCAACATCTTCAAGGTATTGATAACATAAAAACAAATATTGAACATCTTAGGAGCATCACATTCTTCAAAGACCAGAAAAAAATTTGGTCCCTACTTTTAAGCAAGTCTTTTGTGTCCACTTCAGGAGCAAAATGGTCTGTTAAGATGAAGAAGGAATGGCAAAGTATATATTTTTTAAAAAGTATGAAGTTTGTATAGAAAAGAAAGGGACAATCAATATGAGTAATGTTGTCATAGATTTGTGTTATGTGGGAGGGACTTTAAGGGTGGCTACAGGAAGAAAAGAAAACACTTCTCAGTTAAAGGTAGAATTTTTGTCTCATTGGAAAATAGTACCTGTTAAGATAGGAAAAAATCCATTAAATAAAAATTCACAGCATATCATCCTCCCTTCTAAGACCAAATGCGTTAGGATAGATGCTCTTTTGAACAAACAAAGTTAACTAAGCAAAAATCATGGTGCAAAGGACTGTTCATTGTTTTCATAACTGGGGAAATTTATGTACAAACTACTAAAGAACTGGAGAATTACCTTGATACTTGGCACTTGGGTGAGAAAACCCAACATCAAGAACTCTGCTCCTTGAAGCTATTTCCAAAGAATGAAACAAAGACAAAATTGGATATGTGGATTTTTTTTGTTGTTTTGTTTTTTGGTTTTTCGAGACAGGGTTTCTCTGTATAGCCCTGGCTGTCCTGGAACTCACTTTGTAGACCAGGCTGGCCTAGAACTCAGAAATCTGCCTGCCTCTGCCTCCTGAGTGCTGGGATTAAAGGCGTACACCACCACGCCCGGCTCGGATATGTGGATTTTTAATGAAGTGGGTATATAATATCTTCCAAAGGTCACCCAGCCACACCCAAGAATCACTCAGCAAATAGAAGGGATGTGAATTAAGCAAAAGGCAGTCAAGGTGGACATGGACACACTGGCAGAGAGAAAAGGACTAAATACCTCTCCTCTTTGTTCATTAAAACACTTATTGAGGTGAGCATGATAACTCCACTCTTTCCAGGAAAACATGAACTTTAGGCAGAAAAACTGCATTCCACCTTGTTAAGATATCAATGGAAGAAAACACACACACACACACACACACACACACACACACACACACCTTATAACTGTGGACTTTAGCTGTAGGGCAACCACAGGTTGTGTGCTATGCAGCCCAAATCTCTGGAAGGATGTTTGAGGTAGGAGGTGGCTAACCACATTTATTATTACCACAAGTTTATCCATTCACTTTTGTTAGGTTTGGTCCACAAAGGGGCAGTCAATTGTGTTTACGGTCATCATTTTAACCTTTTAGCTTTGTGCCCAATAGAAACCCCTGATCTTGGTTCATCTTTTGCCAACCGTTTGTTCCAAGCCCCAAACTGCTCGCTGTTTCTCATTTGTTTACTTGTTGGTGGTTTGTTTTGCTTTGCTTTTTGAGACAGGCTCATACTCAGTAGCTCTAGCTTATCTGGAACTCATTAAATAGACCAGACTGGTTTCAATCTTGCCTCTTTTTGCCTCAGGAGAAAAACTGGATTAAAGGCATACTCCACCATGATCAACTCTGGTTCACTTTTACCTATGCTGTGAAAGTCAGTTCTGAGGAATGCTTGCTGAAGTGTAGGCATTTGAAAGATAGAAGTCACATTTTTGAGATCTACCTCCTCTCTCAATTCCCCATCCCCTTGCCTGCCCTGACAAAAACAAGAATGGACTCATTCATACCAGATTCAAACTAGATAAAATTTGATACCCTAAAAATAGCCTAGGTTTAGAAAAAAAATTATAGCCAAAAGAGAAGTAATAAATTGGGTTTCTCCTGGGTGCAAAATAGGTTTTCAGAGATACCTGGATCAGCTGTGTCAGTGTTCTTTCCTACTTCACATGATGCCAGAGAAACCTGGCAATTCCCGGAGAAATCTGAGAGGCTGATAAGAAAGGCTGATTTGCACAGCTATTGCTGTAGCCCTCACTAAGTTCCTATCACCAGCTTGAGAAAGCATCGGTTGGACCAAGAGAGTAAATCAGATTGCTGGGCCATGTCTTTTGGAGTCAAAGAAATAAAAAGTCCAACTGAACTAGATCACTCTAGAATAACCTTGTCCAGTTTTAACATGAAGGTAGACTGTGGTGCTGGCAATGGAAATGGCCTTCATTTTCAGAGTTCTGTGAAAAGACAATGTAGGCTGTGCTTTGTAGTCCATATATAGAACATGTGATATGAAGTCAGTCAGGAACAACAATTAAAGCATAAAACTAAGGGGTTGTAGGAAATACCTAAGCCAGTCAAGAACTTTCCTTGCAAGCATGAAGATCTAAGTCTACCCAGCACTCAAGAGGAGAGATAGGCATATTCCAGGGCATTATGGCCAGCCAGACATGGCTGAGTTCCAAGCCAGTAATGGACACTGTCTCAGAAAATCAAAGTGAATGCCATTTCAAAAACTATAGCTAAGATTGTTCTCTCCAAATTTCTAAATTCCCCCATATTCATGTGCACATATGCCCATGTAAACACACATGCACCTGCACACATATATACAATTATGTACACACACAAAAGAATCTCTCCAAAAATCTACCCCGCCATACTCAAAGGCCAGTAAGCCATGAGAAAGAATGTGGCCAGGCAAAAACAGGTCAGATGGCCAGGTGCATGTGACATTCCAAATTTTACATCTTTTTGTTTATTAAACACATGGGAGAAACACTGAGAAAACCAGGTTATTAATCATGTGTTTGAAAGATATTCAAAGCCAAGATAATGGATGCCTTACCCTGTCGACTAAGTTTTGAGATGTCAGGCACTGACCATGACTTGCTAAATATCCTGAGACACAGAAATTGGCAGAAGGCTGATCATCAGTATTCCCTCTTGCCATGAGTTACAAAAGCATAAGCAACTCTTGCATAGATTAAAAAATGAATATTGGTGGGCAGATTAAATTGTAAGTAGTTCAAAGCAGTCTTCCACACAGTAAGAAAACTTTCCTATGGAATAAAAATAACACATTCCTGTGTCACTCAGGGGAAGTCAATTGAAATTCTTTCAGGATAACTTGAGAAATACAAAGATACATCTTCTCTTCAAGTTTAAAGTGCTGGAAGCTTCTATGTTTCTATTAGCTTAACTACTAATCAGTGGAGAACATAAAACCAAGCATTATTTTATTCCAGGAGATCCAGCAATACCTCTCCTGGGCATATACCCAGAAGATGTTCCTACTGGTAATAAGGACACATGCTCCACTATGTTCATAGCAGCCTTGTTTATAATAGCTAGAAGCTGGAAAGAACCCAGATGTCCCTCAACAGAGGAATGGATACAGAAAATGTGGTACATTTACACAATGGAGTACTACTCAACTATTAAAACAATGAATTTATGAAATTCTTGGGCAAATGGATGTATCTGGAGGATATCATCCTTAGTGAGGTAACTCAATCACAAAAGAAGTCACTTGTTTTATTCATAACCTACTACCTAAAAAATGAAGGAGGTTGTTAAGTAGATCATTTCCTAGACAGTACTGTTCTCAATGCTCATTACTGTCCTGGGAAAACCCTAAAGGGCCAGGAAGGCCTATCCTCAGTGGGTTCACATTACAAAGAACCTCAAAGGAGTTATCTTCCAAGGATCACACTCATGAATAAAATATTCATGAATTTTATGGACATGGAAGTATACTAAAATTGTTCTAGTAATAATTACTTGTTGATTTAGAATTAAGAACATAAAAGCATAATCAAAGAGCTTAATAATTCCATACCTAGGTAGAGAAAATGTCACCCAGGTAAATTAACCAACTTTCTAATAGGGAACAATTTAAAGACTTATCTTTAAGATGTAAGTTTTGAACACCTTTGCTATTTTAATCATATTTAAATCTTTTATCGAATATTACCTTGTAAAGAAATAAAATCTTAATTAAAAACAACTAAACATACAGAAGTGAATGGTTCAAGATTATTCAAGGAATTCAGTATAAGAAAGGTTTTCTTTCTCATCTCTCCCCCATTAATGGCAAACTCATTCTGATGACTGTTTTGGAATTATGCCTTGTGAATGTTTATGTGTGTTTGTGTATTTATGCAATCACAAAATACATGAAGCCAACTACCTTTAGTTACCTACTTCTGCTTGTTTTATAAAGTTCAATAAAACAACATATCTGCCCTCAGGGAGCTTACATTCCAGAAAGGCAATTCAGAGAAAACCATTTTGCATAAAATCTCAAAATGATGATAGGGACTTTTCTAAAGAGACTCTAAATGAAACAGATAATTGTCTAGCATTTATAAAAGGTCTCATCTATTCCCACTGAAAAGAAGTAATTGAGTCTGTAATTACTTTCATTTCATAGGGGACATAGTCATGGGTTCTAAAGATCTAGTTGTGACGGGTGTTTTCTTAATTGCTCTAATTGCTTTATAGGGAACACCATCATATAGCATTGAGGAAGTTTCAATAGTCAGAGGTAACTGAGGACATCATTGGTAGTATTCAGAAACTTTTACTTTGTTGTGTGTTAGAGGCTCAGCTATTGTCAGCTTGTGGTGATCCACAGCTGCAGTAGCTCTTGTATGATAGACAAGCACACTATACAAAAGGACCATCGAGGAGCGGCAGTGCTGCTCCACCTTGGGATGGCAAGGCATCCCTGGAGAGCATTCTGTTGCCTCTGCCCAAGCTAGTTATCTAGGGAGGCCTGAGAACATTAGTCCCTCTTCTCACATCATTTGTAGGGATCCAGAGAGAAAAACAAAATCACAACAAATCTAATTAAAATATTTAATAGAATTTTATTATCAATTCTAGACTCGAGAAATATCTCATCCTATATTATATGAAATAGAATGAATGGGCCAGTGATCTCAACAGAAAGGGTTAGCGTCATAGGCGGAAAAGGGCCAAAGGAAGCAGAAACCAACAGAAAAGCAGATGGATCCTTGCAAAAGTCTCCTTTCTAAAATTAAAATAGAGAAGGCTTGCTTAGGAGGCTAGCTCAGAGGAATTCCCCCTCTTGTTGGTGGCTAGAAATCTCCTTTCTAGAAAACTGAACTGTGCTATTCTGTAGCATTGGCACAAGGGAGTCCATGCTGGGGCAGCCTGACTGGCTGTAGCAAGCAATGGTCTCCCACAAATTTCTTCTACAGCCTCACTAAGGTGTTGTTTCTGCCAAGAGGATGGGAAAATGATTTTCTCAACATTCTCTGGCAGGCTACCAAGACTGCCTAAAAGCTTCCCTAAGAAAAAGCCAGGATTTACAGGACAGACTTCTAGAATGGCAACTTTCATAATATCTGGTAGTAAAATAAGCTCTACAGAGTGAAAACATCAGTGTTTGTTTTTAAATAAATTTTTCTTCTTCTTTTTTTTTTTTTAATGTTTTCACTGAGCTAAGGGCAGGGCTGAGATGCTTGTCTGCAGGCTTATTTGTTGTCTCCACAGGCAGGAGACAAGCAGCTGAGTATAACCAAATTCCTCAGGAAAGCTGTACTGGAGTAGAACGGATCTAGGATGGACTCAGAGACTCAGGTTTTACTTCTGTAGCTAACAGTTCTGAGAGACCATGCAAGAGTCTGAGTCAGAACTCATCTGAGTTGGATGACAGAATTCCTCTATTGCACAAGCCCACTATCAAATATAATTAGTGTATTATGCTAACGTGATAAATAGTACATTAATGTCTCCCTAAATTAGATTGACCTCAATCTCTAAAGGTCATTGATTTTAACAAAATCATGTTTGCATACAAAACTTTACATTAAAAAAAAAATCATTCAGAGTCCTAAGAAGAATATCAGGTAAATCCTTTTGAGGGTCAGCTGCTCTCAGGGCAGGTGCTGAAAAATCTCATCAGAATCTGTTCCAATCAAACCATTATGAATTTGTTTTCATAGGCAATGTGGGATCTAATGTTCTTTTTCATTGTATATTTCATATGTATCTCTTTGAAACTTTAAATTCTTTGTATTCTATTCAGATACTTGACCAGAATAGAATGAGAAGGTAGCTTTTTCATATTAACTAGAGTGATAAAAATTTTTAGTGTTTTTTTTTCAGATATAGCAAAGAATATCAGTTGTATGACAATTAGCTATACTCTAGGAAAACATCAGTAGATCAGTCCAAACTGGTTCCTCTGGGCATAATGCAGATCCAGCACCTGCTTGGTGTGGTATATGATGACATAGGAGCAATTGTATGTAAAATTCTGCAGATATTCTTGAATTTGGGAAAATTGTGTGTAACTTCAATATGTAAGATTAGTTGAGTGTATCTTGATAAGTAGGATTTCATCTATTAATGAGAATTACACAATGAGGGTATAGTCTAACCAACCTGTAGTGCATGATCCCATACCCAAAAATATCTAGGCAGTCATGATTAGATTAAGTGGGTTATAAAAAAAAGGGGGGACATAAAATGGGAGGAGCATGAAGAGTTAGAGTAGATCTGGGAGGAGTTATAGAGAGGGGAGTGAATATTATGATCAAATACATTGTATGAATATATGAAATTCTCAAATAATAAAAATCTATGTAATTAAATGTAGGTATACTATTAAGCTAGAATATATGGAACAGGTAAGCTACAGGGCAAACAGAATAACACAGGCAGAAATCCAACAGGGACCAGCTCCACTCCTCCTTATTGATAGAGCCAGGTACTTAGGAGCACCTGCTCTATGCTGGAGACTTCCACGAACTATTTCAGTTCTTCACCTAAACACGGAGAGACCAGGAAACAAAAGATATCCCGTATTTAGCTGATGCACAGCAGGGAAGAAAGTCTCCAAAGGAATTGCTTCAAACCAATTAAAGAGACAAAGATTTCTGTTTGGTATTTCATTCTGGTGACTTTCCATTAACTCTGCATGTGATCACCTGTGACACCTGTGGTTTGGTCTAATTTCCACCTAAAATAGCCAATGGCTTATTAGTTACAAGTTCTGGAAATCAGAATGTCAGTTCTATTTTCCATCAGATGACCATGCCAGAGTTGCCTCTGAGCCATGCTCTGAGCAATTACTGGGGAAGGAGAGCAAACTCTATTTGGAGCTTTACTCAGCACATTTCTGGATAACTATTAAAAATGCCATCGGTGATCAGACAACATAAGCTATAATTCTAACACAGCCTCCCCATGTTTTTCTGTCTCCCTGTGATTCAGGAGGAAGGATGCTGGCTTCTTATCCTACAAAGATCACCTGCCAGTGAGCCAGGTGGTGGTTGGAGATACTGACCGACAAGGCTCAGAAGCCAAGCTGAGCGTGGGTCCCCTGCGCTGCCAAGGAGACAGTAAGTTTGCCCAGCAGCTGTGGCTTGCACTTTCTTATCACATTGAAATAGTGTTTCCAGGCTGTTCAGAAGATGCCAGAAAACATGTGTGTTTTTCAAAAAACATCACACAACACAAGTAGGACTAATAGAAAGCTACATGGATCTTTATTGCAGAAAAGGGTGTGTCCAAATAGAAGCCTCAATTAAGGCATAAGATGCTGATGTCCATCTTCCTCATCTATTCATATGTAACAAGTTTGACTACCTAAGCTTATGGTAGTATAAATAGCAATGCTAACAGCATAAAAGTGCCACTCAACAGCTGGGATTCCACTGTGTGCTGCTGTTAATGCCATTAGCATGGCTATTTATATCACCATAAACTCAGGTTTATGGTGATATAAATAGTAGCATTATAGCTTAATGTATTATTGTAAACTTGGATTATGGCCATATAAAGTTTGACATTATAGCTATCAAACTCCATCATCATCAAAGCTTGATGGTCCCTTAAAAGGCAAAGATTGTTTCTGTAACAATGTCCTGCTTTCAGGCTTAGGCACCACAGAGAGGAACTGGGGGCTGCTAGCTTGGACAGTGGGAGGTAAGAGAGTCAGCATGATGGTCCCACCTAATTAAGGGCACCATTCAGGTTTTATGTTGTTTGATACCCTTCGGTGTGCTTTATGTGCAGTGGGAGGAGAACAAGTGGAAGGTTGCTATGGGGATTCAGCAACGAGCATCCTGGGCATCGTTTCCCTCTATTTCGTGCACATGTGATTCAGGCAGCACTCCTGGGAGTTCTGTGCTTTTTGTGGTTGTGTACTAGGCAAAGGGAAACCTAGATTCCACTCGCTCAATAACAGGCTTGCTCAAAGACCCCAGGCAAGCCTCTCCATTATATCAGCTGTAGTAGTGAAAATACCACCTGAATCCCGATGCCTCCTGGGGAGGCTATAAAGGGTTTTAGTGCCTGAGTTTGGATTCCTCCTAGCAAAGCATTAAGTGAGATGGAATATTCTTTACAACTTCTATAAATCAATGGACAATTAGGCCTACCCAGTGATAGATACTTGCATCCACTCAAAGAGGTGTCCTAAGAAATGTAAGGATGCACACTTAGCAGTTTATTGCTTAGTTATTTGAGACAGCATCTAAAGGGGGGTGCTCCTAATACAGAAGAGGGGTGACATTTAGACTGATCTTTTTTTTTCTTACATTGGAAAAAACCACTACATACAGAATTGGTCAAAAAGATCTTTATGAAGCCTTGGCTATAAACAATAATGTTTTATTTGTGTATCTAGACTTAGTAGAAGAGCTCAGTAAGAAACTTGATTTTGAAATCAATATCATCCAACAGTTAAGATGATATTGACTTCAACTCATTAAGAAAAGATACTGGCACAGAACACTAAACAATATGCATATTAAAGAAATATGCTAAGAAATGAATTATCATGTTCTTTACAGTAGGACTCTCATGTATTGTATACTGAAAGTAAATTTTATTATGACATAATTACTAATTAATATATCTGTATAAATACCTCTGGCTTATTAATTCTAATTCTGAATTTCAATTTGAACTAGAGAAAAGTTTCAATTAAGTGGCTGATTGACTTAGTACCATAAAAATCCAAGTTTTACTATCAAGAGAAGTTTATACATTAGAGATTATAATTTTTATATACCTAATATATTACTTTAGCTAATGTGAGATTGATTTCCCTTTAACAATAAATTAGGCCTCAGGAAGAGTTGATCATGACTGCTCTTTACACGACACATCACTGGGTGATCTGGGAGTAGGAAAAAGTAGTTGGAATGTTTTTTGAGAAAGTCACATGAAAAAGTGTTAGAATCTACAGATGTTTTATAATTTAATACTAGGTTTTCTGCTATAACATTATTATAATTGATTTCTCAAAGGGAATGATAAAAGGTACATTTAAGGTAGGAGTCTGTGTGCATGAATGTGTGCATGTGGGCCTGCAGGCTAGATGCTGAGTCTGGAGTTCTGGAATATCTCCCTCTATCACTGGCCACTTTGTTAATGAGACAAGGTCTATCCCTGAACATGGCACTCGCTGTTGTGGCTTGCCTAGGTAACCAGTGAACCCCTGAGATTTACCTGTCTGGGCACGCCACCACTGCAGTTCCAGGTACACATAGTCATGCCCCATCTTTTAAGATGGATTCTAGGAAGCTAAAGTGGCCCTCATGCCTTCTTAGCAAGTATATTATCTATTGAGGAATTTTTCCAACCTAGAATCTATCTTAATAAAAGAGAGAAGATAATGACTAATACATGTTAAATAATAATAAATGTTCATTTAAGTTTCTATCCAAGACTGTATTAGTCTGGGTTCTCGGCGCATGTCTTTAATCCCAGCACTTGGGAAGCAGAGGCAGGCAGATTTCTGAGTTCAAGGCCAGTCTGGTCCAGGACAGCCAGGGCAATACAGAGAAACCCTGTCTCAAAACAAAACAAAACAAAAAAAATTAAAATTATAATACACATATAATATAGTTTTTAATTCTATTTCTATTATATGTGTATTATAATTATGGAGAGAGAGAGAGAGAGAGAGAGAGAGAAAAATTTTTAGGATAGCTTAAAGGTTAAGGTCTGAATAGTCCAATAATGGCTGTCTCCTGATGGAAAGTCCAAGAATCCAGCACTTCTTCAGTCAATGAGACTTGGTACCTCAGCTGTTTTTCAGTCTACACTGAAATATTTAGAAAGTAGATTCTAACACCCGCTAAGCACTGACCCAGTGGCAGGACAGATGAACTTGCCAGTAAGAATGAGGGAACACAGGCAAAAAGTAAAAGCTTCCTTTTTCCGTGTGTGTGTGTGTGTGTGTGTGTGTGTGTGTGTGTGTGTGTGTGTGTGTGTGTTTAAGTAGATTGACACCAGAAGGTGTGGCCCAGATTTATGGTGACTCTTCTGACCACAAATGATCCAACCAAGGAAAGTCCCTCACAACAGTGTCCTGATGCTTGGGTTTGAGTGGATCCCAGATGAAGTCAAATCGGCCACCAAGATAAGATAGACATCAAAAGGACAAGATAAGATAGACATCCCTAAGGGATGTAGTTAGGATGATATAGATTCAGAGAAATGCCTTTGCATCACTATTTCATGAAAGTGCAATGAAAGAAATTAGGTGAAAATCTTTTGTATGTGTGAGACATATTCCTTTCCCCTGGAAAACTGAGAATGGGTTGTGTGAAATTGGCCTGCCAGGGAGCAGGCAGCAATCAGCAGTTTGCAGACCCAACTTCCCTTTAAGAACATTCTAACATGGGTGAAATGAAAGATTCCATCTGGACTGTAGTTTCCAGGATTTAGACTCGCCCAGCTCCTTGGACACTTAGTACTCCATGTGCAGCACATAAGGCAAGCATTCAAACGTCGGCATTTCTATAGTACAAATGAACAAATTATTTCTTTTCAGGTGGCATTTACATGACAAATTTCCAAGTCCCCTTGCAAATTCCCTGAAGTTGGAGCAGAGACTAGGAACACAAGACCAACATTGATGTCTGACTTGGTGTTTTCCCTTCTGTCAAAGGCCAGTTAAATTCAAGTGTCTTTTAAAAAAGAAAATACTCAGCTTGGGGAATTAGACAGATGGCTCAGTGGTTAAGAGTATTTGTCTTTCTTGAAAACTACTCAGGTTTGATTCCTAGCACCTCCATGGAAGCTCACAACTCACTGTCTAGGGGAACATATACCTTTTGACCTCTCTGGGCATTACGCACACATGTGATACATGGACATATTCACATGCAAAACATTTACATGCATAAAATAAACCTACAATTTTTAAGAATATTAGGTTGTGTTTTAGCAAAATACAAGCCCCATCCACTTGCATCATGCAAACAGGATTGGATTGATGACATTTTCAAAGCCATCTTGTGAGTTCATGCCATTGTTTATGGAGATGATCTTGGTTTAAGATACTTCTTAAGGTCTCTTCGGAGCTTCAGAAAAAGCAGTTTCACAAACGAACAGCCACTCTCCCTCTCTCTGTGTTTCTCCCTTTCCATCTCTCTGAGGAAAGCAAAACCCTACGGCCCCATCTCTTAGCTTGAGAAGCACATCATCAGCTACCTTCTAGACATGTGTGGTGTATTGGGCCACAGTTCTCGGCTAACGAACAGAGAATGAAATATTTTCTGTAAGCTCTGTTCAACTGTTTCAAGGATGCAGGTGATTTCCTCATGCCTACTGTGTTTCAACTTTCACTGTGATTGATCTAAACTCATAGACCCATATAATCAAAGTGCTAAACCAAATCGGTACCTTCCATTTAGGGCTGCTCTGTGTCTCCTACAGCACCATGAAATGCGTCAGCCTTGACAGGGTGGCTGCTGTTGTTTTCTCCTTCAAATACATACAAATAGAAACCTCCAATCTAAATAAAACTGAAATGTGGCTGGTAATAGATGGCTTGCTATGATAAAAATTGAGGAGAAATTATGCATCTCTCTTAAACCACAGGTTTAACATAGGCAAAAACAAGGGAACCACTTCGAGAGTCAGAACTCAATATCAGAATAGACATTTTTCCAACTTAGATATCAGCACATCCTCTGAGGCTGCCAGGAAAATTTTATGAACTAAAAATGAAAAGAAAAAGAAATCAGTTTCTGAAGGCATAAATCTTATTCTACTGTATATAGTGTCTATAATTAATTGCAGGAATACAGGATTTGCTGGGTAATTGTTTTGCTCTCAGCCATATGAAGTAAGGATTTACCATATTGCCTCTAGGGATATAGACTTTAAACAATTAATTAGGAGAAAGTTTGCTACAAAGGCAAGCCTTTTCAATAAACCTAGGCAGAAACAATTAGAGGCACGTGTTACCGGAGACTGCTTCCTATCCACACCAGAAAAGGGAGCTGACAGGCAGGACACTGCAATCACAAGGCACTTTTAAGATGCAAATGCAATTTCTTGCCACTTCAGAGGTAACTGTGAGTCAAAGATGAGAAAGCAAGAGAGGAAAGATATCCAAGCCCAGGTGGAGGGCACAATGAGAATGGAGACAAAGGCCAGTGAGAAAGAAAGAAAGCGGGAGTGGTCGAGCTGTAGCCACGTGACTGTGGGCATTTGTTCCTTGAGAAAGGCATCTTTGATACCAGAGTAATGAAAAGGCCACACACTCTGTTTGCTGCAAGGATTTCGCAATTCAGGAGCTCGGCCTGCTGTTCTCTCACTCAGCGAATCCCTGTCTGTATACTGAATCACTACCTATAAAACATTTCCAGTAAGTTCAGTGGGCTGGGCAAGGGAAGGAAGAAAGGCCAGTTTTCCTTATGAAGAGATAGCAGCTCCCCAGGCTGCAGAGAGAGTAGAAAGATTGTTTATCTCCCTTTTGCTTTGCTGCCTCAGGGAGGCAAGAGATAAGAAAGGGGAAGGTCCTGGTAAGGTACTGTACAGGATCTGAATCTAAAGGAAGCCTTTCTGTTAAGTCATTCCTTGATTCTTCCCATTCCTGGCCCCTGTGAGGTGGTTTGCAAATTTATTTCACAGCTAGGTTTAGAAAGGTCTGTGTGGTTCCTTTAGAATCCTCTTATCTACCACATACCATTAGACTTGATGTGAGGATTTGAATGAGAAAGAAAGCATGTCTCTTATGTTCTTGGGGGTGCACAGGTCTAAACATTTACCAGGAAGACATTGAAGATAATCTTTCTCCTCTCAACCTTAGAAATTGTTTCTTGCAGCATTCTATGTATCTAAGATCTTTTGGCTCATACCAAGCCAGAGCTCACCAGGATACACACCATTCTCACCCCAATGCCTGTGTTAGAGTGTTCCATACTACGAAAGTGTCTCAACTACCCACTTTATCCTCAGTAGCAAAGGCTCTGCTCTCTCTGGGTGGTGGAAGATAATTTGGTAGCATATAGCAGTCTCACCTGACTAATTCATTCTAAAGTGTGACAGATACGGGCCTGTGGAATGCCTAACTAGACAAAGGCCATTACTGAGAAGCAAGAAATATTGGGGACAAGGAGCCTCCAACTTCTTCACCTGGCTTACTGAATTACAGAGGATAGGCTGGGCTTGCAGTACAAGTTCTGAAATCTCAACATCTTAAGACAATAAATAACTCTTGCTACTTGAGTTAAGCAGCTCCTTCATTCTCATGGTATTCTCTCCTCAATAGTGTGAGAGCAGAGATGGCCAGGGGCCCTTCCTGCTCTCTTTCAGAGCCAACTTAGAAATCACTTAAATCTCTTTTGCCCACATACCCACATGGTTTAAAACTGACCAATAGGCTCTAATTTAACTCTGAGAGAGGCTAAAAAGAGTAGCCTTCCTGTTTTGTCTGCAGGAGGAAGCAGCTGTACACTCTGTATTCTTCCCACCACAGCAATGTCTTCTGACAGTGTATATGGACCCAAAGCTGGGGGAAGGGGGACAACTGATAAAAGCTTCTCCCAGTCTTTCTATCAAGCTTTATTCTGTGATTCTTGAGCTCTAACACTTTATTTCATCAAATGGAATAAGTGGTGGCTGAGCAAAGGAGTTGGCTGTGTAGCCAGAAGATGCTTAAGGCACTAAGTGAGAGAATAGAACATTGATAGGTCATTTCAAAGTCAATTACACTGCTGGCAGGCATCAGGAGAACAATATAGATAAAGGATGCCTTGGTTAATATCAAATCACTACAGGTTCATTTTTGTACAGACTAAAGGATGCAGAGAGTTAAAGCAGAGGGAAGTTCATTATCGAGCCCTTGGACCTTCTGGGGAAACTTAGCTTTCATCCACTCCCTTGACTTCTCACAAATCAGGTAACCACTTAGCTAGGCTTTGGTGACATAGGACTTTAGAATAGGTACTTCTTATTCAACTGTTAGTTTGCTCTACGGTTTGGTGGGACCCAGTATAAAAGCTCAAACCAGTGGCCTCCTTTAAGTTTTATTCAACATTGTTTATACTGAGGGTTGATTCTGGGAGTGAGATTAAATAAAGAGTAGCTAGAAAGAGTGTGATCAACCTCATTTTTAGTAGAGATGAATGAGATATTTCCTAGTTCTGACTGTAAACTTCTGAAAAATAAAAATATCTCTGATATAATTTAATGTCCTCAACAATAACACCTGCCAGATGCCTAAAAACTACTTGGAAGTTAAAAACATACATCAAGACAGATATTAATTGTTATAGCTAGGTTTGACCTTGGACCAAAATTCTGACTCCACAATAAGTAGGAACCCAAGTAGAGAAATTTTATAGCCCTAGACTTTGCAACTCCCTTCTGGAGTTCCAGATTCCTAGAACCTATTTTCATAAGATTCTTTGCTTCCTCATTAGATGCTCTTAACTCTTTAAGGGCTTCTCTTATGTAACACTCCTTGCTTCTGCCTTGCCTTACTTCCATCACCATGGAAAGTTGTCTCCTAACTCAGCAAAAGAGAGAGGTTTCCTGTGGGCATGTGTTAGAGGACCACCTTCCTTCCTTCTCCATCCCTAACACATGTCATTAAGTCTACTTGGGCTTTTCCCTATGTGTTTTTTTTTCTATAATCATAGTCTTCTCAGAATAAGCATCAAGGGATTGAAACCAGAAGACATCTCAGGATGTATAAATTTGTTTACTAGTAGTAAATAAATCCTGAGAAGATACTACAAAGTTTTTCTTTCCATTCCCATTTTCTTACTATAACAGTATAGGCACATACATTCAAGGCACACACATGTCCAAATGTGAATGTGCATATATATATACATGCAAGTGCGCACCAGTGGGCACACACACACACACACACACACACACTTGAAGTATATCTTAAGCCAAGAACAAAGATCCCAGCCTCCTATGGGTAGATGGAAGAGTCTCAGAAGTAAGCCAATGCAGTCTTCTCATTTCACAGATGAGTGAAATAGATTGTAGGAGGCTCAGTGACTGGTCCAGAATCTCACACATGGACAATAGCAAAGCGCAGGTACAGAGAACTTGATATTAACCCATGGCTGGGATGAATAGTAGGACCTATGAGGAAGCTTAGACTGATACTCTGAGCTTTTCTTCCGCCTATGAATTTCTGAGTGATAGCATCATGTGGTATGAGTCCTAACTAAACCTGAGCTCAACCTATCTGAAAACCTTAATATATAGACCACAGTTATGCAAGTCAGAACACAGGGGCATAAAATATGTAGCTTCTTTTTTTCTCTTTGCTTCCATTTCTAGCAAAGACTTTCTGTTTGTTTACAGCTTTTTTTTTTACCCCATGTTTTGCTTAATGTCTCCTATACTATTACCATTGGCTACTGGCAAGGCTCTAGGAAGAATCCAAGACAGTGAAATTCTCAAGCTCACAACCTAGACTTATTTCCCATTAAAGAGCAAGCCCCAGGATGCATCTGAGGTCAGGTCCAATTAACGAAGTCAGCAATTTGTTAAGCGGAAGAAAGCCTTTGTTTATATCTTCCAGCCTCTTTGGTGAGTTTCAAAAATTAGAAATGATGGGCCATTACCCTGGGAGAACTCATTGCTTTAATATTATTTGATCATTCCACTTCAAAATCAGCTGCAAATTCACTGTTGAAATGGAAAGCAAAACAATTACAATTGGATAAAAATAAGAGTATTTTGTAGCTATATGGTGGGGGTGTAGGTATGAATATGTATGAAGATGCACATTTGTGTATGCATAACTGATTTTCTGGTTCATGATTTCAAATGCTGCCTATATTTGAAAGAATGCCATGCCTTGAGTTAATCAGTGTGAGGAATGGTTTCCAGGCAGGGCTTTGCTGATGTGGCTGGCTGATGAGTCCCATGATATCTTATTCTCTTCTTGTATAGTCATCTCTTTCTGAACTGGGTACTCTCTACAAAAATGACAGCATTCCCACGTACAAGGAAGAATTTATTTTCGATAACTTGGATCCCCCTGCTCATATTCTTCTGCTGAACTTCTCTCACAGATCTCACTATTCACACACGAGAACAAGGCTTTACCTATTGATTTTATAACTCTCTGCTGTGGGGCACTCTGAGAATTAAGAAAAACCGTAGATAAAGATTGTAGCCTATTCCAGATTGCACTCCAGGAACTGAATCCTACCTGTGACCTATATTGAGAAAAATGACACATGACTCCTGGGATCAGTTACCTACAGAGCAAACTTTCTTACAAAGCTGAAGAGGCAAGGCTAGGAGTTTTGATTCCTAGTGGAAAACTGAGTGTAAGAGCGCAGAAACATTATAGAATGGTGTTGTGCATCTTTTAAAAATTTCTTAATAATTTCATACACGTTTCTGATGAAGTTTTGATCATTTTCATTCTTTCATTACTTTGACCAAGGTTTTAGTATTCTTAGAATTTACCTATAATATATCTGATCCAGATTTGGAACACAGCTTGAGATGCTCCAAGGATTGGCTGCCCTGGTCAGTGATGGACCATGCTTAGAACAACAATATGCAAGACAGCATGAAGGGTGCATGTTTTGGAATCAAGCACCCCTCAAATCAGATCTCAGCTCCCTCTAGATGGCTGAACCTTTGAATAAGCTCTTAACCTCACTGGCCTTCTACTTGCCACATCCAGCCTTACCTCTACTAGAGATGAGAAAACCAGAACTCTATCACTATTTTTCTTAGAGTCCCAGTCTCCTCTACTATTCTAAAACAGCCCAATTAGTAACACTGATAGTTGGGACTCTCAAAGCATGAATGAACTGCACTTCCACCCTTATGTTATCAACTTATTATGTAGAGAGTAGCTGGTTGAATATTAGAAAACAGGCCTGTCCTGCTACCCTTATTCTCTAGTGTATGCCTTCCACCCTTGTGTATTAGTAACATGTTCTGTTACTATGATAAAACATCCTGACAAAAGCAACTTTAAGAAGAAAGGAATTAGTCTAGCTCACAGTTCAAGGGTACAGTACAGACATGACAGCAGATTGATGTGCTTTGTCATGGGATTCCTCAAGAGGCAGAGTGATGTTAGTCCTCTGCTGCGTTCTTCTTTTATCAACTCCAGGAGCCTCGCCTATGGAATCTAGCGTCGTCCCATGGTGCTTCAGTTAACTTCATATCTAAGTAACTTCTCACAAGCTTGCAAAAAGGCTTGTCTCCTGGGTGGTTCTAGATATAGTCTAGCTATCAATACTTCCAACCATTCCACCTTGACTCTGTGCCTATTCTTAGAGAAGCCTTGCCTTGTGTTTGAGCATTGACAGCTAAGCTTTTCAAGGTCTTTTTAAGATGGAAGTATAGGGTCAACGACTGGAGTTTAGCAGCATTGACTGCGCCCTAGGGCTGTGCTATCTGTACACACAGCCTCTCCTTTTCTTCTCCTTTTTTTTTCAAATGAAGTTTCCTTTTTCTTTTCTCTTTTAAATTTATTTATTTATTATGTATACAGCGTTCTGCTGCATGTATGCTTGCAAGCCAGAAGAGGGCACCAGATCTCATTATAGGTGGCTGTATTTCAATTGAACTCAGGACCTTTGGATATGCAGCCAGTGCTCTTCACCTCTGAGCCATCTCTCCAGCCCCCTTTTCTTCTCCTTCCCTGGCTCCAACTTGCCCTCCTCTTTGCTTAGCATCCTTTGTGACTGACCTTCAGAGGATCTGAAAGATCCTATAGAAAACACAAGTGTGAACACAAGAATGTAGACTCTGCCTTCCAAAGAGTAGTCACAAGCTGCCTCTCATCTAGCTTGGGGCTCAGCAAACACTCTCTCAAACAAAATATCAGGAGGATATTTTGTAGTTTTTGTGGGCCAGTGATCTCTGTCAGAAATCCTCAGTTCTGTCACTCAAAAGTTGCCATTGGCAATGTGTAAACCAAGCAGCATGGCTAGATGCCAATAGCATTTTATTGATACTAACAGGTGACAGATTGAATTTGTCTCAAAGGTCATAGTTCGCTACCATTGGATCTGCATGTTTGAAAACTGAGATTTGAGCATAGTTTTAAAAATGTATAGAATTGTGCAAATGTTCTTTTACTGTCTCAATGCAGATTTTATATTTTAATGCAGTTTTTAAACCCAGTTATAGTAACTACCACTTGTTTCTGTACTTTGAACAAAAATGTGCCCCTTTATGTAAGCTATTTCACTATCTTCCTCCATACATTGGTATTTCTTTTTTTTATAGGATGTGTTATTTATTTACACTTCAAATGTTATCCCCTTTCCTGGTTTCTTCTCTGGAAACCCCCTATTCCATCCTCCCTCCCCCCTGATTCTATGAAAGTGATTCCCACCCACCCACCCACTCCTGCCTCCGCACATTGGCATTCTCCTACACTGGGACATTGAGCCTTCCCAGGACCAAGGGCCTCTTTTCCCATGAATGTCTGACAAGGCCATCCTCTACTACATATGCTGCTGGAGCACACAGAGCACAGTCACCATAGAGCAGCCTGGGACAGGATATTTCCAGTCTCTATCTGCACCCCAGAGCTAAGGCTGTCCCACAACCTTATGCACCCAAATCCCCCCAGGAGAGAGTTGGTCTCCCAGGAGTGCTGTCACTCCTAAGCCCAGAGGTGAGATCCTCACACATTGATTGGTATTTCAACCTGCATCCACACAGTATCACACATATACTCAGTATCTATACAAGGCAATATGTTAAAAAGCATCACCTATATTTCCTGCCTCAGGATGATTGGAAGGAAGGTCTCAATGACAATGTAGCCATAAGTCAAACATGGTGAAACATACACAAAACCACAACACTTAAAGGACAGGAATAGGAGGATAGTATGTTCAGTGCCAGCCTGGGCTACTTATCAAGATCCTGCCTCAAAACAAAACAAAACAAACAAACCAAAAACCACATAAATACTCTAGACAAAATGTCAAGTTAACTTGACAACATAAGGTATTTCCACTTAGTATCCAAAAGCTTTCAATTGATTATATTATCTTTTGTCTTACAACCATCTGATGTTTTCCATCACATTTAAGATGAAAACCTCCAAGCATATCACAAGGATTTGTATGACCAGCTCTGTCTACCAGTTAGGCTTCATGCCTCCATTACAGCTTGTATTCATCTCGTAACTCCAATATGCTGTTCTAGTGGCCACTTCCAGAACTTTTACTTGTAGTTTCCTCTTTCTAAAACTTACTGGCACAGGCCTCATCTTCATCTAATGGTGAAGTTTCCAGTATTGATCTCAAAGGTCTTTCTCCATTCACTTTACTAGAACAGTCCACCAGAACTCATCACCATCTGTTATATTTTCTTCAAAGAAATTACCTCTGCAAAGCACAGCACAGTTCTGATATCAGCTGACCCAGTCAGTGTGATCTTCACAAGAGCAAGTTCCCAATACCATCCATGTGACAGTCATGGTCTGTCCAACTATACAAATTTGGAGATTCCTACTCTCTCTTCAGGTTCATAATTCATTAAAAGAACTCACATAATTCAGGAATGTATAATATTCAGATTTACACTATGAGAAACAGAAATCAAGGCTTATCAAAATGAAGAGATGTATAGAGTGATTCCATGAGATTCTTATACACCGCTTCTATATTTTCTTCACTTGGAGTGAGGGTGTATCATTCTCCTGCCATATCAGTGTGCATCAAAGACCAGCAGACAAAAAATTTATCCAGCTAGAATTTTTCAGGGATATCATCATATGTACATGAGTGGCTATAGCATTGTCTGTGAGGCACAAATTCAACCTCTAAGAGTCCAGTCCCAGGAATCTAGAGCAAAAACTTGACACACTACCATTCCCTATCATCAAAAGTTGCTGGAGGACTCCTTAGGCGAAGGTAAAATCTCTGAGCCAAGGATGATTTCTGCCACATTGAACCACTCCAATGCATCCATTAGATGAATACAAATGGTTAACTAACCACAAATGATTTAAATAGACACTGGACTAACAGTAGAGGCCATGCAGTCAGGTACAGTGTGATAAATTGCACAAAACTGGTATCGACAATTCTTGTTCCAAGGGTACAAGAGAGGGGCATTTGATTTATATGTGCAACTATTTTTAACTTCCACAAGCTTTTTGTACATTTATTCATCTAAACTAAATGAAAACTTTGATTCTTTTGTACTCTGGAAATCCCTTGAATCTGATGATTATCTTCAAATTAAAGATTAAAACAAAACTGTTTGGCTAAGTTTTTATACTTTCTCTGGCAATTCTAAATTAAGATGCACATGAAATATTGAATTTATAGAAGCCATTGTTTAATCTAAATTAGATTAACCCTTCTGGCCCCTCACAGATCCAGGTGAGCATCCCATACTTTTGTTTATCCATGACTCAAGGTTATTACTGACAAAATTACAATTAGTCAGTACTTCAAACCTATTGTTTAGGTGCAAAGCTGTGAGCTATAAACCACCTCACTCTGGTGTAATTAAAACTATGTTCCAGTTCACCTACTTTAAGATGCCTACCTGGCTTTACATAAAGCTTCCTTTCACAGTCCTAACTACATGCAGGCCTCAGAATCTTGAAACTTTATGGAAACAAACTTTATGGAGAGCCATAAAGTTTTCTGACAGTTCTTTAGTAGCAATCTTATCATCATCAGGATTAGAAATAAAATATAGTAAGTCACAAGAATAGTGGAGAACTTCTATAGTCACAGCTCAGCCAAGAGAATCATCCGTTCATTGGGGACTAGCCTGGGCTACATAGCAAGGCTCTGCTCTAAAAGAGAAATATCACTAAATCATAAGATATTTATTATGTTCTTTAAAATAAAACCTGATTCAAAATCCAGAAAAGCTATATGCATAAGAAATAATGCATTTGCATTTGAACCCATCCAATGTCATGATAAATTGCTATTAAGAATGAATATTTAGGGAGCACAGGGATGACTCATCAGTTAGGAGCTCTGGCCACTTTTCTAAAGGTCCAGAATTCAATATTCAGCACCCATGTGGTGGCTATGATCTCCCTTAATTGTAGTTCCAGGAGATCTGACTCTCTCTTCTGGCTACCTTGGGTACCTACATATATGTTAGGCACACAAACTCATGTAGACAAATGAACAAAACTTTAAAGAATGAATGTTAAGTCCCAAAATAAGAAGAAAGAAAACTCCTATTATACTCACTAATTTTTTAGTTGTATCAGGGGTCAGTTGTTTTAAAGTAAATGAATGTCTGCAGAGTGCTGCTTGCAAAGTTGGGTACTAAACCAAAACAAGATTCTCTCAGTCCCTCAGTGTGATTAGAAAAGGAGCCAAACAAAGAAGGATCACTGGGTTTTTATGAAGGAACGTCCTCTTCCCATTAAGATTCTAGCCATGTCTCTTCCGTGCAGGGTTTTCTGAACTCACTGGGAAAGAAGACAACGAGGAGGCTCAACAACGTTTTCTGTAATCCCTTTGTCTAGTACACTAAGGATTCCTTAATTCAATTTTAGTAGATTACTCTAATCAATTTTTACAGTATTTAAACCTGCAAGAATTTATTTTATTATGCTGTATTGGATGCAAATTTAAGACTTGTGCCTAAAATATGGTCTTTAATCTAATGGAAATGAGCTATATGTATCTCTTCTGGTTTTTCCACGGATATTCTGAGAGAATAAGGTAATGAATTTGAGAAACCATGATTGCTGTGTGATAGCTCCATTTTCCTCTTTTGGTTTGGCCAAAGATATAAAGGTAGCCTGAGAAGTCTTCGCCTAAAACAAAAGGAAATGTAAGAAGAATGGAGGGAAGAAGGAAGGAAGGAAATATTTGATAAATATTGTGTGTTGTTATATAACATCTAGAAACTGAATTTGTGGAAGAAAAAAAAAGAACCATGCATATGTGTTAAAGCTTGAAACACTCTGATCTTCATGGATCTTTATATTACATAAATGAATTTCTTCTTTTCTTATACCTTTTAAAGTGACAAAAATTTCCTCTTAACTCTTCACATTACATAAGGAAAATTCATCTCTCATTGTTTAAATATTGTGACCAGTCAAATGTACTGAAATTGTTTGTGTCTTCTTAACAAAAAAAAAAGGGGGGGAGGGGGCAACTTGGTTAACTTGTGCTGATGATCCCAACAAGAAACTATTTGAATTTTTATATCTTCAAGAAATCAAGCCAAACTTCAAGATGGCTTCTATAATAAAGCTGATGTGACTGTTACTCTTTTTGGGATGTGCAAGACAAGAAGCCAAAATCTCACATTTGACTTTCAGTGACTAAATTACACCTAACACTTACCATTTCTTGGTAAGTGCAAGCCTTAACAAGATTCAACAGGTTAGGGAGCTACACGACAGTTAATTTTTTGAAGTCCAACAAAAGACAAACAATTCTGAACATCAATTCCCATAAGAGTCTAGGTTTGAAAAAGTGCCTAGCCTATATTGCTGTGAACCACAAACTTCGGTAGCCATGTCTCTCCCAAGCTTCTTCCTCTTCCACCCTAGCATGCAAGGAAAAGGTATTAGGGAAGCAAGAAAATGTGAATTTCATTTATTTTTTAGGAGAAACTCATATGGTTTTAGTAGAAACTCATATCCTTCCTTCTGGTACCATTACAGAGAGAAAGAGAGGGAGGCAGAAACAGAGACAGAGAGACAGAGACAGAGAGACCTTCAGAGGTTAGTATTCATACTTCCTCTTTTGACACTCCTCTCAATCACAAGCCTATTTTTTCAAAGCAACCACTACTGAGGGCTTAAAACAGCAGGAGACTAGTATCATTAGAGATGAAGAAGAAGGCAAATGAGATAGAAATTTGTCCTTTTCTGTCCCATGGGGAGTGGCAACAATGGCTCTTGGAGGTAGATATCCATCACTGAGCTCTATAAAATCCCTGTGGACCATCAAATCTTAATCCATAACAGGGCTTAAACTTAGAGTTTGGGGTTCTGTTTCAAGTGAAGAATCACTTCTCATTTAAAAGCTAAAACATTGAATGGGTGATGAGCTAATCTTTAATTCAGAACAGATCTAGGTGTGTATACATGAGAACTCTGTAACAACTTTGAATCTGTGGTCTTTTGTGCAGTATTTGCAAAACCTTATATATTATACTGAAAGCCTTTAAAAAGTGAAGAGAGAGCCCTCATCTCTGCAATCACTGTGGATAAGGCAGGGCACAGAGAAGCCATAACTTCCCCATTTCTGCTGATTACAGCTCTGAAGCAGCGTTCTTCTGAAGAATCTTCTATTATGATAATTAATAGTTAATGAAGATTTTCAACTGGAGTGGATTAAGAGAAGCAAACTCGAGTGACCTTTAGGGCACCTCTGATTAGGTCATGAGGGTTCTTATCATATGTATGACGGAGATCTCACAGATGATAATGGACCATGGGTCTATGTAAGAGTATGTGCTTAGTCAATGAAAAGTCTTAGGTTCAGTTACCAGAGTGTCCTTCCCTGAAGACAGATTATAATAGAGTTGAAAACTTCTTACTGCATACTGACATTATGGCTATCCTAGCATGGAAATACAGTGCATAGTCCTAATGTTTATAGTGATACTAGAGACAATGAATTGATTGCACTACCAGCTATATGAAAATATATCTTATAGAGTTTTTAAAAGCATATAATATTTAATAACAAGTATGTTGTTGGCTTATATATTTACTATATTCTGCTCTTTATTGTTTTAGAGTGTATCCTTCTGCTTATATAAGGCTCACTGTAGAGCAATATGACCTGTTATACCAGTAGCAGCTGACATATTTCAATCTAAGAAACCAATTGAAAAGTTGTCCACTAGTTACATATTAGTCATTGATAATAATGTTCTAAATATTAATATAGTTTTTTGAGGTAAGTAATAACAGACACCTGTTCAGAAAAAACAAATGTTTCTAAAGACAAGTTCAAGCTAGTTGAGGAAATGCTGGAGTGGAAGAAATAGGGACCTAAGTCTTTGTTCCCCAGGTACAGTCCCAGGTCCTGTGGATTCTTAACTCTGTAATTTGCTTGTAGATATGATATACTATAACAGAAAGGTACAAAGCAAAACCAGAAAAGGGAAACAGTCAAACAATGGCAATATTCAGGAGAGGGCCAAGTCCAAAGGAAAGTAAAAACAAATTTCTAAGAGCTTCTCTTACTGGAGTTAGATAAAGCATGTTTTAAATTTCCCAGCAGGAAATTGTGACAATAGATGGGAAATGTGCTCCAAAGAAACTCACAAGGGACTCAAAACTCTGGGACTATTTTGGAGGTAGGGGCAACCCTGGTCCTGATAGCATACCTATCATGCACTCAAATCCTCTAGAGGTAAACACCAACTTTATTGTTTGTGTAAACACTTTGGACTCCACAAAGAATAATTCTTATTTATCATTTAAGCCTCCTGAAGTCCACATTACAGGTTTATTCATGAGCAGCTCTTCAGCACAGGAAGTTGCCACTCCCTATCCAAACCTTTTGCACATTTAGCACCTATGTTTTTCCCATCCCTTTGGTGAGAATCTTTTCCTACATTCCTATGTAGGACTTCATTAATCTACATGTTACACTTTACATCTTGGCTTTTCCACCACTTAAACAAGTCTTATCTAGGATCTTAAAATGGGGGCAGGGGAGGGCTTATAAATGTAAATGTCATTTTTATTTCTTCAGATGAAGGGATGAGAGGAATGCTGTACCCAAGCTTTACAAATACATGGCTTGGGCTGAGTTCAGAGCATTTCTATTTAACAATCTCTAGACCTAGACCTGGAAGCTTCTAGCCTCCATACAATCTAATCTTCTGCAAGTCCGTACCTTGAAGGCTTCAGATTTTAGCCTCATCTACTAACCTAGGTCTAGAATATAAACTCACCCTTTCTAGATCTTTCTGAATTCTTGCTGACTGTTTCAACTTAGCTGTTCTGGCTCAAACTCCTCTCCAAGCTAACTGATGCAAACGGGCTACTCTTGGCTTCTGACTGAACTCTGCTTGGAAAGACTGACTGAACTCCACATACTGAACTGCTCTAAACTTAACTCAACTCAACTGAATTGAATTGTCTCTCCATTGCTGCTCTTTAAGGAGCCTTTCTTTTCTGTTCTCATGAGAGTTGGGCATAGCCTATCTCTGATTCAATTTATCAGATCTTTCTCTTATTCATCACTTTGTCTACCACACAAATAGATTGTTTAGAATTAAAAATATGCACTTAAGATATGTCTCTAGTCCAGCCAGAGATATCAAAGGTGTGTGGCATGTCTGCATTCCCACTGGATCATATCTGTGAATGTGATTCGTTGCCAGAGCAGCCATGTTGCTGGATTAAAGTTTCTCTACAAAAACCTGGTCCTATTTTCTCCAAGCTAATCATATCTATGTTGTAGCCTAGAATTCCTGCTATATCCTCTGCTGTGTTGGACTATATACACAGTTTGCAAAGCCAAGTAAATATGAGTATGAAAGATGCTTCATTTTAAAAGTATAAATTCAAAAAAACAAACAAACAAACAAAAAACCAAATAGCTGAGCACTCAACAAAGTGTAAAACCCCTTTATAAGCATAAGCAAACACCAGACACACCTTCATGTTGCTACATGCTGGTAAAGGTCAGCTTTAGTCCCTGGATATTTTGGGCATGACAGAATTACTTGAGGTGGGCTTATAATTTTTACTTCTTCAGTTGACTTGAACTGAAAGGAACATTTTTTTGTGATAGAAATCAAACCATATGTGAGAAAATATAAATACTATCAAGCCATATTGCATTTTTGAATGTTTTCTAAATTTGTCTGATCATAAAAATTTCCTGGGGTCCTTATCAATGCCAGCCTTCTACCCCTTAGAGCTTTTGCTTCATATTCTCAGAGTTGAGCTGAAAATTTTATTCTTAGAAGTTGATGGAAGAATTTTATGACCGGGAAATTGTAGAAACTTTAGTTAAGCACTCAACATTCAGGGGCATACAGACCTGAGCGCAAATTCTCCATTTGTCAGCAGCATGACATTAGGATCATTATTTAACTTCACAGGGTTTAATTTCCTCATCTGCAAAATAGAGATAATTATGTTTAGTACAAAAGGTCACTGTGGGAATAAAGCAAGGCAAATGTATGTAAGGAGCTTAAAACACTGATTGCTGCAGCTAGTTCTCAGTGATGGGAGTTCTAAATATTATACAAAAAGACAAAAGCCTTCCTTTAAAACCATCAGTTTTATAAAACTAGATAAATTGAGCTTCAGTATAAATCACCAATGGCAGCCATTATTGTTTATTTCTGTCAAATTAAACTCATTCAGAAACAATGAGTTACAATCTGAAATGGATTACCAATGGCAAGCATACTTCAAGCAGTTATTATGTGTGGCTTGAAAGTCTGGGTCCTCTCTGGTTGCATACACTGAATCCTAATCATGCAAACACCATCCCTGGGGATAGACTTTGGGCCTAACCAGGGGCTCATTCCCCATAAATGATGTTAGATGCCTTAATGAAGGAGGTCTCAGGAGAGATCCTTCATTTCTTCTAGCATATAAGTGCAAAGGAGGATGTACCACCAATGAGCCTGAGAGTGGTCTTCAACCACATGACTCTTCATGGATTTCTCAGCTTATAGAACCATAAAAACCACATCCCCAGTGCTTATAAGCCTCCGGGTTTAGGCTACTTTGTTATATCAGTCCAAGCAGAGGAATATAATCATAAATGAGGTATGTGATAGGCTACAGATAGAGTCATGAAAAAAGAATGTTCTAATCAAGGAATTTTCTATCTAGATCAAAATAGGATCAATGAGAATATATATCTCTAAAGAAACCTCATAATCACCTTATTAGGACATTGAGAGGGAAATAAGAATGAGGAAATGGAAAACTTTTGGATAGGTAGATGACTTAAGCTCAGGAATAGTGACTTTCAAAATCACTAAAACAAGAGGTTCCGATAAAAATCACAGGAAGCGTATGTAATGCTTAATGAGAAAATATAACCTGAGCTGGAACCAGAAAAATGCTACAAATGCTGAGCTGCTCTTGCAAACTGAGTAGATTTGCAGGCAGTGGAGAATTTGTGAGCCTGAAATAAGACGGAGTGAGTGAGCAGTCTTCAAAGGTTTAATTTAATAAAAGTATTTAGTTTTTCATTTATGCTTAATTGCAAAGATTTATACTCATGCCATTTATCTCTTCCTAATATGTGTTTTAAAAATGAAAGGAACATGGCTAATAGATAAAACGAGGGAATTCAATGAAGGGTTCACAATAGGTCTACTTCCAACAATGGCAGAATACAAACACACATTTAAAACTTATTGTTAGATCTCATAATAGAAATCCTTCTTTAAGATTTTTTTTAAACATCTCAAGTGTTATCCAAGCTGCTGTCGCTCATTTTCTGATGCTATAACTAAATAAAACAAGTTGAATATTTGTAAAGAGTAAATGTGTATTATGTTCCAGGTCCTGACGGCTAGAATGCTCAAAATAGAGTAGTCTCATCTAATGAGATTCTTACTGTAGGTGGGGACTCCGTATACCTATAATGTGCCCAAAGTGATAGAATTATGCAGTGGGATAGAATGTTCTATCTCTGGTCTTACTATCTTTACTTATGGGACCACTATCCCCTTGAATTACTGCCCCACACTTATGGCTTCACTTACCATAGATTGCTGCACACAGACATACTCTGCATTTAAATGCTGTAGTGGGATTAATTTCCAGTTTCTTCATACCTCACAATGGGGATTCTATTTTAACATGGGTCTCTAATATTTTTATTTATATGTATGCATATGTATGTGTATATATATATATATATATATATATATATATATATATATATATATATATGNGAATTGGACTGCAGACTGTAAGTCATCAATAAATTCCTTTACTCTGTAAAAAAAAAAAAAAAAAAAAGAACTGGTCCTTCCAAGGACAGGAAACAGACTATTACCTACAGAGAAGAACTCATGAAAATGAGAGTAGATGTTGGCATTGACCCATTGTTAACCAAGAAGCTGAATGGATTATTGGCTATCGCCAGAGCGGGGGGAGGGGGGAGGACTTTGAGTGGACTGTCTCTCAGATCATCTGGAAGGAACCATGCCTGTCAGCACTGGTAACGGGGATTTCTGACTCCAGCACTATTAAGGAATACATATGTGTTGGTTTGAGCCATTAGTTTTTTCATTTGTGTTTCTTTGTTAAAACCATCCTACAAAGTAAATCCAGTTACAATCCAGTCTGAAAAAAATGGAGGCACAACTCAGAGGTCTTATGAAGCCCAAGAGGGACAAGCACTCAGAGAGCTGAGAGCTACTGAAAGAATAAAGATAAGAGTAACCCAACCCTTTAGCAACAGTACCTCTGAGAGAAGGGAATTCTCCCCACAGGAGAGCCATGGAACCATACACTCTCCTGTGGGTCTAGGGAATGGTTTGGCCATCACCATGCTTAGATGTTGGTTTTCCACAAGTGTGTATATATTGAAAGCCTAACTGCTTCTATATAGCAATGACAGAGAATATAAAACTTCTAGGAAGTAGAGATTATTGGATATTAAGAAAGGGGAACTTTCATACTTTGTTTATGGGAATGAAAATTGGTATATCTTTTATGGAAAATAAGATGCGGTATCCTCAAAACTAAAATTACATATGATATAGCTACCTTACTTCTAGGTACACATTTAATTTTTTCATAATAATTTATTTCAAATTGGAAAGAATTAGAATTTATAAGCATGTGTTTGGAAGTCAGAGAACAAGTTGTAGGAGTCAGTTCTCTCCTTCTACCATGTGGGTTCCAAAATCAAATGTAAGTCATTAGGTTTGGCAGCAAGTGTCCTTACCCCACGGAGCCTGATTTTGCCTATTTTTCTAGGTATATAGTTTATGGAAATTAAAGGAGCATACCAAAGGGATTATCTGTGTTCCCATATTTACAATAGAAATATATTTATAATAGGTAATATGTAAAATCAAGCCACATGCAAAGTTGTATGCCTTTAATCCCAACATTTGGGAGGCATAGCAGGTGAATCTCTGTGAGCTTGAGGCTAACCTGGTCTACATAGTAAATTTCAGGACAGCCAGAGCTATATAATGAAACCCTATCTTGATAAGCCCAGCAATGTGTGTGTGTGTGTGTGTGTGTGTGTGTGTGTGTGTGTGTGTGTACAAAACTTCAGTATGTTTACACAGCAGAATAGTATTCAGCCAAAGAAGAGTACTGAAATCCTGTCATTTACAGTAACATTAATAGAACTAGAAAATAATGGGTTAAGTAGCAAACTAGTCACCAAGAGCCAAATAGTACCTGCTTACTCTGATGTGTGGAAGCTAAGAATGTCTACTAGAATACAAGATAGTGATTGACAGAGGTGGAAAAGAATATGCAGGAATGAGAGGAATAAAGGAAGGCTGGATGTATATGTGGGAATATCCCAGTGAATCCCAGTAGTATAAACAATTAACCCATTTTATTTCTTTATTAAAAATAGATTCTACTCTCATACAACACATCCTGACCACAATTTCCCCTCCTTCTATGCCTCCCAGCTTCTTCCCGCACATTTCTCCTCCCCTAGAGCCACTCCCCCTCCATTTCCTTTCAGAAAAGAGCAGGCCTCCAAGAGACAGCAACCAAACATGACAAAAGAAGAAGCGGTAAAACAAGGCAAACACCCTTGTATCAAGCTAGACAAGGAAACCCAATAAGAAGAGCAGACAAAACCCATTCCCATTGTTAGGAGTCCCACAGAAACACCAAACTAATAACCATAACACATATGACAAGGGCCTGGTGTAGACCCATGCAGGACTCCATGCTTGTCACCTCAGCCTCTGTGAGCCCATGTTGTCTTACTTAGTTGATTCGGTGGGTCATATTCTCCTGATGTCCTCCATCCCCTCTAACTCCTACAATGTTTTCTACCTCTCTCTTCTATTGAGTTTCCCAAGCCTCCAAGGAGAAGGACTCATTAGAGACCTCTAATATAGACACTCTCTCTGCATAATGTCTTGCTGTGGGTTCCTGCACCCATTCCCATCTGTTTCTAAAGGAAGCTTCTCTGATGACAACTAGACAAAGCACTGGTATATGAGTATAGCAGAATAACATTGGTAATCGTTTCACTGATTTGGGGGTGGGGGGCAATTGTGTTCTACCTTAGGTGTCTTAGATACCTGATCTTTGGTTCCTGGCCATCTGGGCTACTTAGGGCATGGGCTCCTTCTTGTGCCTTAGGCCTCAAGTTAAACTAGACATTCACTGGGCACTCCCATAAGCTCTTCAGCACAATTACCCAACCTATCTTTCAGGCAGGACAACCTTGTCTTGTTCCTTATTTTATGGAATTTCCTTGAGTTTCTCTCCATTTAATTTGATGTTGGCTATAGGTTTGCTGTAAATTGCCTTTACTGTGTTTTTGTAGGTCCCTTGCATCCCTAATCTCTCCAAGATTTTTATCATAACGGGGTGTTGGATTTTTCACAGGCTTTTTCATTATCTAATGAGATGATTATGTAGGGTTTTTTTTTGTTGTTGTTACTTTGCTTATATAGTAAATTATAGTGACAGATTTATGTGTGTTGAAACATACATGCTCTTCTGAGATGTAGCCTACTTGATCAGGGTGGATGATCATTTTTATGTGTTCCTGGATAAGATTTGTAAGTACTTTATTAAATAATTCTTACACCAACGCTCATGAGTAAAATTTGTCTTGGGGAAGGAAAGGCCAGAGAGATAGTTTGTAGTACTAGAGGTGACCCTGGGTATTTTGTCCGGGGGAAAATAGAGAGTTGAGAAGGTCTGTGGGCAGCCTATTTGGTCTTTTGGCAAGCTTTGCCTGTGGTTGAGCAGGGGGTGTTCGCTGAAGTTGGAGGTTGGACACAGAGATGAAGAGGAAAGGGGAGGTCACAGGGTGATAGTCAGTGAGATTCATAGGAGGCTTGGACAAGGGGAAGGGGAGCTGCAGCTGGGATAATGTTGCAGTGCAAGCAATGACCCTGAGGATTTGTTCTGAGGGAACAAAGAGAGTCCAATTAAATCATTTCAATCAAAACTAAAATTAACAAAATGAATCTGGGTATTATAGCTTGAAATACTAGTACTCAGGAAGCAAAGACAAAAGGATCAGGAGTCATTCTCTGCTACATAGCAGGTTTAGAGGCTAACCTGTGTTACATGAGACCTTGTATCAAAATGACCATAAATAAAAAATAATAATAATGTTGAAGAAAAAGGGAATGTAAGAGATGTGAAAAAAAGAGGTGAAAATGAGGGCTATTGGAGAGCGGTCTACAACTGGGGACAGTTATCCTGACCTTGGAACTGGTGGAGTTCTCCTGGATATCTTGATTATTTCTCACAAGTAGTTATCATAAAGAAGAAAGACTATCCACTTCCCTTGCTCTGGCTTCCCGTCCCTTTGAATGATCTTCTCCTTCTCATGAACTCTCCTTCTCCTATTCTGTTAATTCTATCTACCAAGAAGCCTTCATCCTATCAAAGCATACCCTTTTAATCTCCACAATTATGAGTGACATAAACTTGTTTTCTTTATAAATTACCCATCTTCGAGTAGGTCATTAGAGTAATAAGGAAAAAAAGAAAGAAGATGAATACAGCTATCTGTGCCTACCCACCCAAGGGGAGAAAACCTCTGTGGTGAGGTACTGGAAAGATGATAACAGTATTCTATACAGAGAGTCCTATGACAGCGATTAGAGGTAACATCTGTTGCACATCTATGTGTGTCATGTGTAGTTAAGCACTCCACAGATTAATTAATTTAGTCCTCATGAGTATTCTAAGGAGATAATAGTGTTATCTTTAGTATGCAGATGAGAAAGCTGAGACAGATGTAGTCATTTGCTCCATCACGTACTAACTGACAGATCTGACTCTAACCCAACTCAGACTCCAGGGCCCACACTCTCAGCCTTTAGAGTTGAAAAGAGCAGCTTAGCACAGCAAAGCCTTCCTGGCTGTAGACTAGCAGACTCACAGCAAAGCCTTCCTGGCTGTAGACTAGCAGACTCACAGCAAAGCCTTCCTGGCTGTATCCCAGCAGACTCCTGAGCTTACAGTACTGAGGACAGCTGTGGACATTCAAACTGGTGCCAGAAACCCAACTGGAGAAGCTGACATGTTGCCAGCCTAATAATACATTCCTCACTTGAATTCATGTTTTAGTATCTTGTGATCAATGTGCTTTGAATTATAATAGAACTTTATCATTAATGTCACAATTGCAGTGCAGCAGTCAGTTAAAGAGTGGCATGAGAGCCTTGGTCAGTAAAGTGCTTGCCATACAAGCTTGAAGACATGAGTTGGAAACTCTAACATCCATGGAAAAAGTCAGACCTAATGACAGTGCTTGTACTCCAACACTGGATAGCTGGAGACAGATTCTTGGAGTTTACTGACCAACAGTGGGTAAGCTCCAGGCTCATAACAGACTCTTTCTCACAAAGTAATATGAAGAGTGATGGAGAAAGAAACTGGATGTTGATCTCTGACCTCTGTATATATACACACATGTGCACACACAAACACACACACACACAGAGAGAAAAAGACAGAGACAGAGAAAGCGAGCAAGAGAGAGAGAGGCAAGGAAGACCAGTGTGTGGATACTTCATTCCTCCTTAGAATAGGGAACAAAATACCCATTAAAGTAGTTACAGAGACAAAGTTTGGAGCTAAGATGAAAGGATGGACTATCCAGAGACTACATACTCACACATATGCACACAGACTTTCAGGCATACACACACACATGCATGCCACACAGACATTCACACAGGGATACACAGGCATAAAATGACATAAAAGAACTAGAGGAGTATTTGCTGAAGCTGATATACATATGTCTGTGTATATGTGTTTGTGTTTGTGTGTGTGTAATTGTATGTGTTCACTCAGGTTGAAGAAAAGCTGTATATTAACATATGTTTGAACATATAATAATAAGTTATATATTTATCTGGTTGTAGATTAGAAAGAGAATTTTAACATATTTTAGAAGAATTATATAGAAGATTTACAAAAGTACTTGTGTATATTTCACTGGAATATTTTCTTCAAGTTGGCCTCCTTTAACATTTCAGCTGGTAAATGAGGCTCATCGACTAGCAGAATTCAGAAATAAGCTTAATTATTCATCAACTTGCACTCACCTTGTATTTCATGGCTTTCCAAATGTCTGTACATTTTTTATTAAATGTTAGCCATTTTATGCCTACAGAGTCTATTCCTGAAGAAAAATGATCTTGCTTCTAAAAACGACCATTAAGTTCACAAATTCTTTCTCTGTGGCTTGATGTTATCTGGCAGTATAATTAGCTTCATGTATGGTTAAATATTATGAGAAAAGCCGAGTGCCTCCAAATTCTCCAAGATGCTTATAATTTGATGATTTAATTGCTTTCTTCCCCATCAGTTCCTACACCTACCCCAGCCCTGTCTTTTCATTTTGGAAGATGATAACCATATGCTATTCAAGCTGACAGCAAATGCTTCTCAAGAATTGCCATGAAGTTTTAACAGACTGAATACATATTTAAAACAAGCTTTTCAGTGGCTCCTTACCCTTTCTTGAGTTGTAACTTCAACCTTATCTATGATTCCTATTGCTATAAAATATGTATTTTCATATAAATACAAAATTTTGCATATCATTTTGGAGATTCTTAAACTGGGAGGGCCCTATGTAATCTCCCGGCTAAAACTCATCCTTGAAATTATGCCCTCTCACCACTTTTTTTCATTTTTAGAGGCTAATGCAGTTCAGGACAAGAATGGGTCTTTTAATCTTTTTTCATCAATTTTACTATATATTATATATTATATATTATTATATATTTCATTTCTCTTAGCCACCTTTGTGATTTATAAATAAGAAAAACTATGACATGTGTGTAATGATTTTAACTTATTAGTAATTTCATACACAAATGTAATGCAAGTCAATCATATTCACCCCACTTTCCTTTTCCAATTCCAGATCCCCCTTCATATTCCCTTTTCAAATTCATTCTCTCTTTTTTATCACACACACACTCTCTCTTACCTACTGAATCCAGTTAGTGCTGCAACTGTACACATGGGTGGGGGCCATCCACTGGAACATGGCCAGCCCACTGGCTACCACAGTACCCTAAGGAAAACTAATTCTTCCTCCTCCTCTAGAAGCATCAGATGTCACTAGTTCTTCAGATTAGAGTGAGGGTTTGTATGTTCCTCCTCTTCTGTGCTTGAATGTTGACTGGGTCCATCTTGTACAGGAGTGCAGTGTGGCCGCTATGCCCCAAAGACACTGCCTTTCCCTAGTCCTCTCTGTTCTTTATCTGATGAACACTTTGTCTTCTCAAGGAGTTCATGAGATCTCTCATGTACTTTATGTGTTATCAGATGCTTATAAACATGTTTTAAACCACAATGAAACAGATACTCCAACATTCTGAATTCTTCAGTCATTGTTTCAGCCCTAGGACATAATTTCCAAGATGTGATTATATCTTATATTTTTAAAAGTGCATGTCCGAGTTAATATTGCATAAGTTATATAGTTGTAAAATTGACTTATTACTGTGGCAATTTTCCTAGGCTTATGATCAAATTAGAATAGCCTTTTAAATCTTAAAATAAATTAGCAAGTGCAATTGTATGAATTCAGCTCACAGTCCTCTGTGTTTGTTCTGGCAGGCATTGTGTAAAGTTTTCAATGAACAGGATCACCTTTTAGAAAATACTAGCAGCTTTGTTCTTGTGCCTTCAAAGACAGTTCTCTTAGTTCCCTGCATCTGCTGTTCATTCTTATCCTTTGCAGCGAGCTTTTATAAGACAATGAATGACTCAGTGGAGTATCTATTTAAACTGTTAGGAACAACCAGCGCTTCATTCTTAGCCCTCGTTCCTTGGTATTTAATTAAAATGCTTCATCTTTCATTACAGAAATGTTTTATGTTCTGACCTCATAGCCTCCTTATTTGTTATCGTTTGGTTAGATTTTAAAATAGAATTCATATTGTTCCCTCTCAGTGCTTCAAACAGGAAGAAAGGACCTGTCAGCCTGCACCAAGAAAAGAACTTTCAACATCTATCTCCTCTTGGTTACCTAAACAGGTAGCTAATGAAGCAAGCTCATAGAACTTCAAGATAAATCAAGGTGCTGAATTCCATAGGTTTGTCCTAAGGGGGAAAAATGTTAAATGAATGGAGTTTTCTGTCCCTTAGGCACTGCTTTGGTTAACAGCTATAGATTTTCTTAGTAGCTTTTTATCTCCATCATCCCGGAACTGCAACAGCAAAATATCATCTAGCAAATAACTTATAAACAACAAATCTTCTATCCCATAGTTCTACTGGCTGGATGTGAGAGGGCAGGTGGTGCTAACGTGGGGTTCTGATAAGGGCACAGGCCCAAAGAAGGAGCTCTCTCGTTGGGCCCTCACTGTAAGGGCAGCATCCTTATGCCCTAATCACCTCTCACATGCCCTGTTTTCCTAATGTCTGCCTGTAAGCCGCCAGCAGCCTACACTAACTGGGTTCCTGAGGGGGAGGCCGGAGCTGTATGGAAGTAAACTGCGAGAGAAATGTGGAGGCCAAGACAAAATTTCTCTGATCAAGGCCCCAAAGTTTATTGAGGGTCTGTGCTTATAAAGAGTGTAGGCCCATCCCCCACCAGTCCATTCTTGGCGCCTGGATCCAGCCTGAACTTGCAGGATGTGTCCTGTCTCCAGAATGTCTCAAGGGCGTCTCAGCGGGCAGCAGGATTTTGGAGAGGTACAGCGGGCAGTTGACATAACAATAAAAGCCAACTAAGTCAGAAGGCTACACCGCAGGTGATCTCGTTTCAGTGGCAGCGAGATCTGAATCAGCCTGCTTCAAGACTGGGGGAGGTTACATCTGCCCACTGGGACTGAGAAAGGCGCACAGACTATCCACTGGCAGGAACAGGAGGGCTCCTGCTTTTAAGTCACAGACTTCCTCATGTGGGATTGTCATCTCTAAAGCACAGGTAAAACCACACTGTTCTGACTTCCCAAAGCCTTGCTTGCTGACCTTCGTCCATGCAAACAGGAGCTTAAATAGCTGAATGGCATCATGAATGACAAAACTAGGGCAAAAGTGAAGCGGCATCAGCCTTTCTTAGGAAGGGCAATCTTACTTTGGGAATATCTGTTGCATAAAAGATGTTTATTACACATTGATCTGCATAAGCCAGTAGCTGCTGAGGGTGGCTTTCCAATGGGTGTGTCATTCAATAATCCAGAGCGGCTCCAGCGGCCCAGAAGTGTTATTTTATTGCTCAGTTACCAAAAAGACCTTTCTTTTGATCCAGTTGACAATGTTCTCTACAGTGCTGAGTTTGAGCACTTACAGTAGCTTCTTCCCCCTGGGATTCTTTGTCCATGGAAGACCACTTCTATCAATAAGGTTTTTAAGGGGATCTATATTTCTTCCAGATCTTTAAAAAAAAACTGAACATATATATGTTATTATGGAGGACATATAACACAAAGCAAAGGCATTTCTGTTAAATCTTTAGTATCCATTGTAACTAAACCCATCTCTGTCTGAGAATTAGAGCCTATAGGAAGAAGCACAGGTTGATTTCAGACAGACAATAGTGTTTACCAACCTCAGAAAGCAGGACTATGATTGGTACAACCAGAGAGAAAGCATAAATGACAGAAGGAAAACAGAGAAAAGATGAAACTATCTATGAAATAGCCTCTACTTTGTGCCAATAAATTTAATAGTGACTTTCAAGGCTTAGAGACAAAAACCTGAGTTTGCCTCACAGTGTTGATAAGGAGAAGCTAATGATAATGAACCCTCCACACCCCACCCCATCCCCATACACACATTTTGTCTTTGATTTGTTTATTTTAACATGAACACAGAGAAAAGGAAAAGGGATTGACAGAAGAAATCTTGAAATCATGTTCTCTTCTTTTACAAAAGTGGGCAATTCAAATAATTTTACTCAATTTTCTACGAAGATGTTCACAGTAATTGGTACATCAAGTGAGGGCTAAGCTCCATTGACCAGCTGATCCTCAGCCTCACCGGAATGTTTAGAGAAACCCAACAAATGTTTCTTAAGCAATTATAATTTTTTGCTGACATTTTCAAGGTTTGCCCATACCTCTGACTTGCCTCATATAAACTGAAGGGACAGTCATTTCTAAAAGCAGTTTTTATAGAAAAACATATTTGGACAAACCCAAGAGTCACCACACACATCTGCTCTCTCAGCATTGATGGATCCCACAATGTACAGCACTCCTGCCCCAGAGCTCTTCATTATGACATCTCTCTACTCCTTGTGAGTTTATTGATGGAAAATGGCACATTTTCTTTTGTCAAATAAACACATATCAAAAGCTATCCAAGTGCTATCCACAAAACTGTAAATTCACAAAATACAGGGCTTGTGGGATTTCATGAATTGCCTCCATAGTGTTCCACAGTAGAAGTATCGTATTCTTTAAAGTTCAGATAAATGCATTGTGCAGCTTAGACAAGAGGCATGGTGGTCTCCACGGTGAACAGTCTTTTACATTAACAGTGTGGAAACAGTCTGTCTCATTATCCACTAGACTGCATCTAAAGCCCTGAAACGGCAGATTTCTGTGCAGCTTTGTCTGAAAATAGCATTGAAATGTGAAAATGAAATCTCTCTCCACATCTTTGGAAACATAGGTTTGAATCTGGTATTGGTGATGCAGAAACTTCATTCTTCCCTCAGAATAAACTAAATGCTATCAGAACAGACCAAGCAGGACACATGGCTGGGTTTGTGCTCTAACTTGAAGATACTAGAGGTAGAAGTAAGGTCATATTGAGTGTCCTTTATTTTAGTCTAAGATTCCAATTTGTTTTGTTTTTTCACTGAAAAACCAACAGAAAGTTTGCATAAATGATTTCTAGCCTGGAGTTACCTTGAATTCCACAATCTACAAATATAATAAAATATGTGGGGCTTATATTAGGATTTTTTAATTCATGTGCAGTAAGGATATCTTAGAAGGCAGAATGATATCCTCCACCTGAAAATGTCCATCTTTAGAACCTGGGAATAGCAAACAGGATTTAGCAGATAGGATTCATGAAGGCTTTTTAAAATGGAGAAACATTTCTACATTCAGTAAGTAGGTCAAATCTAATCAAATGGAGCCAAGGAGTATAAGGGTCAAGGGATGTGATGTGCATTAACCCAACTACTCACTGTAAAGATGGAGCAAGACGACCATACAATAATGACCCAGATGGTCTGCAAGAACAGAAAGGCAAGGAAAGGGATTCCACCTAAAGAGCCCCAGAGTACACTGCTCTGCCAACACAGCCATTTGAGACCCATGTGAGATTTCTGACCTACAGACACATTTGCACTCCATTAAGACACTAACTACATTTATAGTAATTTGCAACAGAGGCCATAGGAAGGATCATTGCGTGCAGCATATTGTTTAACCAGATCCACAAGAAGAAGCCATGAGAAAAGAGCCATGCTAAAATACGTCTTAGAAGAAAAGGAGAAGGAAATTGTAAGGGCTGGTGCAGAAATTAAGATCTTTTAAAAGCCAGACAGGCATGGTTAATCCGTCACTGAAGAAATTCCTTTATGACCATGACAACTACAGGGTCCTAAAACCCCATCCACATCCACAGAGAATTCCTTCGTGGCATACACATTTGAGACCTTAAAAATGTGATGCAATTTGTGAGTGCTTCCAAGTTCAACAAAATTTCGTTTTCAAAAATCATATAACAGACCATAAATTGAATAGAAGGGGTTCAGTGAGCATGTACAATTTTATTTCCTTGCTATTAGTGACTTACAATCGAAGAAACCATGAGCTGTCTAGACACTCATATTTTTCTTCCTTATGAGTGACAGACAGCCAATGACAGAGGGAGACTTACATTTTCCAGACTTCTTGTTGCCACTTTGATGTTCTAGAAAAGCATTGTTTCTTTTCTGACATGGTTATCATTTATTTTCTTCTAAAGAACTAATTCAGATCTTTGTAGACAAAAAGCATAAAGTAATTAAAATATTTGAGGAAGGGGTTGCTATAACCAGATAATTGAAAGCATGCTAAAAAATAATAAAATACTGAACACAGGCCTAAACCCCAATTTCTCTAGTATATTTTAAAGCAGTGGTTCTCAACATGAGGGTTCAAACCCCACAGGAATTTTGTAAGACTATTGGGAAGCACAGATATTTGCATTACAATTTATAACCATAGCAAAATTACATTTATGAAATAGCAATGAAAATAACTTATGGTTGGGGTTCACCACATGAGAAACTGTATTAAAGGGTCACAGCATTAGAAAGGTTAAAAACCACTGTTTTAAAAGAATATAAATATGCTGAAGATGTCCCTTAGAATTAATTTGTATCCATTTATATTATATTTATCATACATGTGCATGCATATATACACACAAAAGAGCAGACTTTAGCACTTCTCTTTGTTTGAGTAATGTGACTGAGAAACAGCTATGCATGCCAACACCATCTGAGGCACCATGAGTAACTGAAGATGAGTAGCAAAGGTAAATAGTTCCATGATCTCTGAATTTTTTGTCAAAATATTGAAAGGTCTTATCTGTTTTAGGTTTATAAGAGAAAATTGTGAAATTTGTATGTACTTATAGAACGATATTCCAAGGCATCAGAAACACTGAGAATATCTCATTTATCTGTAGGAACGCCTGAACAACTCAAACATCCTTCCAGTGCCTCTTATGTGCCTTACAGTGTGCTGATATCAAGGAGATATTTCTGGTGTTGGGTTCTCCGGTGGTTTGAATGAAAAATATCCCCCATCGTTAAAGCATCTGAACATTTGGTTGCAGTTGGTTGTACTATTGGGGAAGGTTTGGGTGCTCTGGGCTTGCTGGAAGTGTGTTACTGGGGTCAGGCTCTGAGAGAAAAATTCTCATTTCCTAATTCCTCTCTCTGCTTCCTGCTTATCCCTGAAGATGAGAGCTCTTAGCTTCCTACTTCTTCCTGTCTCCACAACTGCATGTACTGTCATATCTTCCCACCATGATGAAATATTATCCAATTTTCAACCGTTAAGAGTAAAATCAACCCCTTCCCCTTAAGTTGCCCTGCTCATGGTGTTTTATCACAGCAACATGAAAGTAGGCTCCCTGCAGAGTTTTCATCCACTTCACGTTTTATCTTCTGCACTTCAAATGTCACAAGACTTCAAATGTGAAATGTCCAAGTGTCTCTTCCCTGGGACACTGTCACCTTTTTCATCACTTTCCTGGTCTAACTTGACCAGCTCACTGTGTTCTTCTGCCCGCAAATGCAATTTCCAGCAGTGGCATGGTGGCCTGCTCCTTCTACAGTGTCATCTTATTCAACGCAGTTCTTACTGCCTCCATCATCCTTCTGTTTCTTGATCACTTTCATCTCATTTGGCCACAGGCTTCTTTCCCAGGTCCATTTTTTATCATTTTTCACATAGCCTGTCACTGGGAAACAAGGAGACAATACAACCAAAATCTTTCTGTCAGTGCCAGAAAACAGTAACAACCATGCAACCGACAATTGTTAACAGACTTTGAAAGATACACGTTGTGTTTGTGGACAGAAGAGCTAGCAATAAAACTTGAGCATCATATTTATGCATAAAGAAACTTGATATGCAGTTATTCATCTTAATGCATGTTATTATGCCCTTCAGTTAAGAAAATGGTATTTGAATTGTGTTGTGAAGCTGAAGTATTTAACTAACATTAAAAAAAACTGAATTTGTGTGCATTAGAACTGTACAAAGCAAGGATTATCTCCATGTGTGTTTGTTTGTTTGTGTGTATGTGTGTGTGTGTATGTGTGTGTGTGTGTGTGCATGTGTATGAGAGTGATCTGTATATTTTTGCAATTTAAATAAATACCATATAATGCACTTCCTTGCACAAAATTGCTTTTTATACTCAAAAACTCTTATATTTCAAGAGTTACTCATATTGGTGTATACGGCTATTGTTTATTGCCTTTTCTGTTTTACAGTGTTCTGCTCACATGGCTGCACTTCAAGTTATTTATATGTTCTTTTGTGAAATTTTATATTGTTTCCAGTTCTTTTTATTATTGAAAATACTATTCCTCTGAGAGTTTGTGTACTGTTTCCATAGAGTTTTAGGCAAAGATTTCTCTAAGGTATTAATAGCTCGTATTAGATGGTCTTAAGCTTTCCTGGGTATTTCTAAATCTTTTATTACTTTATGCACCCAAGTAATGTTTTAGAAGTAGTTTTGCCACCATTCCTTTCATAACAGCACCAATGTGATCATAAAATTTGATGAAGATAAACTGACTTTTGTAATTTTTATTAATGAAGAGACAGGACCCTTTAATGTTTCCTTAGAAATTAACTGTTTACATATGCTCTCAATAATATTGTATGTTACCTTGAAAGGTTATCATTTATAGGCAAAGCCTCAATTCTCTTTTAGTCTATGATTTTCCCTTTGGGTCATATTGTATTTTAATGTACCAAAGATGTGAACTTGAATATAACAGAAGTTTCTATTGTATTCTTTAGTTTATAGTTTTCTGTCTTGTACTACTAACTATTCTCTTTTGTGCTTCATGCCCTAAAGATAGTGTATTTTACATTTGTCAAAGTCTTAAGCTGTTCTCTATACTTATGCCATTATATATGTGTGCTTTCTATGTAGCTACCATAGTTTCTTGGTTTTGGATGTCATTTTACATCATTAAATTCAGAAGATAAATTCTCTCTCTACTGACCTATAAAGCCAGCTCTCTCATAACTCAAGTTTTTGTTTTTGTTTTTTGTTTTGGTTACTTTAGACTTTATCTTTATTGTAGCTTGATGTTCAAGCAAAATGATCAGCATACAGAGAGTTACAATTTCCCCCCTTCCTCCCATGCATATGGTCCCCTCCTCAGTCATCAACATACAGCAAGTTTTTACATACACTGATCTCCTTAGAATCCTAGATTTTGGTCAATGATGCTCAACCCTCACACCGTGTCTCTGATCTGTCATTACTATGATGTTTTATATCTGAGAGTGCCCTACATTATTGACTTTTAATAAAGTTCTTATGATCTTGTTAAAATTTCTCTATCTTTTGCTATGGCAAACAGTAAAATAAATTTGATAAGTTAATAAAGAATTACAATTTAATCAATTATAATTAATACTTGATAAATGACTATTTCTAATGACTGCTGATATAAAAATGCAGTTTTGATTGCCTGGGCTATAACTTGAATGCATATTATTCATCCATTTAAAGAATATTAGTTCAGTTCAAAAAGAGGAATTCATAGCTTTGGAGTTTTTAAACAGATATTATGTGTAATCACATTGTGTAAATTCTTTGTTTTAGACCTCTTCCTAGCACTTTGTTCACAAGGATCCTGCAACTCATATGTTATTTTGAACATTTATTTTTCTTGCTGCATAGTATTTGATAACATCACTCACAAATCCAATTTCTGATTTGGGCTCTTACCAACAATGCTTTGTCATTTTAGAATTTTCTTTAGGTTCATTTTAAACTTGCCTATCTATAAGGTATGTTATCCTTTTCTTAAGTTCTTAGTTTTGGGGGTTTTTTTTCTTACTATTTTATAATCACTTAAGGGTTTAAGGTTATTTATTAATTTATTTATTCATTCATTTGTTGTATGCATGTGTACACACATACATGCATGTAGACATCAGAGAAAGACAGTTTGCAGAAGTTGGGTCTCTTCTTCCACTATGTGAGTCCAGGTGATTGAATTTGGCTCATCAGGCTTGGCAGCAAACCCCTTTACCCACAGACCCATCTTGTCCACGCCTTTAATCCAGATTTTGTGTATGTTAATACCTTGCCTTTTTAAAAAATATATACTCAAATGGCTATGTGAAGTGGAACTGGAGCTTTAAACTTGGATGTTCCTGTATATATCCAGTGTCTTGACTGTGACATCTTACTTCACTACCATCTATAAGCCCAGGAACCAGATGTGTTACTCATGCCAGCATCTAGACAACTCATAATCTTCTCTGGCTGAGCTCTGGGAAACATCTAGATTCTAGTATACTGCCCTGAGGGCATTCGAAGAACTTCCTTGTCCCTGAAAGACTTGTCTCCAAGACACTGTTTGTCCAGCCTTGGGATTTCTATATATTCTCAAACTGTCAACTAAGCCACATCCTACACAATGTCAGTCATACCCATTCTGCAATTGTAGGAACTATTTGGCAGACTTTCCAAGACTAGGAATAGGAAGTTGTTAACATCTCAAGCATTTTAATGCACTACAATCCCAAGATACACTAATTTGATAATTATGGGGTGAGAATGATGGTAAGAAAATGTTTAAATACCTCACATTGAATTAACTATCCAACTCCATGCGGGGGTCACAATCCAGAGTCTAAGTAGCTGTAATCTAAAGGACTGAAATTTAAACAGAAATTAGGACAGTGCTTGCCTGGACTTGGATAGAGATTTGTTATTGAACAGGTGTGAAGTAACAATTATACTAGGTGTGATGCTTTGATTGATAATGGCCCCAGAGGCTCATATTTGAATACTTGGTCATCAGCTGGTGGAAGTGTTTGGGGAGGATTAAGAGGTATGGCCTTATTGAAAGGGGTTTTCAAAAGACTCCTGTCATCTCCGTGTTTTCCCTGCCTTCTGCTATGGATCAGCTACTGCTCTAGTGCCATGCCTGCCTGCATGCTACCATGCTCCCCACCATTGTGGTAAAAGACTTCTATCCTTTTTGAATGGTAAGTTCCAAATAAGCTCTCTATAAATTGGCTTGGCCGTGGTGCCTTTTACCAGCAACAGAAAAGGAATTAGCACACAAGGTAAATGAGTTCTAAAGCCTGCACACAGTCTTGTGCCTACACTTACCAAGACTTCTTTTTTTTCCCATTTATTTCCTGGGAAGATAGAGCTAATTTTGATGTTCTTACCACATTTTTTTTTTTAGGAAACTGAATACTAACCTATGTGTGGTGACATCATCTCAGTACACAGAATCCTAAAATATAACGCTTGTTTTCCCATTCACTCATACATGTTTCTTATTTTTGACAGCATTATAGGAGGAAAGTGGCATTTTGATGTATTTAAAAACCTGCTTTTCTGTCATTGTGTGTGAGTGACAAGCCCTAACTTTGGTTAAATAGACAAGCAGCTGTTCACCTGGGAATATATGCTATGAGCTTCAAGAGAAACTTAAGAAATATATTTTGGGTTTTATCTTCCACTCCCAACACACAACATGCTGATGATGTACACTCACTCACAAGTTGACCTTATTCAAGGTAAGAGAGGCATTGTTCCAGTGTGTTGGTTTCAAGGACTGTCCTCAATACAGAATAAACAATGGAGCTAAAACATTAGCAAAGCTCTAAGTAAGCAGATTATGTGCTGTCAACAGCAAATGCATGGTAGATGCACAATACAAGAACTTGAATAGACAGTGGCATTAACTGTCATTATACTTGAAAGAAGCCAAAACTCTTGTACTTACAGCATAGTCATGAAATCTCCATTCTTCCAAAATGATGGAAGTAGGTTCCCAAATACCACACAGAGACGGAGACATGATATCTAAAAGAAGAAATGAAATTTACTTTATTGTTTCTCTATATTTAAAGGGAAAATACTTCATCCAAATGGGCCCCTTTTGCATATCACTGGCTAGACAATAATTTTGTCATATGTCAGCCTTACTCTTTACCAATTATTGGTATGACAAATAGAATTTTCCTGATTTTCTTATTTCATCCATTTGTGTTCATCATTTATATGGTCTGCAATTAAGGAAAATGTGGAATTAGCTGTCAGTGAGATAGTCAAAAGGACCTTATGCAGGCAAGAAATATATTGATGGTATTGTTTCTGATAATGTCAAGAGTCATCATGAGTTGAGTTTGTGTGGAACTTCTTCGTTTCACTTCCTGAAACAAAATTTAAATCCTTATAAAATAAATCATGATAATCATAAACAAATGTCTGCTGAGGCAGGCTGAGAGAGGAAATTAGCCACCATTTAATTTATGAGCATGTAGACATGTATAAATATGATAATACTCATATATATATATATATATATATATATATAATTTTCCTCAGAATAAGAAGTCTTCAAAATAAAAGCATTTATTGTGTTATTGTAAGTATTTTTCAGAAAAGGGCCATACTCTTGTGTTCACTGATAGAGCTTGGCAGAAGAAAATAACTGATTTACTTTATGAGTATATACATAACAATATGTATGTACATATAAATGCATTAAAGAAAGGTTTTAAGACCCAGTGCTCTCTGAAATAAAAAGGATTCCTTGAGTCATTATAGATGTTTTCCAGAAGAGGATCAGGCTTTAGGACAAGATTGTGCAACTACTTGCCATAAAGCCAAGTAACAGTTAAAAAAAAAACTGTTCCCTAGATCTAAGTGCCAAGAGCATTTTTATAAGGACCACCTGGGAAGACAAACACAGATAATTTAGATGGAGCATGAACTAGTGATAGGTAAGAGGGCCAGGATATCTTGAACTAGGGGGCTTTGGGTGTGGAAGGAGTCCATAGGAAATGTACCTGTTGATTCTGGATTAGTTGGGCTTAGGTTATGCAAAAGCAAGAGGTGGTGGTGCTAGGGTGCAGTTTTCAGAGGTTTGAAATAAGTTTTAACACACTCAAACATATGCAACACAAGCTGGAGAGATATCTCAATGGTTAGATGTACTTACTACCCTTGCAGAATATACAATATGTATATCAAGTGATTCAAAACTACCCACAACTTCACCTCCGAGGGATCTGATGCTCTCTTCTAGTTCCCATGGACACTTGTACCAATGTGGTACACATAACTCCTGCAGGCAGACACACAAATTGAATAAATAGAATTTTTTTAAATTCCTTAAAAAATAATTTGGACCACAGCTGTTCACTGACTCTCTTCCCTTATCCCTATCTGCTGCTCTTTGTAATTAAATTTAGAATGTCTTAGAATTCTACTTTTCTCAAATGCAATGTTCCTAATTGATTGCAGCCCTCAGCCCTCTGCATAAATTATCTCACCCTCTCTTCCTTGGTAGGAAAGCTCTCACTTATAACTCAATCACTTAGCATTTGTGGAGAAATGGGTTCTGAATTATAAAGAACTAGTGCTCAAGTGGAATATAGGAGGAGAACCCATTTATCGCCTAGGGACTTCCTAGTATTCTTTGATTTTTAAACTCAATACTTGAACATAACTTTTAAATATAAATAGAAGCAAGTTGAGAAGAAAGCATCCCCACTACCTGAAGTGGCCATGCAGCTCTCCTCTGCTTAAGGATGGAATTGTGTCCTTGTACTTTAGGAACAATTACCCAGAGACCCAACTTTTTATAGTGCAACTCCAATAAAAGGTCTTTACTAGGTAGCGGGAAGAGCCTAATACTTCCACGTGTCTAATTTCTGCCAAGTGTCTAAGTCCACACAGAACTCAGTAGAATACTTGACTGAGAAGGAGCCCACTGTTATTCCCCAGTGTCACAAAAGTACAGAGGTGGCCATTCACAATTCTTTAAACTTGCAATGCCTACAAGGGTATGAAGAGAGATTGCAAAGTAATAAGTTTTTAATCCATTAGTGAAACACCAAGAATCCCCCAGCATGCCTTAGCTTGGGGATCTAGACAAAGGCCCTAATTAAAAAAAGAAAATCTCTCCTGCTTAAATCAAAGCAAGCAATTGAACAGGAAATAGCAACCAATTCTAGACTGAGAGGCTGTGTTGGAATTAGGGTAGACCACAGGCTAATGTCTGCTCCTGGACTGATAGAAGCCCAGCTGGGAGAAGAGATTTCAGTAAAGAAAACTAGGGCTGGTTTTCTATCTTAGTGACATTCTCATGAGGAAGATGTTAGGACCAAAGATTATCTGTTATTATTTATTAATGCTGAGCACCAAGAGTATGCCCTTGAGTTATACAAGCAAGCATGGGTAGCAATTTTGTTCTATTTTTTGTTTGTTTTCCCTGCTTAGAGTAAATACTTATTTATCACAGTAGCATGCAGAGCTGCTTATATAATGGATAGAAATATCTGTGTCCATTAGCATAAAAGAAACTCACAGATCTAACCCCTTTAATTTTCTGAATATCAGATGGTGTTTTGAATTTGAGATGCAAATAGCAGTCTTGTTCTTTGGTAGGAAAAGCTTTAATGGAATTTTAGGCATCATCTGTGTAAGGGCTTACTTCCCTAACTGGGCAGGCTCTACCCATTCCCTGGGGCTTGCTTTGTGTCACTTTCAGCTCAGTAAACACAGGAATTGCACTCCTGGCAGGAAGGTGGCACAGTGGGCTCTGCTTTGAAATCCAAGGACACAGATTTGCTCCTGGGTACAAATGGCTTAAAGCAGAAGGATGGGTATCAGTGGGACCAAGATCACAGAGAAGTCACCTTTTGCTCTTGCTCTGGGGGAGATAATCACAGACTCATTTGTAGCAAGAGTTTGAACCTTGATGTGAATTTGCATGGCTCCATCTGTAGCCAAGCTTTTGACTGGCCAGTAATCAGGAATCATTAGACTCCCATTTCCAAGTTGCTCTATGTATCCTGAGATCCACTCATTCTCCACTTCCATCTCCTCATAATAACCTTTTCTCTTTGCAGGTACAGCCTTCTGAGAGTGTTTTGTATCCCTATGTCAAGGAAAACAGATATTAATATTGTTATCATCATCATTATTATAATTACTATTACAATTCATAATGCCAATTAATTAGCAACTTTCAAAGCAAAAGCTTTGGGATATAGATTCCAGAGTAATTTTACAGACCTGGTAAATTAAGATATGTATGTTCTGTATTTTAAGAGTTCAAGTTTCTAATTCTTTCTAATTCTTTCTAATTCCCTACTTCACTATGTCTAAAGCCTTGACAATTGACAAGTTTCATAAAGAGTCCATTAGCTTCTCATTCAAAACGTTGATGATAACTACATCATTATAAGAAAGCTTTCTTGCTTGCTTCTTTTTTGGGCGGGGGTTGTATTCTATGGGTTTTGTTTGTTGTTGCTTTGGGAAAGCTGAGAATAGGATTCAGGGCATTGCCTATACTAGGCAAGTGTTCTGTCACTAATCTTATGACCACTGTTGTGTAGCTTTTCCTTTGGAGACTTTAACAGATACCTGTTCACTCAAGATGATGCACTAGCTTAGTGAACTAAACTAGCGAGTTGATTAAGGTTACTTGCAGGAGAATAGGTAGACTTTACTCAGCTGCACCACCAAAAGCCCACCCCAGCATAAAAGTACATCCCTGGTGCTCCCTATATGACTTGCATGCAGCTCTGCACCTCAGAGAATCTCTACTCCCAAGCAATAGTTACTGCCAATTTAACTTTGGGAAGAGGGAGGGTCATTGTGAATTTCCTATGTTTCAGGAGCTTACTAAGCCTTGGAAATTTCATTTACTTCCTTTTCACATACATATTCCAGGAGAGAATGTTTCAGTTCAAAGGAAATAGCCGTATAATGCAGCCCAAGAAAGTTTTCTATAGACAAGAAATTTGGAGTGTTTAGGGGACTTTCGGGATAACATTTGAAATGTAAATGAAGAAAATATCTAATAAAATTGGGGGAAAAAATGAAATTTGGCAAGCCCTATGACGGATCTGAGCCCCAAGTAAAAGATTAGACATATACATACATTTATACATACATATATTTTATAATTCAAGCATTGGCTTTCATTAAATTGCCCCTATTTAGAATCTTCATGTTCTCCATAGAGGAACCTGAGAAAACCTTAGCTCTTCCCAAAGAAGACTGTTTATACTACAGACACTCATGGCAATAGATGGTACTGGCTAGGACACCTCTGCTGCCTTTGCCTGTCTTAGTGCATGATTTGTGGTGTTTGATGTCTTCTGGTGGCTTTGATAGGACATTCTCACCAAGTGGGCTACTTCCCTCTGTGGCTACTTGATGCTTTCTTTCCAAGCAGATGTCACATGGGTCCAGCTAATGCATACAGCATCCTGCAGCAGTACTGACACCATAATGTGTATTTCTGGCTTGTTTGAGAAAGCCAGTTGAAGAGTAGCTTAGATGGAGTAATGGGAGAGAAATCACACTGCTTCACAAGGGATACCACTTCCTAGAAACACATTCTTCTTTTTCTCATGAAATTATAATGTTCATTATTAGATGTTCGGAAAACAGAGCAGTGTTAAAGAAAAAGTTACACTGATCATAGAACTAGGTATTTGTGGTGGAGAAATATCTGATAGTCAAGGTGTTGGGTTTTTTCTAATTTCATAGGAACTTTGTGCATGTGCGTGTGTGCATTGCTTGTTTTGGTTTGTTTGTTTGTTTGTTTGAGATAGCCTCCCTGTATAGCCTAGGTTGACCTCAAGCTAGAGATCCTCACGCCTCAGCCTCAATGCTACTTACAGGATAGAGCAGCAAAACCAGCTAATCATAGATTTTTTTTTTTTTTTGGTTTTTCGAGACAGGGTTTCTCTGTGTAGCTCTGGCTGTCCTGGAACTCACTTTGTAGACCAGGCTGGCCTCAAACTCAGAAATCCACCTGCCTCTGCCTCTCAAGTGCTGGGATTAAAGGCATGTGCCACCATGCCCAGCTATAGATTTTTTTAAAGAGAGAATTTAGGTCTTAAGTTACAGCATTCAAATAGGAGATTTTTACCAATGGCAGTGTCTTTCTCTGCAGGTTTATTGTCATTCAGTTTTCTTGACAAACAGACACTGAGAAAAAGCCATCCCCTTTTGTAGCTCTTAATAACGACAACTATGACAAGTCTTCAACTACAATAATTCTTATTCATTTTAAATTTAAAGAACATAATAAGGAATGATACTTCCTCAGACTAAATTAATTCATCTTGTATTATAATACTATCGGACACAAATACAAGATCTTCTGATAGATGGTCAGAATACATTACAACAGCAACTCTGTAACTACTCTGCCTTGAACTTGGTAGGGATGCTTCTCATGCATGTAAGATTGCCCAGAACGCCATTGAAACCTACAGAAGGGAAATTAAGGTTTATTTTCCTGTAAGCAATCCATCAATACATTGTGACACCAACTACTCTTATCACAGTTCATCTGGCACACAAGGAAACCTAGATTCCAGTAAATCTTTCAAAGTAAAACAGATATTCTAGAGACAATAAAATTACACATATTTTCATGGGACTTAAAATTGCTAAAACGTTTCCATGCTATTATATAAAACTGCTACTTGTGTTAAAAATTGATAGCAGTTAAATCAGAAAGACCAAAACAATATTAATAATATGGATTACAATAAATTCTTAATTGGTTCCACAAACTGTCAAATTTGGCTCAAGTTTTTACTATAAATATATTCTAGTTGTGGAATCTGACAAGAATATAACTGGTAGCCAACATCTGACAGGAATGTAAATGAGTTGAGGTGCAACAACCAAGGAGACACTGCTCAATTTGCAAAGTGTGTTGCCAAGAACTTAATAAGAAATGTCCATCTGTGCTAGAGAGATTTACAAACTGATCATGGCAGATCCTACCCACCAAAAAGCCACTGTAGTCCTTTGTATTCACTTTCAAATATACATGGTGGTTTGGAGAAAATATTACTTCTATAGAGGAAAAGGACCTCCTGGCCAAAGGAGCACATGTGTTAGCCATGATTCTGCAGACCTTAAGTTTGTTGGGTTTGATTTTGTTAAGCCAGTTAGCAATATTTTTGATCTTCTAGTACAAGATTATTTTTAAGTCACAAATGCTTCCTGAAAAGACGGAAAGAGACATTCACAAATGCACACAGATCCCAAGAACACTTGGGCTTGCCAGGATATCTGTATGCTCTCTCTTGAAACCCTGTTTTCTCATATTTTCTTATAGGGAAGAAATAACATGCTGGGTACCTCCAATTTCCAACACCAATTTCATATCTAGTCTCTGTGGCTTTATGAATATCTACAAGACATTCAGACTAACTGAAACTCTGCTACGTATTGATTTATTGACCTGTTCATAGCAATAGTTTATGTAGCAAATACAGGCTGATGATAGCGATGGTCAACTCCTCATAATTTCTCACTATTGGTTTATTTTTTATTTTTTATAATATTTATGAATGTAAGATAGAATGGAGTGCTTATTTGTGCTGGGGCAAAGAACATATTTCTAAAGGAAGACAGTAAATATAAGCATGGTATTAGTTAGGTTTAGTTAAAAATGTGTTTCAAGAAAGAAGTAAGGCTGAGGGGGAATCCTCACACAATGATTCAAAACTATGAATCAAAAGGCAGAAGAAGAGAGGCTAACACTATAGAGAGGGAGGGGCCTGAGCTCCCTTTGACTCTGCACTGAGTATTCAAGGCCAGCTCCTGCTGACTTCTGAGAAAAGAGTGATCTGACCAATTTCAAGGTAGTTTTCAGTACAGATTCTTGCCATATGAATGTGTGTTCCACATGCTCATTTGGGGGCATGAAGAGATGCTGGCTCATATCACAAAGCCTTAAATAATGTGATAGTCTGGGCTTCCATGCGATGAACCATATGTTTCATCTCATTTTCCTAAGCTAGAGAGTTGTGAAGGAACTGCAATGTAGAATTCTTTACCTCTAAGTAGACACCAAAGTCGTAAACGCCTGCACTCAGGGCATCTTTCAGCCTTAGAGGTTTGTGATATTATGAATGGAATTTTCAGTGTTTGTATTTATGTTAGTTATTTTTCTAGTGATGTGATAAAACACAATGACCAAGGAAACCTATAGAAGAAATGGTTTATTTGGCTTAAATTTTCAGCAGGATAGGAGCTTTATCCTGCTGGCAGGCAGGTGGGCATGGCAGAAGGAGCAGAGGCTCGGGGCTTATATTTTGAAATGCAAGCATGAAGCACAGAGAGCAATCTCAAAATGTCCTTTATTTTTAATCTCTCAAAGCTTGCTCCTAGTGCCCCTACTTCAGCAAGGCCACATCTTCTCATCCTAACCAAACAACATTACCAACTGAAGCCCAAAATATTTAATTGCCTGCAATTGTGAGGGATGTCTTATCCACACCACCATAGTATTAGATAGTTTAACATATCATTCTACCCACATACCAAACTACTTTTAGGTAAGGATTAGTTTGGATTACAGTTTCAGTGGTGTCAATTCACTATGGTGGGGTAAATGTGTGGTGATACAATCCAGTATAAAGATGGACCAGAAAACACAGGGGAATGGGAGCATAAGAAGTGCCAGACAAGATATAGCTCCACAGATACACTCCTACGGACCCACTTCCTCCACTATAGTCTATACCCTACTTTTACCACCTCACAATAACACCATCATATTCCATCAAGAGATAAATATACTAGATTTGTCAGAGCCTTTAGGATCTGGTTGTGTCTATAATTTCATCGAAGACACACTTAGATGTATGCCTCACAAATCCCCTAGGTGTCTCTTAATCCAAGCAAATTGATAATTAAAATTAACCATCACAGTATTATTCAGGTGGAAATCATCTTTTCCTGGGCTGACTTTCTTCCTTACCTTCCCAACCCCATAGTGCGGGAGGAATCAGAGTGGGACACTAGATGCCTGCTGTGCTTAAATGGGCCAGTTCTGTCTTTTACTGGTGGGAGAATAATTTTATGAAGAACCCCACTGCTTTTTCATTAGCACTGTATCCACTTCTCTCTGCAGCGAGTCCCAGTCATCCTGGGTCATCTTCCAGGTTCCTGGAATGAAGCCTCGGTATTACTCTCAGAATCCCCTCTTTTTGTCAAGACCCACACCTGCCCGAGCCCCGCAGAGCAGCATCGTCCCACTGGTTAGGAGTAGTGACTCTTATAATTAGAAGACTGTAGTTCCCCTTCTTGCCAGTTGAGTCTTCCCAGCTCTTCACAGGGTCTTCCCAATCCCCTTCATTCAAAATCTTCCTTAGTTCTCTGAAAAACCAGAAACCATTGTTCACCCTTCCCCACCACATGGTGAGACCCATGGTGTTAATCAGCAGCTCATCTGATGGTTTTTTTCTGCATGGATTATAGCCACACATTTTGAAGGTGGAAGTTGCTTTGATTTTTCTTTAAATAGTTACCAATAACTACTATCTCTCTGAAACAAGAAAAAGAAATATGGTCTACACATACACACACACACACACACACACACACACACACACACACACACACACACACACAAAAGCAAGAGCCATTCATCTTGTTTTTATCACTAGTCTCAGATTAACTGCATTTCCAAATTTGCTCAATATCTATGTAGCATATTTTCCTCTAGATACATACAAAAGAGCAAAAATAGAAGTGTATGCTATGGTTTGTGAAAACAAGTTACTGCACTTTTGAACTTTTGCTATCATATTGTCACTGCACTGATAAATTACCTTTAGGAATTTATATTAATTTTAGTCAAGAAATGTACTGGTTAATGCCACTTAGATAATCTTGCTTCTAGCTTTTTCTTTTAACATTGGAGGGACTGGGTGGATAAAGGAATGAGTCTATGACTGTGTACTCCCACAACTTCAACTAAACAGTGTTTTTCTCTCAGTATATTTATTATCTCCCTTTACACCGTAGAATCTAAATTAAGATAGAGAAACTATATTTCTCTTTATTATCATAAGCACCTTTAATTACCTTCCTTTGAAATACTTTGCTGTAACCCAGGATATATCTGTCCCCCTGGGATGAGTGTGAAAATGACACCCAGCATGGCTAAATGCCACCATAATTAAAGAAAACCCAAAAGGTCAAAGACAAGAATGGGGTAGATGTGTGGCAGCCCCTGTAAACAGGTGCCACCTGCTCCCCTGCCCGGAGACTGTCAATCATCAAGTTGGTTCTGGGGGAAGGTTTTGCCTGCATTACTCTCCTTCCTCTGGTGCCCACATTAATCAAGAATGCATTAAGTTCCCATCAGCCTATTTTTCTCCATCTTTTGTAGGCTGAATGAATGTCTAACAAGAAAATAATAGGGGCTATAATGTCAATAAAACTGGACAAGCATTTTTTTTAAAGTCTCCTGCATGCCGTGTCAATGAAATGTATTAAACACACATGGAGCACTTGTTTGGTACCATTGAGTCAGCTATGTATTAATAAAACAAATGAATAATAAGGCATGCTCTGTGACCTGAGAGAGTTGATAATACATAAGAAGGACATGGACTTGTAAATAAGTAGTTGAAGCATGAATAGTGTTGTGTTAGAAGTAAATCTAGGGCACCAGATGGCATGGTATCCATCTAAATGACTACAAAGACACCGGGAATAGCCTCCTAGGCCTCTGGTTCCAAGACCTATAAGACGTAAAGGAATTCTGAAGACTAAAGGCAAAGAAATCCAAAACTCAAGGAGAAACTGAGTGGCCCATATCCATTCCTTACCTAAGTGTGAATCAGCTCTATCTGAGGTGCAACAGGAGCTGGGAAGTCACCTGGGCCCTCAGATTGAGAAGGCAAATGTCACTGGGCTGATGAGGGTGCCATTGTGAGTTACCAAGAAAACACAATCATCCCAAGGACAAGAAGAATTGTTTCAAACTATCCAGAATTGGGAGTAGAAACCAAGCAAGGACAGGAAGCAACTGGGTGCCCATCCTAGCTTTTCCTTACCGTGTGACCCTTGTTCCATTTCTGCTCCCTTGTAGCTCGATAGCAATATGCAAGCACTGCTTTCTATACTCCCCAGAGGTTGAGCCCCATAACTTCTGTCCACTCCTGCAACTTCTCCCTTCCCTTTAGAAGCCTCTTCCCCAGCTAGACACAAAGCTTCTATGAGATCTTGTCATTCAATCGTTTTAGGCCTTTGAGGAATTTCTTTTTATAGATTTGAACTAAGCACTACATCTCACTAATTGTACACTTGCACACAAGAATCTATAAAGGGGGTCCAGTGTTTCTTCTCCCTACAGAATATAGAACAAACCTAATGGTTATGGCTATGGAGATACTCATGAGCTGTCTGTAGGTGCCATGTTTTTTTCAATCTTGTATGTATTGGAGTGTTCATTTTTATTAAACCCTTACTAATAATTGTATGAACTCTTCTTATGGCTATCTAAAGCTCTGCCATCCCTTTCTTGAACCTCAATGTTGGCAGTCTGTCTTGAAATCACACTGTCTGCCAAATGTCTTTATTAGAGATAATTGTGAAGAATAGCATCTCTGCACGTCTCCTATGAACATAAAACAAGACTTCACCGATGTTGCACTAGGACACTAAGTAGAAATCCCCATTAAACATCCAAAGATAGCCAATAGCCAAGACTATTGTGTTCAGTTACTTCATTGGATTTCTCTTGTAGTCAACCCTACTCCTGTCTTCAGTAGTAATTTTACACAGCTCAGCCATCTTGACTACCATAAACATTGAAAACCAAGATACACCATTCTCACTCAAATCACAGCTCACTTTAATCTCATTCCTCTATCCCAAAGTAAAGAAAAAAGATAAATATCTGTTGTGAATGGCACATAATACATCTTAGGCTAAGGATAATCAACATCAACCATGTTCACATTAGAAACACACTGGGACTAAGATTTCTAATGGTGTAATTTTTATCCCAAAGAACATGTTCATGTGTCCCAATGATAAATGATGCAGCTTATGCAGCTCATTGGCCATACTGAAAATTGTTTAAATATTCATCCATTCTTTGGTTTTGATGAATCTCTACACTTCTTGTTCTCATTTCCCATGAGTACTTCTTATCTAGTAGGTAGATATTTGCCTGAATTTGAAAAGAAATACCAAACAGCACATTCAAGTCATGGAAGTCAGAAATGGACAAAGTGTTTCATGGTACAATGTGTGTACCTCACCACATGGCTTTTCTGGGTGAGAGAGATATAGTCTATCTTCAGAAGATGTCACATAAGATTGTCAATTTCCTACATTGTTCAAATGAAGCCAGAAAATGTAGTCAGATGTGTTTACTATCCGGAGAGTTTTCTCCAAAATATATGCATAAGTTTTTCAATATTAAACCCCATAAGTCTTTTCTCCTTTATCTGCATTTGAAATTTAATTTTTAGTTGGGAATTCCATAATTCTACCTTAGGGAATATTAGTTACTTTTCTTCCAAACAAGAAACATTTCAGACATTGAAATTACATTTCTGGTAAAGGAAAGAAAGTTCTCGGAACCACTTAACTAGAACTTTTACTAAGAGAACTCTACAACCCCTCAAATTCAAATGAATGGATGCCTCTACTGGGTGTTATCCTGTCCAAGAACCAGATATAGAGAACGCTGCCTTTTAAAGCTGTACCTTTGAAAATATAATTCCAAATGCTTTTCACTATACTTCTTCAATGGTGAGTCATTCATACACACAAACTCTTAACATGAACAAATGATGGGGTTGAAGAGGTGACTCAGCAGTAAACAGTATATGGCAGGCATCCCTGTCCAGCAGCTCACAAGTACCTGTAACTCCAGCTCCAGAGTATATGAATCCTTCATCTGGCCTTGCATGCATACAAGCATACACACACACACACACACACACACACACACACACACACACACACCAGGGGGTGAGGGGGAGCTTTTTAAAAAATGTACCAGACACTCCTCTAGATGTGAAGGTGTTTATACTGGAACCATACTGGCTCCAAATTTTCCAATTTGGGGATAGCCCTCCCTATTAATATCTGAATAAAGCAAAACCAAGACCAACACTAAGCTGTTTTTTTCCCAATATTATCAGCAAGACCAACACAATTTGTTTCCCAATATTATCAGTGACTTTCCCAGAGTCTCCCATGAAAGTGTATTTTTTTCTCAGAGGTTGCATCTCTCTCCTACTCCCAGTGTTTTTAGCAGTCACCACTGAAGTAGTGTTCTGCTTCTAACACAGTTCTTTGTACTATTTACCTAAAATATGGCAACTGTAACCCAGTCAACATTATCTAGCATGTGATACTGCACATGCTCTCTGAAGGTAAAAATTACCAAATATCCTGTGATATAATCATCAGGATTATCATCAGCTTAAGTATGAGTGTCCTCATAAGTGGCCATCATTTTCCTTAACCAGGGCACCAGCCATTCCTTAAAAGTCACTCTCTTGCCCTTCTGTCTCTCTCAGCTGTGTAGGATCAGTTTTGCATCTTGGGAAAGAAAATGGGAGCAAATGTTTCCTATTCCATTATTATTATGTAAGCAGTGTAGGGTCCCTGGTCCCAGCCCCTCTTCTCTCTAAGCTTTTGTCTTTGCCACCCACTACTCACTTGCTTCCATTCTCTGCAATAACCTACAGGTCAGAATTGAATTGTAAGTAACCTTCCCCCCAAATCCATTCTACCTCATTTCAATGCTAATGAATGAGGGTTGGTAATTATCCATAATGAGAGAAAACAGCAGCATCCTTTTCATAAAGGGATGTTTGAAAGCAAACATTTTTAGAAATTATATTAAAATGCCTATGCAGCTATATGACAGAATCTAAGTGTTTAGGGCCTCACTAGCCTGTTATTATGTGGCAATCTCCTTGTGAAAGTTACTGATTTGTCTTGTTTGTTCTACACAGACTGTATAGGGCTTCAGGGCTTGGGGAGAAGGCAAGATAGGGCAGTAAGGAGGAGTCCAAGACCTTGGACAAAGTAGATAGATAGGAGCCCAACATGGGCTTCCAGGAAACAGTAATTAACTTTTTTTTAGTTGGGTTTTTCTTCTTTTGTTTTAGTTTTTCAGTGTAGGAAAGAAATTGAACATTTTCTTTGCAGGGAGAATAACAACTTCTATAGTAGTAAAGTACAGAATTTGAAGTAAAGAGAGTACACAGGCTCTCGTCTGGGATCTGATAATCTTTTCACTTTGGGAAAGTTATTTCTATCCTTTGGCTTTGGAGTCTCTCGTTTTAGGTTCAGAGTTAAAGCTAGATACCGTGCCACCAGCTCAAGGCTCAGTGGGCAAGCACAGCACCAGTAGGAAAGTGCACCCTCCTCTAAGCAGAAGCAACTCCACCTGTTTACTGAGCTTGCTTGCATACTAATGCAGGCCCAAATGCAAAGCAAGAGGCTTGGGGCAGATCTCCCTCTAGTTCAGCCTCCCTCCCCAAAGGTTTTCTGCATGACTGAGGGAAGGAAAAGATTTTAGATCTTACAGAGGCCATAAGAACTGATTAAAGCATTAGGCATGTAGGCCACAAAACAGCCGGAGTCAGCAATTCTATCTGAAAGATCTCATTCTCCAAAGGCCTATCCAGGTTAATATCCAATTTTCTTTCCACTGTGGGGAGTGTATATGAAGACGGTCGTGGAGGAACGTAGGCAGCGTGCTTATGCTTCCTATGCTACTGCCTTCCTTAATCTTATTCTTCTCAAAGTAGTCTACCAAAGATTTTGACTCTTAGTCTTCAAGATTAAGGTTCTCAGTCTTCACCACCACCCCCAAAATGAATAAAATTCTTACCAAAGATTATGACTTAAAAGAATTGGTTGTAACATAGTAACTATAAAATAGATACTGAAAACTATTTTTGAGGCAAAAACATTCAGCTTGGGCATCTTTTCTTGAAAATTCTTGAAGTAGTATTTTCTATTAATCCAAGAATGCTAGGAAACAGAGATCTTGGGCCACCAACTATATAAGAAGGTAGGATTCCAGGAGCCAAGGAGATCAGGAGATCGTTTAGCTTGACACACAGGTAGGTGGAGGAGGCTGTAAATTCAAACCCCAGAGCCCATCAAGAAAGCTGGACATAAATGCAGACTCAAAATTCCAGGGCTGAGGTTCACTGGCCAGGAGTTTAGTCTATTAGGTGAGTTCTAGATCAGTGAGACACCCTCTCAAAAAAGAAAAAAAAAAAAGGAGGAGGGGAGGAGGATGTTTAAGGAATAACCTACAAGGTTGACCTCTGTCTTCAATATATATATATAGAAAGAAAGACAGACACACACACACAGAGAGAGAGAGAGAGAGAGAGAGAGAGAGAGAGAGAGAGAGACCAGTGGAGATATAGAGACAGAGAAAGAGAGACCAATAGAGAGATAGAGACAGAGAGACAGACAGGGATGGACAGACAGACAGATAGACAAAAGTAGGGAATGTCAGATTCTTTCACATTCGTGAATACTTTCTTAATCATAAAAGAATGGAATAATCTCAAATCAACTAGACCTTTTGTATTCTTAAAATCCAATGAAACTGTACTCCATTGTTTTCAGATAGACATGTCAGCTGTGAAAGGACAGAAACATAGCTCTACACTGCCACCCTCAGCATCTGAGGAGTTCCTCTAGACCAGTGGTTCTCAGCCTTCCTAATGCAAGAACCCTTTAATACATACAGTTTCTCATGTTGTGATGATCACCCAACCATAAAATTATTTCATTGATACTTTATAACTGTAATTCTGCTACCGCTATGAATCATAAGCTAAATATTTGCTATGCAGGATATCATATATGTGACCCACTGCCCTGGACTGTTATGGACCATTACTCAGGCCAAACCAGGACTCATGGCTTCAGCTCTGACTGAAATGCATCTCTGTGTCATTGAGCAAAAATTGGAGATTTTATTAAAGATATTTTAATATAGGGTTAAGCCCAAGATGGGTGTGGCAGGGAAGCACTCAGAAAAGTACAGCACATTCAAGAGCATGCATGTGGACTTCTTAGAGACAGACCCAAATATAAAAAAGATATCAGTTGTCTTCACATTAGACATTTAAATCCTTTTGATGGCTCAGTTTGCATCTCAAAATATCACCTAGGAATCTTTTGGTAGTGATAGTTATTTCATTGTTGGTGGTAATGGTTTTGGTTTTTTTTACCCTTTTCTCTCTTTGATAAGTGAGGTAACTCCAGAGAGTCATTGGATGGAGTTATATTCTGACATGGCGAAACCAGGAGCCACTGGGGCTCCACAATGGTTTAGTACATGTCTGTCATAGGGTGTTGGTAGGTGGGAGTCTTAGAAAGTTGCAGGCTTACAGGTGGGAAGCAGGAAAGAATGAAAGCAGCTACTCTCTGGGATTCAATTCTTGCTTCACTCCCAGCAAGAGGCCTCACGGATTCCTTTCTGAGGAACTTTTTCTTCCCACACCACTTTTCCTCTGCTCCTCAACCCTGCCTCAAAAAGAATCACAAAATTACAATGGCTAATGATGTATAGCTTCTAAAAACCATAGCCAACAACTGAAACCTTTTGGTTCTTCACACACCAAAATAAGGTGAGCCAGTCCAAAGTATCCAGGAACATGTTGACTTGTGACACTTCAAGACAGGAAATGCTTGGAAAATAGACCTTCCCAAGATCAAAACTCTGTCTGAGCTTATGAAACTCTTGATGTTTTCCTGCACTATATAACAAACTTTCTCTTTAAAAGTAAGGGAAAAGGAATCACACTAGTGTGACTATTAACAAAGACAGATAAGTTTGTTTTTAGGATGTGTGACTTTTCCAGGAGACTTGAACAAGCATATCTCACCCCAGATAGGAAACTAGCAATAAGCCAAAGTCCTACTCGGTGAACCAAGTAGTTTATTGGGGTTATTTAGAGGAAGAGAATGACTTCATCAAATAGCACACCATTGTGTAAAGACTCAGAACTAAGTTATAAACCTGCAGCTCCCCAAAGTACTTAATAGCAGATTAGCTGGTCAGAGAGTCTCCCCTCCTCATTAACTGTTACTGCATATCTAGTCTTTCAGGGGAGCCTTGTGGCTCTTATAAGTTTTAGAAACTTCCCAAGATTTGTGAATTGTTTACTTTCTGAATCATTTCAGCTTTGATTCTTTCCTGGGTATTAGAGAGCCCTTCCCCCAAAGTTTTAATTCAGAAGGAATGTCTGCACAGCACATAGTTCCCCCCCAAAAAAAAATCTCAATCATACTTTTTATAATTGCTAGTTTCTACTATAAAATTTTATTTTTTCAAGCAGTCATAAGAAAAACAAATTGTGCCTTTTCAGGAAGTTTGAGATATCTTTTTAAAACGTACATTTCTTTTAAGGGACATTAATTTGAATGGGGCTTTGTCCTTCCATCTACTGCTTTGGAATTTGGCCTTTGTAATTATTCTAGTCGGGTAATGAGAACCTCAGCAGTGTAAACAAATGCACAACACAAAGTTCTATGCTTAATGTCAGTTATAACTTTCACTAAGGAGCTAGAAAAGCAGCTATAATAAAAATATTCTAATTAGTCTTTGAGGCATTATGTTACAGAAAATATGGGACATTTTTTTCTTCTATAGAACTTGCTAATTGCCACCCAACAATAGTATGAATCTTCCTTGTTATGCTTATAGAAAATATATCTTCTGACTTGCAGCTGGGAATTTCTAGAGAAATAGAAGAAAGTTTATATGTTTATATGAACAGCCACACTTACATAACTGCTAAAATTAGAGTACATAACAGTATTCTCTCCATTCGCATATTCTAAAACACCTTGTGGTTAATGAAGATACTGACATCATTCTGCAATTGGTATTTTTACCTATGATTCAGGACAGCGTCTGTATTGTATATTAACTAGAATTTTAAACCTATAAATATAATACCCTGTACTGATTATAGTTTCAGGGACTATGAGTTCATATTTTATTTTACCAAGGATAAATATTTAGGGAAGATATTGAATAAATAGTGGTATGGAAAGTATCTGTCTGTTTGATAAGAAATGTTGGAGTTGTTCCCTTGACTAAATGTAAAAATGAGATTAATTATTTGCAAATAAACTCCAAGGAATGATCTTTATGATTGGCAAATTAGAAAGATTGTGATGAGGCATAAGAAGGTTATGTTCTATGTATTGAAAATTACATTTATATCTTAGGCCCAGTGTCTTGATAATATACTATTTTTGCATTGATAATGTCCAGAGAATGAACACTGAGGTGCCTGTGTGTGACTTCTACCATTTTTGTATGACAGGAAAGCAGTGCCATCCAAGTTCTAGCCCAGGGTCTTCCATTTGTCTGCTGCTTTTCAGCTGTAGAGACCAGCCTAATTAGCAAGTAGTGCTGATCCGTCTGGAGTTTTTTTGTTAATCCTCTTTGACCTCTCTAATTTAAATTATTCTGTGTCATCTACAAAGCTTTGACAGCTGGGCCTCAGTGAAATCAGAAACCAGAGTTGCAATTAGAGTTGCAACATACGTTGCAAAGGGAAAATATTAGAATCTAATTAAAAGATTGGGGAACTGTTATGTGTTTAATATGATGTCATTATATTTTTTCTTTTAAAATACAGAGCTAAAGAAAAGTTGATTATCTTCAATAGTTGCAGTAGTCTCCAAGTGGGAATAATGACTATAAATAATGCAAAATTCAATGTCAACAATGCAATCTGCTTGAAGAATGCATCATTATACTGGAATGAAAGGATTAGGAATTCCTTAGATTTGATTTTTACTTGCCTTTCATTTTCCTGGCTTCTGTCCTCTTCTTTTACATATAGATTTATAAAAACCCAGATTCCTTTGGTGATGATTCTCTTTAGCAACATCTTTTTGCAGCAGATGACAAAGTTTGTTCTTTTAGTTGAATATAATAGATACTGCACAAATTCATTTTATATGAAGCTCAAAGACTGAACAGTTTAGAACTACTACATGTGGTCAACTATAAAGAAAATTATGGTGATCATAAATTCAAATTACACTTAGAGGACATTTTCCAAAAGGAAAATTGCTCCAGACAATCATTAAAAATGAAGGTAATGATTGTTCTAGGTGGAGAGTTTTTCTCTGTGGCAGAGAGATTGAACTCAATTTCATTCATTAATACAAATGGCTCTGAATTATTTACGTTTTTCACAAACATGTCCTGGAGAATGTTAGAACATCATGATGAGGTCACTTATTGACACAAATATTAAAGTCATATCTACAAATAGAATCTGGGAAGGAGTTCTGTCTTTCCTCTTTTGTTTTTGTTTTGTTTTGTTGTTAATTCTTTGGGAATCTCAGACTGCATTTTGTCCACATTTATCCCTTACTGCCCTCTTTACCTTCTGACATATCTTCCCCAGCACCTTACTCCACCCATCAGTATATATGTTCTTTTTTTATTAACTGAATAACTTATAGACTCCAATTTGTGCTAGCCATATCATTCTGGGTGTTGGGTCCTCCACTGGAATAGTCAACTTATCAGGATCTACACTCTTAAGAAAACTGATTCTGCTTCCCTAAGAAGCCATCAGTTATCCATAGCTCCTTGCTAAGAGATAAGGATTGATGAATCTTTTATTCCTCTACACTAGAATGTTGACTGGATTAGGCATTTGGTGGCAACTAGAGTTTCTGTGAATTCCATGAGTATGGTGGTCCTGTCTTATCTAGAAAACACTGTTCTTTTCCTACCTTTGTCTCTCACACAGTGCTTCTTCCTTGTCTTCCACATGGTCCCTTAGCCATGAGGAGAGAGAATGTGACATAAATATTCCACTGTGACTGAGCATTCCACAAGCACTTATTTTCTGCATTTTTACCAGTTATGAGTTTCTGCATTAACCACCATCTACAAATAAACTTCTACATCTACAAGTACATCTTCAGGTACAAATAAACTTCTACATCACCAAAAGAAATCCACAAATAAGCTCTACCAATAAACTTCTTTGATAATGTCTGATATCTGTACTAAGCTATGGGAATAGAGGTAGACATACTTTTGGAGAACAGTTTGATTCTATACTCGTTTAGCAGAATAATAATAATACTATTTCACCTCTGGAGGCTGTTAGTTCCCCAACTATGAGTTCTTGGCCAGATTTTTAGATTTTTAGGGCCAATCATGTGCAGGTTTTTGCTTTATTTTATTTATTTGGGGGGAATGAACCTTAAATCTAATCAGAAAGTGGTTTCTCCATAATAGTCATGCCACTATTGTACCCATGCACATATCTTGTCTTCCAAATCATCATTACAGTTCACAGGGTTCACACCTGGGTGAGACTATTGACTTTATTCTCCTTAGCAGCCTATATACCATGCTTCAGTACTATGAAATCAGATAACATGGAGAAAGCTTCCTGATCCAATTTGATGGCCACGATGTATGGTGTCTTTCTTGATGATTATACTTCAGAATATGGCTTGAAGTCTTTGAAGAAAACAATCCTAAATTAGAAAAGATTTACATCTGAACAATCAAAGTGACAATTTACAACTGTAAGTTTTCTAAAAGCAAATAATCTAAGAAAATGGAAGTGTTCAAGTTTAGGAAGAAATCTACCTGAAGTTTAGACAAACTCCAGACAACATGAAGGCCTTGCTGGCCACAGATACTTGAAAGGTAACACTGCAATCCTTTCTCTAAGACAAGAAGGGCAGGGAAGTGTTCAATATATCAACATAGCCTACATATGCCTTACAAATTGTATTTAGTAAAAACATACATAATTATAGCATTGCGGTACATTAATGGTATACAACAAAAAGTAGAAATAGTATTTGCAATGCTTCATCCTGATTGTCAACTTGTTAGGATTAGAATCACCTAGATGACAAACCTCTGGCCATGTAGGTGAGAGCATTTTTAGATTGACTTACCTGAGGTGGGAAGACCCAGCCTGAATGTGTGAGGCATCATCCCATGGAATAGAATATCATACTGAGTAAAAAGGGAAAAGCAAATGAAGCAATGACATTCATCTCTCTCTCCTTTCTGACTGCTGATGAATGCAATGTGACCAGCAGGCTGCCTTACATTCCTGCCACTGCCATGCTCAAACTGTAAACCCAATAGTCCCTTCTTTCCATAATTTACTTTTATCAGATATTTCGACACATCAATGGTAAAGATAGCTAAAACAACATTTAATGGAAGTGTTAATAGAAGCTAGAAGCTTGGATGCCAACATGCTCTCCCTGAGGTCAATAGTATCACCAAAAGAGATAACCTGTATAACACATGCTGAGACTGCTGGCTGGATGATATATCTCTAAGCACTTTGTTGGCAGGGTGCTTTCCTATCATTTCTCTAGGCTAACCTCGGTCTCTGAAGTAAAAGAGTATTTTTATCCTTGATTTATTGACAAGGGGACTTAGGCAAAAGGGGCATTAATTGTCTCTTTCTAATATCACAGTAAAACTGCACTCCCTTGAGCTAAGTCGTTCCCCAGATCTTAGTTAGCTACTTAGGGCAGATCATTCAACACTTGCAGGTCCCCAGGGTAACATTGCTGACTTTATTGTTGCAAGTCGACAAATCACCTCCCATCTGTCTGTGCTGACTGTGTGACTACAGCAACTCAGCCTCAGATACTTCCCTAGGGGTCTGAAAGAATTAATGTAACTCCCTATGCATCTGACTTAACGTTAAGGAAGAGTTCAGGCAAAAGGAGTATCAGCCTCATAATGACAGTCTAGAATGTACAATACATTGTACTTTCCAGTCAGTGTTCATATTCTGTCTAGGGAGTCACTGACAATCCATCTAAATCTTACCATAAAGTCTTAAAGAAATCCACAGTGGCCACTGGAAAATTAATATTTAGAGATAAGAACCAAGGAGCAGACACAAGTGATGCCTTAAGCAAGCTTGATGCCTTCCATGAAGTTCAAAGTCACAACCTCAGTATTTGTACAGTACCACATGGGGTCATTAAGGAAAAGGCAAGCGACAGTGGGAGGAACCAGTCAGAGGAAGCTTCAGTGGAGGAGCCTAGTGGAGGTACTAGGATAATTCACAGCCTCTGCTTCATCTGAGAAAATGCAGAAGGACAGCTGCATATCTGGGAGGAAATACCCAAGAGAAACATGCAGGGTTGATTTGCAGAACACCTCCAAAGGCAGTCTCTTTGCATTTCTTCTGGACTTCAAAACAACCCACAGAAAAAGTAGAATATGAGCATTGACCAGAAGAGGTCCACTGGGGAGCTGTTCTCCTTTGCTGATATAGGCTCCCCTGCAGTTCTAAGATGACCACTTCCACTATTCTGAGAAACTGCACCTCCACATGAAACTTAACCCTTAGCCTATTTCCCCTGCATGCTAAGTGCAAATTTCATTGTTATCTTTTTTGATTATTTATTTTTGAACATTACATATATTAGTATTGTGTTTACATCATTAACCCTTCCTTCCCCACTTCTTTTCATGTCTTTCCCATTCCTCCTCAAACCCATGGCCTCCTCCTCTTGAATTATCTACATATGCTCACATCTACATACATATAAATACAACCTGTTGAGTTTATCTGGCACTTCTCACATACCTTATTGAGGCCAATAACCTATCAGGGAACCAATTCCTAGAAGGGTGGTACTTCCTCTCTCAGCAATCATTAATTGCCTATAACTCTTCAACTAGGTCCAACACTGTGAGATTTCCTACATTCATGTTGGCATGTTGTCTTAGTCAGGGTTTCTATTCCTGCACAAACATCATGACCAAGAAGCAAGTTGGGGAGGAAAGGGTTTATTCGGCATACACTTCCACACTGCTGTTTATCACCAAGGAAGTCAGGACTGGAACTCAAACAGGTCAGAAAGCAGGAGCTGATGCAGAAGCCATGGAGAGATGTTTTTTACTAGCTTGCTTCCCCTGGCTTGCTCAGCCTGCTTTCTTACAGAACCCAAGACTGCCAGCCCAGGGATGGTCCCACCCACAAGGGGCTCTTGATCACTAATTGAGAAAATGCCTCACAGCTAGATCTCATGGAGGCATTTCCCCAACTGAAGCTCCTTTCTCTGACTCATGGAGGCATTTCCCCAACTGAAGCTCCTTTCTCTGTGATAACTCCAGCTGTGTCAAGTTGACACAAACCTAGCCAGTACACATGTCAATTAATATAATTATTTTTCAGGTCTTGCCAAATGTTGTGTTTTATAAAAAGGTAACAAGAGAAAAGAAAATGTTTGGTGCATGTTTAATCAGATGTAAAGGAAGCGGGGTACCTCTGCAGGCCCATGATGAGGCATCCTTTCCCACTGAGGGACCAGTCACACACAATGGTTTATTCAGGGCATGGGGAGGGGAGTTGAGAGGGCAGTAGAGACAGTAGAGATGACAGAGGAAGAGAGAGAGAGAGAGAGAGAGAGAGAGAGAGAGAGAGAGAGAGAGAGAGAGAGAGAAGAGAAGTAGAGGCACAGAGAGAGGGGGGAAGAAGGGAGTGGGGAGGGAGGATGAGCAGGAGCAAGAAGAGAGAAACAAGATCAAGAAGGCAAGAAATAGAGGAGGAGGCAAGCAGGCCTTTATAGTAAGTCAGGCATACCTGGATGTTGCCAGGTAACTGAGGGGCAGAGCCTAGACAAAATGCCAACAACCATATTGTTGAGATTTCCTGGGTGCAGCTTCTCTGGCATATTAACTCACAGCAGCCATCATTGTTTTTGTCTCTTACAATCTTCCTATCATGTCATCCACAGCATTACTTGAACCTTAAGTGTAGATTGTATTGCAGATGTATCACTTGGGGCTGGATCCCATAACAATTGTTCTTCAAATTTTGACCAGTTGTAGATCCCAATACTATTCTCTATCTACTTGATAAGGTGTGAGAACTACATTTATCTTCTCTTCTTTTTTTTTTTT
>LR750773.1:273593-296007 GCA_902729485.2 Mus minutoides
CAATTTATTGCCTACAAATTCATAGTTGCATAGGGTGACCCAGTTACAGATGTTAGCCAAGTTCTATGCAACAGTGACAAATAACAATGCTAATAGAACCCCAGGAGCTGAAGGGGTCTGCAACCGTAGAAGAGGAACAACAATATGAACTAACCAGAACCCCCAGAACAGTGTCTCTAGCTCTACAAGTAGCAGAAGAGAGCCTAGTCAGACATCATTGGGAGGAGAGGCCCCTTGGTATTGTAATCTTTATATACCCCAATACAGGGGAACGCCAGGGCCAAGAAGTGGGAGTGGGTGGGCAGGGGAACAGGGCAGGGGGAGGGGGAAACTTTCGGGATATCATTTGAAATATAAATTAAGAAAATATCTAATAAAAAAAAAAGAATGCTAAATCCTAATGTTTATATGTTTCCTGGTGGTGTAATCACCTAGGTGCAAACATGGCAGGGACTCATACATTAGATGTACAGATATAATGTGACTAGCTACTTTAAGTTTCTGCCACTTTTATTTCCCCACAATGATTGACTGCAACCTGAAATTGTGGGCCAAGCAAACCCTTCCCCTCTTACTTTGCTTTGGTGGGGTATTTTATGATAGCAACAGAAAACAAATTAATACAGTCTGACACCCATCACCTAGACTGTATCACAAATCATCCAAAATGATTCTCTTTGGGTTCAGAATCACAGAAAAGAAAGCAGGAATGTACTTCTCACTTAATATGGTAGAAGGAAGCTCTAAGATCAAACCTTAACTTACATCTATAGGTACTGCATCTTATTTAGTCTTTGGGTTCTCCACTGAATTGTGTGACCTATAATAAAATTCTGTACATCAGATAGCTAGGAGGCCATGTTGTGGACACAGGAAAGCTGTCATGATGACACTGAGGAGTGCTACATTTTTCTTTTAGTTATGGATTTACATCCCAAATGTTACTCTGCCTTCCAAAGTTCCTTCCCCCATTCTTCCCCCTTTTCATCCTATGAGATTAAGGCCTGAAGGTAACTGCCACACTTCTTAAGGAGGGTACTTCTGGGACTGACCATTTTAGTGTGTCCACTTGACTGAGCTATAGAGTGCTTGCACATTTGGTCATACAATATTCTTAATGTTTCTTGGTGAGATTCATACCTGAGTTTGTTGCCCAACCAAAGCAGATTGCTCACCCTATTTTGTGGTCTCCATTTTACCAAGAGGGGAACTAGGAAGAACATAAAGGCTGTGTGTTGATCTGTTTGTATCTTTAGATGTCAATAAAGGAGAGCTGACTCCTGTCTTAGTTGCTTTCTCTTGCTGTGAAGAGATACCATGACTAAGAAAACTTATAGAAGAAAAACTTTATCAGGGCCTACAGTTTCCGAGGGTGAGTCAGTCCATGACCACCATGGCAGGAAACAGGCAACAGGCAGGCATGGCACTGGAACAGTAGCTGAGAGCTCAGATCTTGAGGCACAGCCACCAGGCAGAGAAAGCTAACTGGAAAAGGCATGGCTTTTCAAACCTTAAAGACCATACTCAGTGACAAGTGACAAACCTCCTCCAATAAGACCATACTTTTAAAAACTTCCCAATTCTACCAACTGGGACCAAGAGTTCAAATATATGAGCCCATGGGGACCCTTCTCACACAAACCATCACAACTCTGGAGTTTTGCATTTATGTGGGTCTTTCCTGAATCATCTTTTCCTCCATAACAAATTTTCTAAACTCAAATTTATATGAACTCCCAAGCACTCTCGTAAGCGGCATCTCTATGACACAAGCTGCTGTTTCTTTGCGATTATGATGAACTTGAATGTCTTACTTCTAGGTCAGTAAAACATTTACATAATTATCATGCAGTTTGTTAAACTCTAGGCCTAACACCCAGTGTCCCATCTCTTATAAAATCTAGGTTGATGTATAAATATAATTTTATGACTTAAAAATGTTAAGAAAAAAATAAAAATTAGTATATCCTCAGAGGTCTAAAAATCATTATAACTAATGCAAAGATTCATGTAAAGATTTAATCTTGGAACTTTGCTGCCAAAGCCTTTCCATATCTTTGTATTAGCTATGAAATATAATATAATTATTATATTTATTAGCTATGAAACATAATATAGTTCATATAGCATGATCTCCATGTCAACTCATAGTCTGATGGCTGAACCCATCCTTCCAGACCTACCAACTGCTTTATTGCAAACCCACTGCCAATCACTCTGACACTCCTCAATGCTCTGGGCACATTTCATGCATACAACCCTCTCCTAACTTTCCTCTGTAAGTTGAAATTCTCCTCCAGTTCAAGAATCTTGGATACCTCTTTAATGTGTTCCTTTGCTTCCCAACGTCCCAGTAGAATTCATTCTTTCTTCTTCATTAAAGTTTCCATCGTGACTTATTCATTCTTTTATTAGATAACTTTCTCACTATAATGCTTTCTTTGGTATATCTGCCTCTTTCTCTCCCAAAATGATGAACTTCTACAAGATGGCATAGATCATCTCATAGAAAACATGGGTGTTTAACATACTCTTCCACATGCTTGATAACCATTAAATGTATCTTGACTTATATAGGAGCTTTAGAATATTTTCCATGATTTCATTTGTGCCCAAAATAACCTCATTAAGTAGGATAAATAAGCATTTGTGATTGGTTCTATTAGAACAAATAAAGTAAGGGCATAGTTATGTTATCCAAAAAAGACAGAGACAAAAGAACATATTGATGGTAGATGAGTGATGATAGCCAGATGATAGATAGATAGATAGATAGATAGATAGATAGATAGATAGATAGATAGATAGATAGATTTACTAGAATTGGCTCACATGTTTATACTTAGTTCATATGCCAGTCTCCCAAAGTAAAGCTTTATCAAATATCCCTTTCTGAATACCCCCCTAATCTGGTCAAATTGACACCAAAGAGGAGATCATGATTTGCCTTATGCTGTAGCCCATCAGTGGCTGACCCAGGACTATTCTACGTGTTTCCCAATCGTAGGGTCATGCTCTTCACTGCCATTTTGTGACATTCACCAAAAAGCGGAGACATGACAAAGAAGGAAAGATGCATGGGGTCACAAGTGACAGGCTGCAGTTTCAGCAGCTCACATGAGCACACATTCATCAGTCACTTGAGTGTGTTTGCTGTCTCGTGCATCTTTAAGAGTCTCCAAGATGACAAAGCAATGAAATGGAGGCAGGAAGATGGCTTTCATTTCTGACATGTTTCCTCAAAACCCAACTCAAAACATTTTTCCTGTAGTGGCTGCCTCCTGAGTCACTAAGCAGAGACTTCATTAGGAAGAATTGTCTGTTCTTTCCACCAAAGCAGCTTTGTTCCTTAGGCATAAACAGAGTAATCGCTTCACTCTCTAAATTGGCCAGAGAGCCAGCCTTGTATAAATAAGGCCTTCTTAGCTTTGGCTTCAGACGTTGGCTCTTCCTCTTGAGATTTTTACCTACTTAAAATTCACTTGTTGCTCCTTAAATTCACATGTAGCTTCAGGCAAATGTTTGAATTTCAAAAATGAAACAGTGCCCAAAATAAGCTCAGGGAAAAAAAGTCAAATACGTAGAAAAATCTTACAAAACAAGCAAAAGCATGAGAGTGATCACACTTTAACTTTATGTGCTCATTAAAAAAAAATAATGTATATGCCACATAAGCCACCAACCATGAGGAGGCTCATCTAAAAAGTCTTAAAGAAAAAGGAGAAAATTACCCCTTCTGCAACTCCATTATACAGAATTACTATTCTAGAATCCCAACCTCAGATATCTATAACCTGACCTCAGATATACATAGCCTGACTTCAGATATCCAGAACCCTGACCTTGGATGTCCAGAAACTAGCTCAGATTTCCAGGATACAGGATCAGATGTATAGGAGCTACCCTCAAATATCCAGAATCCAACTTTGGCTACCCACTCTCAGATGTCTAAATTGCTTTGGAATAGAGCCTCAGCTTCAGTATTTTCTAACTCGCTAGGTAATTCTAACCTGTAGACAGAATTAAGAGATCTACATGAATAATATCAGAACCTGTTCAAATAGGTTTTAACCATAAGACTTTCTATCTACGAACCCTACTTATACTACCCCCTTTCATAATAAAGAAACACCAACTTTCAGAGCAAGTCTTACTGGCTTATAAGACACAATCCATCTGCATATGTATCTAACTAGAAAATTGAACTTTGGCCAAGGAAACATCACCATAAACACAAATAATAAAATCTCTCTGGCCCCCAAGAAGACTACATTCATTGTGTTCAGAATATGGAAATGGGAATGGGGTCAACACTTGAGGGAAAATAGAAGACATGAAGTAAAGATGGATAATTTTACCACTTACTATTTTAACCCTTCTTGACAATGCCTCCATGTAACAAGATTGAAGCATATATTGTGTGTGTGTATTTGTGTGAGTGTATTTGTGTGTATATGTACTATGCATGTGTGTATTTGTGTGTCTGTGTGTGTCTGTGTGTCTGTGTGTGTGTGTGTGTGTGTAAGAGAGGGGGAAACATTTCTTTATTTACATTTCAAACGTTATCTCTTTTCCTAGTTTCCCCTCTGAAAATCCTCCTATCCTCTCCCCCCAACCCCCTGTTCCGCAACGCACCCATTGCAAGTTCCTGGCCCTGGCTTTCCTCTATACTGGAGCAGAGAACCTTCCCAGGGCCAAGGGCCTCTCCTCCCATTGATGACTGCCAGGCCATTCTCTGCTATGTATGCAGCTAGAGCCATGAGTCCTTCCATGTATTTTCTTTGATTGGTGGTTTAGTCTCAGGGAGCTCTGGGGATACTGATTAATTTATATGGTTGTTCCTCCTGTGTGACTGCAAACCTCTTCAGATCCTTGGGTACATTCTCTAGCTCCTTCATTGGGAACCCTGTGCTCTGTCTAATAGATGACTGTGAGCATCCACTTCTGTATTAGTCAGGCACTGGCAGAGCCCTTAAGGAAAAAACTATATAGGTTCCTGTCAGAATGTTCTTGTGGGCATCTACAATAGTGTCTGGGTTTTGTGGTTGTTTATGAGATGGATCCCTAGGAGGGGCAGTTTCTGGATGGTCATTCCTTTAGTCTCTGCTCTGAAATTTGTCTCTGTAACTCCTTCCATGGGCATTTTGTTCCCCTTCTAAAAAGGATCGAAGTATCCACACTTTGGTCTTCCTTCTTGAGTTTCAAGTGTTTTGCAAATAGTATCTTGAGTATTCTGAGCTTCTGGGCTAATATAGAAGTGGATACATATCGTGTGTGTTCCTTTGTGATTGGGTTACCTCACTTTGAATAATATTCTCCACATCCATCCATTTGTCGAAGAATTTTATGAATTCATTTTTTAACAATTTTTAATAGATATTTTCTTCATTTACCTTTCAAATCCTATCCCGAAAGTCCCCTATAACCTCCCCCAGCCCTGCTCCCCAACCAACCCACTCCTGCTTCCTAGCACTGGCATTCCCTTATACAGGAGCATATAAAGTTTACAAGACCAAGGGCCCTCTCTTCCCAATGATGGCCGATTAGATCATCTTCTGCTACATATGCAGCTAGAGACATGAGCTCTGGGGACTGGTTAGTTCATATTGTTGTTCCTCCTATAGGGTTGCAGACCCCTTCAGCTCCTTGGGTACTTTCTCTAGCTCCTCCATTGGGGTCCATGTGTTCCATCCAATAGATAACTGTGAGCATCCACTTCTATATTTTCCAGGCACTGGCATAGCCTCACAAGAGACAGCTATATAGGATCCTGTCAGCAAAATCTTGCTGCCATATGCAATAGTGTCTGCATTTGGTAGATGATTATGGGATGGATCCCTGGGTGGGGCAGTCTCAGGATGGTCCTTCCTTCCATCTCAGCTCCAAACTTTGTCTCTATAACTCCATCCATGGGTATTTTGTTCCCTATTCTAAGGAGGAATGAAGTATCCACACTTTGGTCTTCCTTCTTCTTTAGTTTCATGTGTTTTGCAAATTGTATCTTGGGTATTCTAAGTTTCTGGGTTAATATCCACTTAACAGTGAGTGCATATCATGCGAGTTCTTTTGTTATTGGGTTACCTAAGGATGATATCCTCTAGATGCATCCATTTGCCTAAAAATTTCATAAATTCATTGTTTTTTATAGCTGAGTAGTACTCCATTGTGTAAATGTACCACATTTTCTTTATCCATTCCTCTGTTGAGGGACATCTGGGTTCTTTCCAGCTTCTGGCTATTTTAAATAAGGCTGCTATGAACATAGTGGAACATGTATCCTTATTACAAGTTGGAACCTATTCTAGGTATATGCCCAGGAGTGGTATTGCTGGATCTTCCAGTAGTACTATGTCCAATTTTCTGAGGAACTGCCAAACTGATTTCCAGAGGGATTGTACAAGATTGAAATCCCACCAGCAACGGGGGAGTGTTCCTCTTTCTCCACATCCTTGCCAGCATCTGCTGTCACCTGAATTTTTTATCTTAGCCATTCTGACTTGTGTGAGATAGAATCTCAGGGTTGTTTTGATTTTCATTTCCATGATGATTAAGGATGTTGAACATTTTTTCAGGTGCTTCTCAGCCATCCGGTATTTCTCAGTTGAGAATTCTTTGTTTAGCTCTGTACCCCATTATTAATAGGGTCATTTGGTTTTCTGAATTCCGACTTCTTGAGTTCTTTATATATATTGGATATTGGCCCCTATCAGATTTAGGGTTGGTAAAGATCTTTTCCCAATCTGTTAGTTGCCTTTTTGTCTTATTGACAGTCTCCTTTGCCTTACAGAAGCTTTGCAATTTTATGAGGTCCCATTTGTCGATTCTTTTTTTTTTTTTTTAGATATTTTCTTCATTTACATTTCAAATTCTATCCCCAAAGTCCCCTATACCCTTCCTCTACCCTGCTCCCCAACCCACCCATTCCTGCTTTCTGGCCCTGGCATTCTCCTGTACTGAAGCATATGATCTTCACAAGACCAAGGGCCTCTCCTCCCATTGATGGCCAACTAGGCCATCCTCTGCTACATATGCAACTGGAGACACAGCTCTGAGAGGTACTGGTTAGTTCATATTGTTGTTCCTCATGTGATCTTAGAGCACAAACCATTGCTGTTTTGCTCAGGGATTTTTCCCCTGTACCCATATTTTTGAGGTTCTTTCCCACTTTCTCCTCTATAAGTTTCAGTGTCTCTGGTTTTATGTAGAGTTTCTTGATCCACTTAGACTTGAGCTTTGTACAAGGAGATAAGAATGGATCAATTCACATTCTTCTACATATTGACTGCCAGTTGTGCCAGCACCATTTGTTGAAAATGCTGTCTTTTTTCCACTGAAGGGTTTTTAGCTCCCTTGTCAAATAGGCTTTACTCTCCTAGGCATATACCCAGAAGATTTTCCAACTGGTAATAAGGACACATGCTCCACTATGTTCATAGCAGCCTTATTTATAATAGCCAGAAGCTGGAAAGAACCCAGATGTCCCTCAACAGAGGAATGGAAACAGAAAATGTGGTACATTTACACAATGGAGTACTACTCAGCTATAAAAAACAATGAATTTATGAATATCTTGGGCAAATGGATGGATCTAGAAAATATCATCCTGAGTGAGGTAACCCAATCCCAAAAGAAGTCACTTGATATGCACTCACTGATAAGTGGATATTAGCCCAGAAACCTAGAATACTCAAGGTACAACTTCCAAAACACAAGAAAATCAAGAAGGAAGACCAATGCGTGATTACTTCATTCCTCCCTAGAATAGGGAATAAAATATCCATGGAAGGACTTGCAGAGACAAAGTTTGGAGCTAAGACAAAAGGATGGACCATCCAGAGACTGCCCCACCCAAGGGTCCATCCCATAATCAGCCACCAAATGCAGACACTACTGCATATGCCAGCAAGATTTTGCTGAAAGGACCCTGATATAGCTGTCTCCTGTGAGGTTTTGTCAGTGCCTGGCAAACACAGAAGTGGATGCTCACAGTCATCTCTAGTAAGGAACACAGAGAATTCCCAAGAGCCAAAGGGGTCTGCAACCCTATAGGTTGAACAACAATATGAACTAATCAAAACCTCCAGAGCTTGTGTCTCTAGCTGCATATGTATTAGAAGATGGTCTAGTCGGCCACTATTGGGAAAAGAGGCCCTTGGTCTAGCAAACTTTATATGTCCCAGTACAGGGGAATTCCAGGGCCAAGAAGTGGGAGTGGGTGGGTGGGGGAGCAGGGCAGGGGGAGGGTATAGGGGACTTTTGGGATAGCATTTGAAATGTAAATAAAGAAAATATCTAATAAAACTTTAAAAATAAAAAATAAAAAAGAATGGATCAATTTCCATCCTTCTACATGATAACCACCATTTCTGCCAACACCATTGTTGAAAATGCTGTCTTTTTTCCACCGGATGGTTTTAGCTCCCTTGTCAAAGATCAAGTGACCATAGGTGTGTGGGTTCATTTCTGGGTCTTCAATTCTATTCCATTAATCTACCCGTCTGTCATTGTACCAGTACCATGCAGTTTTTATCACAATTGCTCTGTAGTGCAGCTTGCGGTCAGGCATGGTGATTCCCCCAGAGGGTCTTTTATTGTAGAGAAGAGTTTTTGCTGTCCTAGGTTTTTTGTTATTCCTCTACTCCACTTTCTACCATGACTTCTACTCCTAGTTATCAAATGTACAATATAAATAAATAGAAATCATTCATTCTTAAGGAAAAGTGTCTCCTCTGAAAACCTACTACCCTGCTTTTCTGTCCAAATACCTGTCATAAAACATCATTGATGCTAATGTGACATTCACTAGTTGGAAGAGGACTTTGTACTTATTTGACTACTGTGCTTTCAGGTATATTAGCTCTCTGCAAATCTAGGCAATCAAAAGGAAGATTTGATTTTTTTAATAAAATGGCTTTTGGCAAAGAAATTAAGCTTACAAGTGCAGTTAAGACTATCTTCTGCCATTTATCAGAGGATCCCCTCACCTGAAACTGAAGTGTTAACCCCTCTGTGTACATAGAAGTTGCTAGAGAGCAAGTATCACTGAGCTTTGCTGAAATCTTGTGTTGATTCTTTTCTGTTGCTGTGATAAAATGCTTCAACAAAGAACAACTTCGGGGAGAATTTAGTTTGGCTTACAGCTCCAGAGGAAGACAGTCCATCATGGTGGAGAAAGCACAGCAGGAGGAGCAGGAGCATGGTGCATCCAAACATTAAAAGCAGAGTGGGGAAGCAAAAGTGGAGCCAGACTGCAAAGCCTCATACCTCACCCTAAATAATGCTCTTCCTCCAGCAAGGCTCCAACTTCTGAAGGTTCCATGGCCTTCCAAGTACTACCAGAAGGTGACCACCTGTTCAAAGGCATAGGTCTATAAGGGACATTTTATATTTAAACCACAACAAGAATCGCCTATAAAGTCACAAAAAAGTTATGTTGAACATCTATATGCCATTTAGAACAGAGAGAGAGAGAGAGAGAGAGAGAGAGAGAGAGAGAGAGAGAGAAGCAAGAACAGAGAACACCATCATCATGTCCAAGAGTCATCCAAGACTGCAGTTTGCAGCTGTTAGTAATATGGAAAACATGGAGGGTAAAACCTTTTACCCAGGTCAAATATTCTCTCTGGTAACTCCTGTCTCCTTCTTCCCCTTTCCATCACTTCTCTCTTCTTCTTCTTCTTCTTCTTCTTCTTCTTCTTCTTCTTCTTCTTCTTCTTCTTCTTCTTCTTCTTCTTCTTCCTCTGCTCTTGTATTGAATTATGATTTTTCAAAGTTCATATAAAACCATAACTAAGCCTAGATTGTGAGCAGTAAGAATTCAGCCTGTTAGGGGTGGAATATAGTTAATTCAGCTTCCTGTAGTTCCAAATGATCACAAGGTTCAAACAGTCATACTTACATCTGCAAGCCTCTACTGAGTACTCAATTTTCAGCAAGTTTATGGTTCTTACCAAGGTTTAAAAAGGTAGAACCAGAAACAACCTGTATTATTAAATATATACAGCTAGATCTTTTATATTTAGAAATCTGGAAAGTAACGTGGGAAGCCCTTCTGTTCCAAAACTCAGGCATGAGATGCATTCTATCCTGAATTCAGAAATGTATTCATGTGGTTGGAGAAATGACTCAGTGGTTAAAAGCACTTACTATGCAATCATGAATGTTGGAGTTCTGATAATCGCATCCATGGAACAAGCTAGTCAGCTAGTCATTCTGCGAATACTTATAAAACCAGCTCCAGGGTTCTAACATCCTCTAATGCCTTTGTGTGTACACACACACACACACACACACACACACACACACACACACAAAGTCGAAAAAAAGTAACATATCCAAGCAGCAACCTTTTGCCAGTATTGGGTCTGGAAATGTTGAAAGATCAACTCAATCACTTGATTACAACAGGCCAAGATATTCTCTTTCTGTGTTGCCTGATTTCTTTCCTTTCAAATGCATAGATGTAAAGGTGAAGAGCAACACATGAAAAAAATTACTGAACCACTTCATGTGTGCAGTTCAGTAGCATTGACTATAGTTACTTCATTGTGTAACTGATAGCCACAATCGTTCTTCCTTATTTAATCAAATACATTTGTTAAATCACAGCTACTGATGTGAAGTGTCTCAAGTAGCCACAATCAGGAGCACAGACATAAGATAGTGTTGCCAACAGCTGTAAGGGACTTGAGTGGTGGGCAATGAGGATATATCAATCTCCCTTTGGTTTCTAGTTTCTTGCATTGCTGTCTTTCACTGTCCTGGGAGAGAAATCCCACTCTGGTTCTGCAAATGTCTTTTGTCTCCCCCAAAGGAATCATGGTTCTTGCCTGCATTCTGCTTCTGCTAACTTGGATCTACCATCCAATTTTCAAGTTTGCTCTTTCTTTAATACCTATTTTTAGCTATTTAGCCAAACTTATTCCTTCCCACTTTTCCTGGACATAGAGCATATTGCCTCTTAAATGTGTATTTCTGACACTATACCCAGCTGCTGCTCTCCTAATCCTACCTGGAAGCTGTTTATCTTGGCCTGTTTGCAGTGCCCTCAATATGATTGTGTAAATATATAGCTTTTTTCTCCCAAACTCACAGCTGTGGTCAGTATATTTTAAAACCAGCCTTTGCATTCTATAATGTAATGCAGGAGGCAACAAGTGAATTTCAACCAAGAATCATCTTGAATATGTCACAGATTCCTATCCAGTTGGCTAGAGACCTTGGTCTGCAGAATGTTGCTGATCATGTATCACACAAATGTTCCATAAAGCGTTATTGAGAATAATGTGCAAATTTAAACACTCTCTAGATAATTGTAAATAACTGCACTGAGGCAGCCGCTCACCTGCTAAAAGCATCTATTTACAGTGTGACATTACGTGTCTGTCATTTTGATGTGATGCATATTCCATCAGCCTGATATGCTGCCACCTCCCAGTGAGTCTCAGTGTCACTAACTCAGAATTAAGTGTGTTGCTAAACCAGCTTACAGTCCTCAGAAAGCACAAAAGGCCTGTTTGACAATTACCCCCACATAGGCAAAGAGTCAACACACCTCTGATTTCCGTATTATTACCTGTTATAAAACCATGTACTGTGATAATGAATGTAACAAAGACATTGATTTTTACAAGACTGCCCAAGAAGCAAACACATATACGCCATGCAGGAAGCCCACAGGGAGCCTCCCTATTGCTGATGTGCCTTCAGTCTGTAGGAGTTGCTCCCTACAAGGCTCTTGCTTTCACCTGTCAAGCTGAGCTTTGATTACTGAGTTTAAAAAGCCTTCATTGTTCGCTGGCTTCTCTACAATGCTAACAGGTGTCTTAGGAAGGAAATTTTTCTTGTAATTGAAAGATCAGCTTGAACTCTGTTTCTGTTTCTCTCCCTGTCTTTCCCTTCCTTCCTGCTTAATTGCTGCTGGTTACAAGAAGAAGCAGACACTTGGCCTGAGCCAGAATGTGCTTAGGGATGTCCCCAATGTTGCTGTTTTGCTTTGTTTGTTTCCTAGTGACACTGAGACTGTTGTGCTAATTGGCTTTTTCTCCCCAAAGATTCTTATGCAACCTTCTTCATCAGTGTCCTTTTGACTAAGCCAAATACTTATGCCACTGTTGATTTTCTAAATGTTTCCAGAACCCTTCCCATCCTTTTACCCTACTTTCCCCCATTGCCTCTGGTTGTTCAAAAGGATACATATGAATATTCAGTGCTGAGGTTGACTTTGTAATGAGTAGGCTACTTTTCATGTCCAAAGGGATTCAAAATGGGTTTCACTTGAATATGCAACACATGAAAACAGCCCATAGTAAATCTGTATTTTTAAAACGTTAGTCCTGTATTCCAAGACAGTAGAAAGTAAAAGCAGGTAGACCAGAAGTTCAAGGTCATCTGTACAACAGGGTGAGGTCAGGGCCAGCCAGCCTAGGCTACATGATATTTAAAACAGATATTATTTAAAAGACTGTGGAAATGTGTGAGGCCATGGAGTCATGGGATGGGAGAAACAGGCCAGGAGCAAGAGTGAGGTCTAGGTGTGTCCAAACCCCAGAAGTCTTATCCTGAGAGGGGCAGGAGTAGGATTTCTCCCAGCTACCCCAGGCCTCCATGGCCTGGTGCTCATAGCCCTATACCTCCACCTTTGCCCCACTGAAAGAGGTAGCCAGGTTGAACTTCCTCTTCCCTTTTAAGGTCATATCCAGCAGCACCTAGAAGTCCTCCTATACAAATGTGGACTTTTACTCCAAAAACCCCTACTCATCCCCCTACAGGTTTTAGTAGACTTTGGTCCCCCTCATAAACAAGCTGTCTCACTGAAGCTGCCTCCCTAGAGTCTGATGTCACTACAGTCTCTGTGCTCACTCCCACCTTTGGTCTCTTCAGCTCCTTAGTGACCAGGCTTGCTTCCCCATCTCAGGATCCATCTGTTACACTTGCAATCTGATCATGCAAGGAAAAGGAACAACATTTGAAATGTAAATAATGTAAATGTCTAATTAAAAAGAAAAGAGTGGGGAAGTGGAGCCTGAATGGCAGAAATAGCTCAGCATGTAAACCTTTTGCCTTATAAAAGTGAGGAGCTGAGTTTAAATCACAGGCACTACTTGTAGTCCTAATGACAACATAGAACATGGAGACAGGCAGATTCTTGGTAAGTGTTAGACCATTTATTCTAGCCTGCTTGGTAATGTTGCAGGCCAAGGAGAGATTCTATCTCAAACAAAATATGGAAGGTGCTTTGTCCTGGTATGTATGCTAGGTACATGTATACCCACATTCACACATGTACTTCACACATACCCACACCCACATACATATACACACCTTTTCAATCAATGAAAAACATAAGGAGTAAAAGAGTAAAATGAAAAGATAGTAAGTTCAAGACTCACATAATTGAGCTCAACTCACTAGCAGTGATTATGTCATGCTATATTTCTTTCTTAGACTTCAGTATTTCCCTCCAGAGTAGCCTTCTAACCTTGACCTAACATTTCCAGAAAATGTGGCTGTGTTTAACAATGTGCCTCTCACAAGATAACTCTTTCAGCCTGGCAAACAATCTCATGCCTAAGTATCTGATGTAAGACCAATTTCATGCTCATAGCAGACATCCTTGTTTTAATTTGTTGGAATACAGGGTGCAACCAAGCAGGTTTTCACAGGGAGTCCTAGCTGGTAAGGTCAAAGTAGACAGGCCTGAGTTCTGTGCAGTGGTCAGATGACATATCTGTGAAATTCCAATGAGCTAGGAGTGGGGACATCTGGAAGATGAGTCCTAGAAGTTTATTTCTTATGGCTCTGAAGACCAGAAGTTAGAGAACTGGGGATCATTGTGTCTGGCTCTAAGGAAAGCTCTCTTCTGAGTTGCAAACTCTTGTTGCATCTTCACATGGCAGAAAGCCAGACAGACCTCTAGGACCTCCATAAAGGTGTGCCCATCCCTCCCCATGGCCTAGTCTCCCCTCAGAAGCCTCATTTCATGATGACATCACATCAGGGGTTAGGATTTCAACCTGAAAATGTGAAAGACCCAAGGAGAAATGCCTCAGAGAGGTCAACGTTTATCAAGTGTCCACCATGGCACTCTGATGAGGAGCTTGCAGATTGCAGATTTACTCCTTTGGCTCAGAGCACTCCCCAGTGCAGTAAGATCTATTCTCATTGGCATCTCACAGACACTGAAAACAAAGCCTCGGAGAAGTTAAGCAACATCCTCAAAGGTGTGCAGTAATTGATAGAGCAAGGATAATGCATACGCACAACGTGTCTCCAGAGTGTCTCCTGTGACCACTAGACAAAAGTGTCTGATATTCTGTCCTTGAATATATGACCATCATGTAACTGTGCCAGGAAATTTTTGTACATAAAACTTTCTTTCCTAAATTACTCCATAAGAATATTGGTCTTGTATGATTCAAGAATATTCACAAAGTTACAGAAATATTATTTCAATTGTTAGGGCTACTTCCCATATATATTCTTATTTTTTTCAGCAGTATTTCATCAAGCAGGTGCCATGATTGTAATTATGGGATATACAGGTACACTGAGACTCTGAGTCCCATGGCAAGCAGGTAACACATACCAAAGCCCATGATCATTCATTGTGTGGTACTGTTAGAGGATCAGAAAGGACTGTAAGAAATGTCATCCTCACATTCACTCCATCCAGAAATAATTAATAGCTTTATAAAATTTATGAATAATGAGTAATTGGTAAATTCTTATTTGATAGTCACTTGGGTGTCTATAGCTTATTTATTTTGAAGCCAGTAGAAAGTCTTACCTTTTGAACATCAAACTTCTATGAATGCCATCATTTTGTTCCATTCATAATAAAATGTCATCATAGAGTAATATGGCTTACTTTCATATTTGTACCAATGGAATAGCATGGGACCAATTTTATGGAGAATATAAAGAACCATTACATCTGGGGAGACAGCTCAGTAGGTAGAACACTTGTCTTGAAAGCAGAGGACCTGAGTTCCATCCTCAGAACCCATGTTTTAAAAAGCTAAGTATGGTGATATGCAGGTATAATCCCAGCCCTAGGGACACAGAGTCAGAGAGATACTTTCTGCATGGTAGCCAGCTCAGCCTAATTGATAAATTGAAGACAATAAGAAACACTATCTCTAAAAAGGGGGACAATGCCTGAAAAACAATACTCAAACTTTCCCCTTGGCCTTCACACATACATGGGCTTACACGTACATAAGCATAAACATAAATATGTGCTTACAGATTCATACATATGTTTTTACACATAAACATACATACATGTGTATACAGATACACATAAAATAACAAAAGAATAGTCTTCATGTTAGATTTGTTTAATAAATAAAGTAGTTAATTATCCACTGAGAGCTTTGAATTCTATTATAATAAATATGAATCTCAGACCTGCAAGCTTATACAATACTTTATTGGGTATTTTCATTGCCACAGAGATGGGTAAGAGATGTGGCATCATTTCACAATTGTGTCCTCATCTAATTGATTGTTACCCCATACCTAATCTTTAATTCTTCAAGCTGACTGTTCTCACAGGTGTTACTTGCTTCTCTTAAAGTACAGAAGGAAGGGCCTTCCTCACTAATGTCATGGTCTCTATTGCTCCCTAAAGTACATACTTTGCTGCTCCTGTTCAAGTAGTTTGTAATAAAATTTCCCTTTCTTCTCCTGGTAGTATATTGCTGGTAAGCCTAAAGTGTGACGTATTAAATAGATTTCTGAATTGGTCTTTAAGCCACCTCCCTGAAGCTCTGTGGTTTGTGACATTTCTTGACTTGAAGGTTCTTTCACTAGAGCTGCATGTAATCTGCTTATTTGGTTAAGAGCTTGAAAGAGATATAACTATGAGCCCAGAGGTTGCCACTGTCACTGCTCATCACACAGATAGGGTGTTTGGGAAGCAAATACGTCCACTGCACAAGTCCAGTTTCACACCCATCTGCTGAAAATATATGATCACACTCATTGAGCTAAGAAATATCAAGAAAAGTTGTGAGACAAGTGTCACACAGTATGTCCCAGTAGAATATTGAGTATGTATGGAATGTGTGGTTGAAAACACCATCCCTTCATGAGGCTTAGATGAAACCATTGTTTTAGGCAGTCATGATCCTTAAAGATGTTAAGGACAAAGACATGGGACTTAAGTGGGAGATCAACTACATTTTAGTTGGACAGAAATATCAGGCATAGTAAGTTCAAGTGACAATAAGATAAAGGGCCTGATTAAACTAAAATTTACAGTGTCAAAAATGTGCATAATTTGGATGTCATTGATATAAAGTACAAAAAAAAAATGCCATGAAATAGACTATGAAAAAGGACACTTGTCTTCTGCATGACCTGAAACAAGAAGTCGGGTGTCATCTTGTTCTTCTTCAGTTAGGGATATATGGGTCATGTGTCAAGCAGCCCAAATGTTTTACCACTCTATACATGCACATGTTCACAAGTGACAGAAACCCAGTATTGATTTGGGATTACAAATACATTTTAGCAAGTAAATGTGTGGAATGGAATCCACAAATAATGACAACTAGCTGTCATGTTTTTAAACAAAATAAAAGTCACAAGGCAGCTTGGGATCCTTGGTAGACTGCAAAAGCTCCAGTTAACTCCTGCCATGAACTCGGCACCCAGCATTAAAACTGCATTGACCAAGAGCATGGACAGCTCAAAAAACAGAGCTTTGACCTGCCTCCTCCAGACCTGTAAGGCTGTGTTTTCTCCATATGTACCTTTGGTAAATGTTTATTATAAAATGATAAATGGTGCTGAGAGTATAGCTCAGTTGGTAGACTGCTTTCCTGGCGTAAGGGAACATTGGGTTAAATCCCCAGCACCTTGCATAAATTGGATGAAATTGCATATGTTTGTAATTTCAACAGTTAGGAGGCTATGAATTAGACTCATGAGGATCAGGAGTTCAAGGACATCCCTCTACCTGAGTTGGGAACCACCTTGACATACTTGAAATGTTGTCAGAAAGAAGGAAAGATAAATGATACACATGATTGCCCACGTAGAGACAATTTAAATCAAGCCCTATGTCAAGCTAATTAGAGACAGAGAGATTACCACCTCCATTTCTTCCTCTATCCCTGTTTGATTCATCTGTAGGAAGAAGGTATGTCTTTGTGTCCCTTGCATACCTCTCTCCCTCTTACTCATTCTTTTCTTCCTTCTTTCCACCATCCCTCACCTTCTCTTCTTCCCTCCTTCATTCCCCCTCTTTCACTTTTTCCTCCTTATGTCCTTCTCCACCCTTCTTCCCACTGCTTTCCTCCATTCCTTCTTAGCCCTCCTTTCCTTTTTCTTTTCCATTCTTCATTCCTTTCTTCTTCTTTTATTCTCAAAAATTCCATTGGATAAAAAAAATCACAAAAAGTCACTAAAGCTATATATATATATAATTGTGGTCATAACAGCTCCAAGGTATGATTGAGAGGAAGGTTTTAAATGTGCATGTGAGGGAGAAAGAGTCTGAAAGAGTCCAGAATAGAGAGAGGAAGTCATAGATTGAACATGGCCAGAAGACTGAACTTAGCCATGAAAGTGGAGGGAGAGGAAGGGAAAGAGGAAGAGAAAGAAACCAAGAGAGAGCAATCCACTAGAGGAAGCTAAAAGAGAGTTGCGTGGCTGAAATGGCCATGTTATATTAGAATGAGAAGCTGGGAAGAGAAGCCCATGAGTTGAAGAAGTTTGGAGTAGAGAAGGGTGAAAAGAGCCACAGGAAGTTGTGATACTGAGGAAAACTGGAGGCCAGCATGTGCTTTGGTATGCTAATAGGAACTATGGATAGACATTTGCCTCTTCTGACAGTGATGAAAATGGATCCTTTAATAGAAAGAATGCATCATAATTTTGCAGGAGTGGAGTTTCCATTGGACCTGACAATAATAGTAATAAAAGACTATAGTTCTATTTCATTCTAGATGCTAACATAAATTACAGGCAGGGTGAAAACAATAAAAGATTCTTCTGATCTGTAGGTCCCAGGAAGCCCTAGCAAACATTTAAAAAGGGTGATAGATAATGATGACATACACATAGTTTTGCTTTCATTGATAAACACAAAAGGAGAGGGTCATTTCTGAGAACTTTGCAAGACAAAACAATGATCCATAAAATGTTTCACTTCTAAAATTACATTCCTGGCCAGGGAGACGGCTCTGAGTTTAAAGCACCTGACATACAAGTGTGATAAGAAGAGTTCAGATCCCCATGCATGTGTAAAATCACATGTAATTCTGGTGCTCAGAAGATAGACACAAAAGATACCCAAAGCAAGCTGGTTAATGAGACCAGTCATCTTAGCAAGCTCTGGATCCAGGTGAGAGACCCTACCTCAATGAATAAGGTTAAAAGTGAAAAAGGAGACTCCCGATGTCAGCCTCAGGCTTACACATGCACATATATGAATTTACATGCATATCTATGTGTGTTAACTTATATCACAATGTATATGATATCTACACATTAAATAGGTAGATAGATGGTAGATAGATAGATAGATAGATAGATAGATAGATAGATAGATAGATAGATAATTATATTCCTAGAAATTGTTTATAGGCATAGGTGCCAGACTGTAGATAGCTGCCATACTGTATATCTTTAAGTTGTCAGATATAAAATGTAAAAGGTATAAATAAGTGATATTTATCTATGCCAAAGAAATTAGTTAAAAACATTTAAGTCTAGCCATATAATATTATTCTCTAAAAATAAATTTTCTAAAACTGTTTTGAAGAGTCTTAGCATAAAAACATAATAGCATAATTTTAATGGTAAAATGTGATATATTATCAGTTTTATGCATATGTAGTTTTACCTATTTAAGTGTAAACAAAATACAAATAATATCATACAGAAATTTTGAAATATTAGCAGATTATTTTTTGTCATTAACTTTAGAAGAAATTTGTAATCTCTTTAATTTGCAAATAACCTTAACTATTTCTTTTCTTCTAAAGTGCTATTTGACATTTTCAATGCAATAAGTTCTAAGTTTCTCAAGACAATGACTTGGTTATTTATCATTATATAATAGCTCAGAGTCTTATAAGTTTTAAGTATCTTCCTAGTCACACAGTCCTTCTGCTAATCTTGATGGGAGGAGAAAGACCACAGGCCCACATCATCATGGCCAAATTAATTAAAGCCAGCAATTAATTCAAACAAGCTTTTTTTTTTTTAACTTGCGTACATGGGCTGCCTCCCCTAAGGCTGGGTTCCAGAGGTCAGCATTGGATGTGAGGAGATCTTTGTAGCTAAGGGATAAGAGGTTTCCAAATGAAGGATTTGGTGAGCCAAATTGTCAGGGTTACAGGAGCAGAAAATAAGCATAAAAAATTATGTTGGGGACCTCCTGACACAATGATATAGCTAATTGCTTGGTGGGCATAACAACAGGTAGTTATAACAAGGTAACCATAACAACCCTTTGAAATAAAGGTATGGTTTCAAGATGGTTATAAACAACTTTTGAAACAAAGACATGATTGCCATTCCTGAAACAGACAATACTGAACCGTTTGTAGTTTATGTTGCAGGTAGGCACATAGCCCAATCCTTGATAAACAGAGGTTTAATCATAAGTAGGAATGAACCTAGTTTGTCTTTAATATAAGATGCTTTTAAGCCTAAAATGGAGGCAGGCTCTTTCATTGCTTCAAACCCTGCCAGATCCTCAGCCATGCCTGTGCCTATTCAAAGCCAGAAGCCCTTCCTAGTTTTGTCAAAACTTAAACTTGTTTTCTGGATTTTGTTTATGGCATGATGGATAAATATTTTTACTGCACTTCATATGCTTTAGCTAAAGATAGATGACAGAGAAAGGGGACTGATTAAATTACCAATAAATAAAGGAGGCAACCTGGGACATTTTTTGCCTTTATTATTACTTTTTATAACCATTATGCTTGTGAATTATTTATGGTGTTGCTGTAAAGAATATTTTAAGTTAGATCTCAGGTCTTGCTTGTTTTGTTGATATCACTCAAACTCTGTAATTATGTTGGAATTGCAGAGCAAACAACAGTAAAGTTTATTGGTTGTCAGATAATAATGATAATGACTCTGAATTTTCTTTTAAAATCATGAAAGCTGAAATCTCAGCCATCGAAGGCATTTGTTCCCTGCTGCTTTGTATGTTTCCCTGGTGCAGGGTGGGTGATGGGAATGGCTGAGCCAGGAGCCAGGAAGGCTAGACGTGAGCCTTTAATGCCTCATCTTATTAGCTTGGAGATTGGAGATCGTTTCTCTGAAGCAGAGCTTCCTTATCTATTACTGAGTCCAGTAGGTATGCACCTAAGTCATCAGATTTAATCTCAAAATGGGGCTGCATGGTATTGTCCTAAAAGAATCCATCAGTACAAATGTTCTCATTGGCCACATTTATAAAGTAAAGAGCTTAGAATTTTATTCTAAGAAAAAAATCTGAGCACCGCTGTTACAAGTTACTTGTGAATGCTGAACATGCCAGTTTTAGTGAACACTCAGAACTTTGGATTAATTAAGACTCCCTAACTAACTTCTAGAGCAGGAAGATGAACACTATCATTTCAAGAGTTGGACAAGGATCTGCCCAAGCACTTAATGGTTAAAACTATAGGACTATGTTCATGTTCATGATTTTCTCAATAAGTCTCTCTCTCTCTCTCTCTCTCTCTCTCTCTCTCTCTCTCTCTCTCTGTGTGTGTGTGTGTGTGTGTGTGTGTGTGTGTGTGTGTGTGTGTATTTTGTGTGTGTCTCTGACTGTCTCTCTGGGTGTGTGGCTGGGTGTGCATGTGTGTAAGTGCATGCACATATCCACATCATATATCTTCCTCAATCATTCGCCACTTTATTTTTTGAGACAGTGTAGGGTTATGGGTCACTCATCTGCTCTGCCACAGGGCTCCACCAGTTCCCAGACTCCGCTGAAAGTTGAGGAAGAGCTGAGAATGGAATGTGGGCCAGTGAGCTGGGTCTAGACTGAGGGTGGACGGGCAGCTCCGCTGGTCCCGAGATGAGAGTCCTTGGCTTGACTGCAGGCTTGGGCTTGAGTTGGTGGCAGTCATGACTAGGAGTGCAGTAAGGCCTTCTACTGGAGATTAGACAGCAGCTCTATAGGCAAAAGCCTTCTCCATGGCTCCCCACAGCAGATCCCGATGAAAAGAGACAGTCTATGGTTCTAAATCATTTATTGCCATAGTGGAAGGTGGATGTGTAAAACCATACCCCACTTCTCAAGGTAGGCCTGAGATTAAATACCTTTTACACGGAAAATGTCTGGGAAGGAAAGCTTATTGGCTAAGCCCTCCACGTCTCTAGGTACATCATTAGAATGGTGATCTCTATCTTGAGCCTATATCACCACAGGCCATGTCTTTTTCCTCATCTACATAAGGAGGGGCTTGGGGCATTACCCTTATGTGACTGATGGACACAAATCTATAGGGGCCTAATGCCCGGAAGCAGGGGAAACTCCTATGGTCCCTTCGGGATCTCCAGGGCTTCTAGTGTTAGCTCAACTGAGAACCAGGCTACCTCTCATGGTCCACCACCCCACAAGGCAGGATCTCACTCTGGAGTGGAGCTCACCAGTAGACTAAATGATGTGTTAAGAGGCCCCTGGGATCTACCTGTCTCTATCTCCCCAGATCTTTAGCTACTCACCTAACTTTTTATTTTTACATGGATTCTAGAGACCACACTCAAATCCATGATTACATGGCAAACATTTTACCAATCAAGCTGTCTCCCAGTTTTTCCAAAGGATGAAAGCAACATAATAGAGGATGGCAGATCACATTTATTAATAAGATCCTGCTGAGAAGTGCTTTTTCAAAAAAAAAAAAAAAAAGTTAGCCTTTCCTAAAGCAATCCAATAAACACCTTCTAGAGGATGTTGACAACACATTTTAATATAACATGAGGTAGGACAAGTGTCCACTTTGCGTGAGAGGGGTTTTCATGATTCATTTCAAGCAGCAAATTTAAGAAACTGGATGCTACTGAGGTTCAGTCTGTCCCAGAACAGAGCAAACAAGTGTTGTCCTGCACACCTGCTCCCACTGTGTGCAAGTTGATGCCAACAGGGGGAGACCATCCTTCCACACATGGTCACACACCGCTGTGCTGCTTTACTTCATGGAGCTGTCCTCTTTCCTGGAAGCTTCCTGGTAGTTTGTAGAGGATGATGACACGGCTTGAAACCACAAATCCATGAACAATGCAGAGACTGGTTACCTGGCCATGCCTGGCCCTTTGTGTCCCTTACCTTCCCACCTACCATTCTCTTCACAAAGAAAAGCATGTGCATCACGCCAGGTCTACACAGCTGAGAAAGCAGTTACTTTCTTCCAAATGATCCCATTTATGTAAGAGGAGTCTAGGGAGATGCATG
>LR752641.1:0-18579 GCA_902729485.2 Mus minutoides
CCTCTGCAGAGAGCTGGGGCAGCCACACACTTCTGTTTCCTTTTATCCATTAGGGAAATTGAACTGAAAGCCACTTGGGGCAGAAAATACTGCCTAACATTTAAGTTTGTTTAACCTTTAGTGTACTGGCAAAATACACAGTATGCTAACCCCATGGGGCTGTTTCTACAGTTACAATTGACAACAGGAAGGTTTAATTGCTGCACTGTTTCTTTTTTTAAATTATGATTTGTATGTTAATGTGCCCTTTAATTCTTCCCAATTTCCATAGACAAAAGAATACATTTGTTTTAAGGGGTACTTAGCATAAGTTGAAACATCTTTAAAATAATCTCTCTTAATTTGCAATTTGGGAAGTTATATACAGAGTCCTTTCATATAAACTTCCAAGGATGATTTTTAGCAAAAATCAAATTAAAATCGATCAAATCTAAGTGTTTAGTTATATGTTCCATTCTAACTTATGTTTTAAATGTCTTCCATGTTTTATTTTATTAAACAGATTCCTTTGTCATATAACATAGACTCATTTTACTTCTTCCTCCCTCTACTCCTTCCGGTTCCTCTGTACTTTTCGTCTCCTTTGGATCTACTCCCTTTCTGCCTGGAATTAGAAAGAGAAAAAAAAAAGACCTCTAAGAGATAATAACCAAACATGACAAAATGAAATTCAATAAGATAAAGCAAAAACCATTATTTAAAAGTTGAACAAGTCAACCCAACAGAAGGAAGAACAGGCACAAGAATTGGAAAGCCACTCATTCTCACACTTGGGGGTTCATAAAAATATTAAGCTAAAAGGTGTGATACATATACAGAGGACCTGAAACAGATCTAGGTAAGCCATGTGCTCACCACTTCAGTATCTGTGAGTTCATATGCACTTTGCATTGTACCTCATTCTCCTACAGTCCTCCATCCTCTTTGGCTATTATACTCTTTGTGCCTCCTCTTCTGCTGGGTTCCCTGAACTCTGAAGGGAAGGATTTGGTGGAGATAACCCATTTTGACTCCTACACCATGTAGGGTCTGGTCTGGGTGTGGATCTCTGTATCTGTTTCCAGATGCTGTCAGAGGAAGCTTCTCTGATGATTATTGGATAAGATACTGGTCTATGAGTATAGCACAATATCATTAGGAGTTGTTTTATTGATATATTTCTTTCTGTGGCCAGTATGATTTTGTTTTACTCTAGGTATCTGTGCTATCTAATTTCTGGATCTTGGTCACCCAAGTAGTGTCAGGTATAGGTTTCTTCTTGCGGAGTGGGCCTTAAGTCAAATCTGACATTAGTTGGCTTTCCATAAGTTCTATGCCACCATTGCCCTGCCATATAGTTCAAGTAAGACAGACTGTAGGTCAATGGTTTTGTTGCTTGGATGGTGTTTAAGTTTTTCTTTTGGTAGCCTGTAGAGTATCTTTCAGAACCAAAGACATTAGAATATAGATGCAAATGTCCCTTGTAGGCACCAACCTGGATTCTCTGTGTTCAGTGAGTGAGTATTGTCCTTCAAAATAGGACACTGCTGTCATTTGCAGAGAGCAACATATTGTCTTAGCAATAGTCTAGGGGTTTGGAGAAATGTCCAAGAGACCACTTTTGGCCAGTGACTCAAGAGAATACAAACTAAACCTGTTCCTGGAAGTCTTGTCTTGTCTGCCTACAAGACATGGCCAGTTAAGACTCCTTATTTCACATTGATTAGCAGGCCTCATTAGGACCACTTTTGTATATTTTCCAACTGTACGAGGTTTCTTTACTACCCCTCAAAATTCCCCTCAAGTTGAGCTTCCCTCTCCACATCCCTTTCCTCTACCATATCTCCCCATTCCCCTCCCCATCTGATCCTTTCATTTATGTTCTTGCCCTTCCCCCAATCCATCTGTAAAATCTATTCTAATTCTCCCTCTCAGAGGAAGATCCATTTGCACACTCTAGACTCTCTAGACCTAAACTTGTTTGGTCTATAGATTGTAGCTTTGATATAATTTACATAACACCTAATATCTACATATAAGCAAATACACTTTACTTAGGGTAGTTTTCTCTAGTTGAATCCATTTTCCTATAAATTTTATTATTTTATTTTTTTTCAAAAGTGGAGTTATACTTCATTTTGGACTGTACTACATTTTCTTTATCGATTCTTTTGTTGAAATACATCTAAGCTGTTTCTAGTTTCTGGCCATTATGAATAAAACCTCAAAGAACATGTTTGAGTAAGAATCCTTGGGGTAGGATGGAGTATTTTGGGAGGTATACACCCAAGAATGGTATAGCTTTATATTGAGGTACTTTGATTCCCAAACTTCTGAGGAACCACCATTTTGATTTCCAAAGTGGCTTTACAAGCTTGCAATCCTATCAGGAATGGAGGAGTATCCCACTCGTTCCACATTCATGTCAGCATGAGCTGTCACTTCTGTTGATCTTACTCATTGTGAGTTACTTTGATTTGCATTTCCCCAATGGCTAAGAGTGTTGAACAATTCATTAGGTGTCTTTCAGTCATTTGAGTTTTCTCTCTTGAGAATATTCTGTGTGGATCCATACCTCATTTTGAATTGTTACTTGGGGATTTATTATATCTAGTTTCTTGATTTCTTTACGTATTTTGGATATTAATTCTCTATCAGGTATATAGTTGATTAAAAAAAAATCCTTTACATTCTGGATGCTGACATTTTGTCCTATAGATGGTATCCTTTGCCTTATTGAATCTATTCCTGACATCTCACAGTGCAATTGATATTCTGTTGAGAAGTTTTCTCTTTTGCCAATTTGTTCAAGGTTTTTCCCCCACTTTCTCTTTTATTAGGTTCAATGTATCTGGCTTTAGGTTGAGGTGATTGATCCACTTGGACTTTTGTGCACATTGACAAGCATGAATCTATTTATATTCTACATGTCAACATATAGTTGACCAACACAATTTGTTAAAGCTGTTTTTTTCTAGTGTCTCTGGCTTCTAAAACAAAAATCAGGTGTCTTTATGTGCGTGGATTTATGTCTGGGTTTTCAATTCGATTCTGCTGATCAATATGTCTGTTTTAATGACAAGATTATGTGACTCTCATTACTATAGCTCTGTAGTACAACTTGAATTAGATATGGCTAGACCCCCAGACATTCTTTTATTGGTCATGATTGTTCTAGTTTCCCTTAGTTTTATTACTATTTGGTTGTTTGGTTGGTTTGGTTTGGTTTGGTTTTCTATATGAAGTTGCTAACTGTTTATTTAAGTTCTGTGAAGAATTGTGTTGGAATTTTGATGGGGATTTCATTGAATCTATAGATTCATTTTGGTTGAATAGCTGTTTTCACTATGTTAAGGTTTCGATACCTAGTTCACTTCTAGGAGGTTTCTAGTTTTTACATTTCAAGTATCATTAGAATTTGCTGAAATACTTCCTCCGATGATACCAAATATAATTTTACTAGCAGTTTAAGTTACTTATCTTTCATAAACTAACACTCCTCTATAAAACACTGTAGGTGCAGAGCTGAAGAAATGGCTTGGAACTTAAAAGCTTTAATGTTCTTTGCAGATGATCTGGGCTCAGTTCTCAGTATCCATATGGAGGATAATATCAACCTGTAACTCCAAGTTAGCAGTCCCCAAACCTGTCCTCTTCATGGTTTTGTATCAAAGGAATGCACATAAATGCATAGAGGCATGCATACATATATTCATAATAAAATAAATAAAGAGAGATAGAAGGAAAGAAAGTTGTTAAGTAAACATAAAACACTGCTGGACCTCAGTTTAAGAAATAACATGATACCATGGTGTAGGTGTATTGATGCCTATTACTATTATTTTGTCATTGTTTAGCTTCACTTTCAATAAATTGATTTTTTTCTCACTCTATTAATTTTCTACTGGTTTCTTTTTTTGTCTGTTCATTTTTTTTCATTTCCCTGTTGATTATGTTTCTTTATAAGTTTGATACATCCTAGATAATGTTATAAATTTTACTACTATTTATTCTGAGTCTGTTTTCTTAGTGTAATTCTAATGATTGAAGTTGTGTAAAATATCTGCATAGCAAGGCCAATATGTGGGAGTGGGTGGGTAGGGGAGCAGAGCAGGGGATGGGGGAGGGTTTAGGGGACTTTCGGGATAACATGTGAAATGTAAATGAAGAAAATATCTAAAAAAAAAAGATACATATTAAATGTTTCACAAAATTTAGAATGGAGAATCGTTATAGGAAAAGAGGCCATAGAAACAGTAACCACAAGAGTAATCTGTGATTTCAAAAATGATAATAAATGCTGTTACTTTAGAAACAAACCCCCCCAAAAAGAAAGAAATGATCAATCCTGAAAATATAAACACAATGACAATATGCAGACTGAGTAGGTTGCATTATGTACTTAGTTGTGTGTGTGTGTGTGTGTGCCCATGCATGTGTGCACATGTACATGTGTGTACATGTACATGTGTGTACATCTTATGTTCTCATGCTATTGCTATTAAGACACACACACAAACACACCATTGTAATAAATATTAAATAAAAAGGAGTCCATGCATTTAAAAAAAATCACTGCATAGAAATGCCATGACAATTGGTTCTTTGAGCTATTTACAAGCAAAACTTTATTATTTAAATTGATGTGGTTTAAAACCTAAGGCAGGGGGCTGGTGAGATGGCTCCCTGGTTAATCTGGAAGTATAAAAAATTGTGAGTTACCCAAAACAATTACTTGGAAAGATATGAATTTGTTATGAAGCAATTTATAATGAAGTTTGCAATATTAAAAACTGGAGAACTCTTAGGAATGAAGTATGCCTAGAACTCTTTCGACACTTGCACAAGGAGTCGGGACATAAGATACATATTTCTATGAACAAATTTGAGGAGGAGAAGGTAGAGATTTAATAGAACAGAAAATGAAATGATGTATGCATGTATGCATGTATGTATGTATGTATGTATGTATGTATGTATGAATGTATGTATGTATGTGTGTATGCATTTGTGTAGTGTAGAAGTTGGGATGAAATGAGCTAGAGTTAGGTGATCAGACAAGAGATTTGATACTGACTTCAAAATATGTCAAAAAGATAAATTTAGCAGATAATAAAAACAAGTAATGAATTTTGGGAAAACCTGCATTAAGGAGTAAGCAAATCCCGCTACAAATGTGGCACCCTCTTATTTCCCTGGTTTCTGTAGTTACTGCAGGTCCTATGCTCTCATCTAAAGATTCACAGCTAGAAACCAAGGAAAAGAGAGAACACACAGTATTTGTCTTTCTGGGTCCTGTTTACCCCACTCTCTATGATGTTTCTTTGTTTGCCAGCAGATTTTATGTTTCTTTATAGCTGATTAGAATTACATTGTGTATTTGAACCAGCAAGAGATGAAGAACGCTGCAGAATACCACAAGTGGTTAAAATAAAGAAACTAACTGACCATAGAACAGCCAACCCCACTGGATAGATCGACAATACCACCCTTACAGCTCAGGAAACCTCACCATGAGGGAATGAAAAGATTGCAATAGCCAGATGCTCAAATATCTGCTGTAAGATTATGTATTTTATTCATGTTAGGAAAGCTGTGCCCAGAGACTATTAATACATTTGCCTAAACAAGACTTGAACAATAAAAATATCAATTGATGTGACAACACAGATTATAAAAAAGTCCCACTCAACTAGTTGAAGAGATACAGACAAGTAGTATATGATGAAAGTCTTTACCAGGCGTGAGACCCCTGATCGATTCTGCAAACCCACATGGTTCAACCTAAACAAGCATATATAGTAATATAGTAGCAACAATAATGGATTCAGAAGATTGTGATATATATATATATATATATATATATATATATATATATATATATATATATATATGTATGTATATATATATATATATATATATCTGTGTGAGTGTGTGTGAAAAATTAAAGAAGAGGTTATGAGTTTGAGAGGAAGTAGATAGGGACATGGGAAGTGTTGGAGGAAGGAATGGAGGACGAAAACACCACTCCAGCCAGGTGAGCACGTAGGCTAACTGTAGATCTTAATTTCTCCTTCCTGTCCTCCATTCCAAGTCCCCAGGCTTACCCCTAGCTTTATAGAAGACCATCTGCTGCAGCTTCCTGCTCCTCTCTGTTTTCCATCTGCAGAAGATCACACAGCATCCCTCCCAATTCATACTATTATCCTATCAGGTATTCCTTGGGAAAGCACCAGCCAAGCCTGGCTGAGAAGCAGTAGGTAGTGAAGTAAATAGGTCTTCATTCTGGGCTTCAGGTCTTCATTCTGTCTCTTCCAATTCCAATCCCTTGTCTCATTGCAAGCACTGTAGAAGTCTAACTTTTGTAGCCCCTCCTCACTCTCTGCATCCATTCCCAGAAAGCTAAGCAGGATTTGATGGAAAACCTGCTTTTCTCCCTCTTGTGAATTCTCTCAGCACCTGCAGCCCATCCCCTTTTCCAGCTTACAATACTCAGAAAACTTTTTTTTTCCCCCAGAACTTAGAGTTGCCAAACCTAGCAGGATCTTAGAAGAATTCCCTTCTAGGCAACACACAGCTAGCCAAAATACCTTCCTAAGAACAGGAAAGAGCCAACAAAAAACAAGGAGGAAAACACCCACACAACAAAGACAAGACCAGATACCAGCATCTATAATTTTATTCATACCAAACCAAAATGTCTATATAGTAGTGCAAAAACATAATCAACAACATCCAGGACAATATGTTTCTATTACAGCCCAGAAGCTCTACCACAATAGGCCCTGAGTACTAGAACATAGTTGAAGCATAAGACAAAGAACTTAAAATAGCCTTTATGAATATGATGCTATGCCCTTATAGAGGGAATAAATAAATATTTTTTAAAAATCTATGAAAACACAAGCAGTGGAAAGACATAAATAAAATTGTTTAGGACCTGAATGTGGAAATAGAATCATAAAGACATCCCAAACTGAAGGAATTCTGGAAATGAAAAATATAGGAACTTTGTTCTCTGTTGGGAGGGGCGGCTTGTGAGGGTGAAGGGTGGGTATGATGGGAGAGAGAGATGAGTGGGATTGAGGTTCATAATATGAAATTCACAAAGAACTAATAAAAAGAAAATAAAGGAAAAAGGAGAAAAAAAAAGGATCCACCCTTTTACTGCACCAAAGAAATATACTTGAACATCAAGAATAAGTATCACTTGGGGGTAAAAGAATGGAAAAGATATTCCAAGTAAATGGGCCCAGGAAGCCAGCTGGTCTAGATATTCATTTTAATATGTGACAAAATGGGCTTCAAACCAAAACTAGTCAGAAGCATGAAAGAAGTCTTCACACTCATCAAGAGAAAAATCTATCAAGAGAACATTGCAATTCTTAACATTTATGTTGCAAACACAAGGCACTGATGTTTGTAAAAGAAATACTACTACAGAGTAAACCACATGATGACCCTCACACACTGATTGTAGACAACTTCTACACATTACTCTCATCAATTGGCAGGTCATCTAGAAAAAAACCAAATAGAGAGATACTGAAGCAAAATGACATCATAAACAAAATGGACCTAACAGATGTTTACAGAATATTTTATCCAAACAGAGAATATATATCTCATGAAACTTTCTCCAAAATTAACCACATACTCAGACGCAGAGAAAGTCTGAAGAGATACGACAAAATTGATATAAGACCCCTCATATGTTCTGACCATCTAGTATTAAAGCTGGATATCAATAAGACAAGCAAAAAAAATGCAAACAGGCAAACTATACAATTCTCTACTAAATGACAAGGGAGACACGATAGAAATGAAAACTTTCTAGAATTGAAGGAAAAGGAATACACACCACACCCAAACCTGCGGAATACAATGACAGAAGTTCTAAGAGGCAAGTCCATAGCATTAAGTGCCTACATGAAAAAGGGTGGTGGGTATGGAACGCTCACAAAAAGGGATCTATCATGACTGCCCTCTGAAAGACCCAACAAGCAGCTGAAAGAGTCAGATGCAGTTATTTGCACAAAAATCAATGGACAGAAGCAGCTGACCCCTTTTGTTGAGTTAGGGAAGGGTGAAAGAAGCTGAGGAGAAGGGCGATTCTGTAGGAGGACCAGAGTTCTTAATTAATCTGGACCCCCATTATTTTTCAAACACTGAACCACCAAACAGACAGCATACACCAGCTGATATGAGGCTCCCAACACACATACATTAGAGGACTTCTGGGTCTGTGTTCATTCAGAGATGATGCACCTAACTCTCAAGAGACTAGAGGCCCTAGGGAGTTTAGAGGTCAGGTGGGGTGGCAGATGGGGATATCGACATGGAGATGGGGTGGTGTGGGGAGTCAGTGTGGGATGTAGAGCAGTCTGAGGGTGGATAGGGAGGGGCAGAGACTGGAATATGGAGTGTAAAAATGAATTACAAATAAAATAAAATTTTAAAAAAAGAAGAAGAAAGGAGGTGGGAGGAATCTCATACTACTAATTTAACAGTACACTTGAATGCTTTAAGACCAAAACAAAACCCAAAACCAAAAGTCATACCAAAGAGTATTAGACAGCAAGAAATAATCAATCTCAGGGCTTAAACCAATAAAACATAAACAAACAGAGCAATTCAAAGGATTGATGAAACAAAAATTTGATTCTTTGAGGAAAATTAGTTAGGTTGACAAATTCTCATCCAAAATGACTAAAACACAGAGAATTTTAAAATAAATAAAAATAGAAATGTAAGGGGACATAACAACAGACACTCAGAAAAATCATATGGATATACTTTGAAAACCTATAGTATACCAAATTGGAAATTGTGAGTTTAATAGATAATTTTCTTAATACATGCCACTTAACAAATATAAAGCAAGATCAAATTTTCAAATTAAATAAACAAATAAACCTTAAGTAAAATAGATTCAATAATTACCTGTGTATTACTGATTCTATTTATCTTGAGGTTTATATGTTTATTGAATTTGAAACTTTGAGATAGATAGATAGATAGATAGATAGATAGATAGATAGATAGATAGATAGAGTTTTACCATATAATCCTACAAGAATTTCAAAGAAGAGTAAATATCAATTAAGTTTTCAAATTATTCCACAAAATAGAAACCAATACAACAATGCCAAATTGATTTCCCAAGGTCAAAGTTACCCTTATATCCAAACCACATAAAGACACAACAAAGAATTAAAATTAAAGGCCAATTTCCCCGATGACATTGATAAAACAATTCTCAATAATAATTTCAAACCAAATCCTAGAACATGTAAAATCATTATCCAGCATGCCTGGCTTCATCCCAGACATGCAGGGATGGTTCATCATATGTAAATCAATACATGTACTCGCACATGAAGAAAAGACAAAACCACATGATTATCTCATTAGACATAGAAAAAGTTATCTCATTAGACATCTAAAAAGTCTAATTTGACTTAAGGCCTACTATAAGAGGTAGAACCTATTCCTGTCAATGCTTGGGTGACCAAGAACCTGAGACAAGATAGCCCAGAGACCTAGAGTAAAAATCAAATAATATTGGTCTTTAAAAAAAGGAAAGTATCAATGAAAGGCTCCTGATGACATTCTGCTATACTAGTAAATCAGCAAAAGCAAATACCTAGACCCACAGCCAGACATACAGAGTGAGAGACCTGGGAATACTCAGTACTGCATGGGATACCTAGAGCCTGTAAGAACCAAAAGGAACCAAGGACAGTAAGAAAACGAGGCTCACTTAGTTAGCATAATCAAAGAGCATGAACTCCCAGAGGAGCTAAAATGAAAGGATGGACCATCCAGAGAGTGCCCCACCCAGGTGGTCCATCACATAATCAGCCACCAAATGCAGACACTACTGCATACACCAGCAGGATATTGCTGAAAGGACCGTGATACAGCTGTCTCCCGTGAGGCTTTGACAGTCCCTGACAAATACAGAAAGGGATGCTCACAATCATCTATAGGGCAGAACACAGGGTCCCCAATATAGGAGCTAGAGAGAGAACCCAAGAGCTGTAGGGGTCTGCAACTCTATAGATGGAACAAAAATATGAACTAATCAAAACCCCCAGAGCTCATGTCTCTAGCTGCATATGTATTAGAAGATGGCCTAGTTGGCCATTATTGGGGAAGAAAATCCCTTGGTCTAGCAATGTTTATATGCTCCAGTACAGGGGAATGCCAGGGCCAGTAATTGGGAGTGGGCAGATGGGGGAGCAGGGCGGGGGGAGGGTATAGGGAACTTTTGGGATAGCATTTGAAAAGTAAATTAAGAAAATATCTAATAAAGAAATTTAAAAAGTGAACAAAAAGACTATAAGAAAAAAAGCATTTGATTATATATTTATATAAACATGTAATTATTTGAAAAGATTAATAACAAATAATAAAATAGACATTGTTTTGGATCGAAAGAAAGAAAGAAAGAAAGAAAGAAAGAAAGAAAGAAAGAAAGAAAGAAAGAAAGAAAGAAAGAAAGGCCATTAGTTGAACCACCTAGAAAACCGCCATCTAAAGCCCAATTACAAGTCTAGTTTCTCCCAATGTTCTCTTTCTGAGTTGTGTCCATTGTTCTTGTGATATGCATTCTTCCTACACCCAACTAGTTTAACCACACATCTTTTTAGTAGCCTCAGACCAGGACCATCTTTAAACCTCTCTTGTTCAGTGAAGCAGCCACTTGCCATTTCTTCAGACTTCATATTGACAAATGCAGCCCCCACAAATCAAGAGGTCATAATCTATTGAAAACGGTTTGATTGTGTACTAACTCTGTATAATCATTTCTTGTCATTATCTCTCAAATTATGGCAATGTGGATACTTCCTCTACAGCAGTGGCTTTGTATCAACTGTCCTAAGTCATCAAGGGATAACTGATAAAAATGCAGAAGGGAGTAACAGGTTATGTTTACATCCCAAGCCTTGCTATACACTTGCAACAGTTTAGGAAAATTATTTGGAGCAGAACAGGTTTTTAAAATTAATTAATTAATTTTATACTTCATATTTTATCCCCTCCAACCCCTGTCCACCCTTCTACTGCCCCAGATCCCATACCCCCTCTCCACCCTCCTGTTTCAACATGGATGTCCCCAAACCTTTATTTCAAGAGGAGAAAACCCTATTAAAACAATTTTTGGAAAGGTCATTATTGTTAGTCCTCCCTCCCCTTTCTCCTTCTTGTACCTTTGCCTCTCATACCCTGAAGCACTTCTGTTCCATTATACCACTTTCTTCTTTATGACAGCTGCCTTCTATCTCTTCTTAACTTAGGTCAAAAAATATTTTGAATGTGTCCTAATTGGTAAATAAATTTAGATTTTATTCTTTGCTTTTCTTGTTAAGGAGATTTAACAGTTTTAATGTTCATTGAAATATCTTTTAGTTTAAAAAAAATAGCTTGATCTTGTTGGTTCTGGTACCTTGGGTAGTGATACATATCATCAACTGAAAATGTTTAATAAAAAGGGTTTTTTTGTTTGGTTTTTTTGTTTTTATTGTTTTTTTTTTTAGAAATCTCCCTTTAAAATATATTAAATGCTAATCATATACATGCAACTCAATAACTGGATAAGTCTTTTTAGATGGGCTTTGAAATCTTAGCAAGTGCTCTGGGGTTCAGTAATTCTATTTAGAAGAAAGCATTTGTTGTACATCATTGTAAGCTTACACCCATCTAAAAATGCCCAAATCTAGTCTAGAAATTAAATACAATTTTGAAACTTTGTGTTTGAACCAATAAAAAGGCTTCCTAATCATAGTCTCTACCCATGTCTCAGCTTTTGAATAAACTAAAAATTAGCCAAGGAATGTCAAAAAGCTTTACAAGAAGTCTCAGGTCTAACAGTGACTTAAAACTGAAAGTATACCAGACCACTTAATGCCTCTCCATTTGTAGAGTGCCTGTGACTGACGAGGCCAGAAGAGGGTACTAGATTCTTCAGAGTTGGAGTTATAGATGGTTAACAGCTACCACATGAATGCTGGGGATTGAATCTAGGTCCTCTGGAAGAGCAGCCAGTGCTATTAACTGCTGAGCCCTCTCTCCATCCCCATCAAAATCTAATATTTATTTTTACATCAAAAGAAGACAATCATCTTTTACCTTTTAAAAGGCAGCCATTAGGGGTGAAATTTCCAGTAGTAGTGTCCTATTTCTACCTATCCTAGTGTCCTATTTCTACCTATCCTACAGATATTTGTGAGTAACATACTATTACACTAGTTCCTTAATACTGCTACCATTTCTTCTCAAAAACAGTATGTGTTCATGAGACTCAGGAAACAACCTTTGAACTTTGAAAACTTGTACAGATAGGAAAAGATACCAATATTCAAGTCTGTTATTAAAATCAATTTTGGCATAACTGCTCAAGTATTGGGAAAACACTTATTTCAAGAATAGGCAGAAATAGGAAACTTTTTTGATAAAGAATATATTGCATTTTTGTGGAGCTAATTATCACCAGGAATGTTTACTATGTGCAATCTTTCCTTAAATTCTTTATCTTTACATCTTTGTAGGCATAGATGGGTGGATGAATAGACACACACACACACACACTACACATACATAGACTACACACACACACACACACACACACACACACACACACACACACACACTTTTGCAAATACTTTTGTAAGAATAAAATCCAGTTATTTTATTTTAGTGGAGAAAAAGCCTATTATAACATTTCATTATAACATTGTCTATTCTGTTAAAAACAACAAACAAACAAACAAACACCTTCTCAGTGGGGCCATGATACACAGCCTATTTTGGTTGAATGAGGCTTGCTCCAGCAACCCAGTAGAAAATTCTACAAGAGACAGAAAAGTGAGCCATGTTCCCAGAGTCAGGTGCCTGACACCACAGAGCCCCCAACTCCATAATTCTGTGACTATAAGCCACACAGACAATGTCCCAAGCTTCTGGCATTCTGGCTAGACTCCACCCCCACAGTTACCTGACTATGTTCCTCCCCACACTTACCCAATAGTCCAGCCCCTCCTCCCCTCTCACCTTTAAGCTCTCACCTTTCTTACTCTCCTCTCTAACCCTCCTCTCTGTCTCTGTCTCTCTCTGTCTCTGTCTATGTCTCTCTCTCTCTCCCTTCCTCCCTCCTCCCTCTCTCCAGTGGGCATGGTTGGCCTCTATCCCTCTTTCTACCTTCTCTCTTTCTCCCTGTCTTTCTACAATAAAGCTCTAAAAACCATAGACCGTGTCTGCTCATCAAGGCCCACCTTGCTTGAACAATGGGCTAGACTTTCCCCTAATGAGCTTTGTCTAACCTCCTGCTGGAGGACCTTCCTGTGCTCCATCCATGGACAGGGCCAAGGACTTTCACCCACCTGTAAACCACTCAGGGCCCCTTCCCCCTGCCCTCTCCTCCCTTCAGCCCTGGGGTTGCCCAAGCCGCTCCCCCGCCCCAGGGGGGGCATTCTGTTCTCAGCTCTTCAGCTTTATCCAGTGTGAGAAGCCCAAGACTGAGAACCTGTTATGTAGGACTGCCCCTTGTCCACCACCCGCTGAGCTGGTGTCTGTGGCTTCACACAGCCAGACACCCACCCACCCAGGGCCTCGTGGAAAGTTAGCAGCAGACCTTCTGTATCTTCCGGCCAGAGCACCAGAACGCTGGAAGGATGCGGGTTTTTCCCCACTCCTTTTATTCCCCTGGTGCCTACTGTCCAACACTTCTCAGTATCCCATTCAGTATATTCAAGCTCTCTGTTTCTCAAATGTACAGTGCTGTCTTCTTGTCTTCTGTCATAATTATGACTAACTTGTATAGTTTGTGACTGCAATTAGGTTTCAGCCATGACTGTAATATCTTATTTCCTTTAATTTATATTAATGTTATAGAGCACTGTTTATTCTTCAATTGACTTACATAAAACTTCATTATTCTTCATATTATCTTGAAACAATTTCTATTTTTTTTCATTGACCATCTTCTTCAATTTGGGAGGGCAAATAAAGCTTATTATGGAATATTTTCCTCCTTTTCCATATGGAGTTTCCTATTGTGCTGAATAATTAAATTTTGTTCTTTCATTTTGAAATGAATTATTACAAAGGATATGATTTCTTTTCACTTAGCAAATTTAACAAGGTCAAACCTATTCAGATTTTCTTTGCCTATGTATAGAATAGGTAACTTTCCCCACAGCCTTTTTAATTATCTATAACAGCTAGAATTCTCTTCAATGTGTTGGTGCTGGAGGTGTTCCAGATTGTAGGTTAACCCAGAAAATAGAAAGAGTGGAATTCAGCTGTGGATGTAGACATATGCTATTGATGGACCAAATCTGGTATTTTTGGTAATTGTGTTATGTGTCTTATATTGGCATTTTTTACTTAGGTGCCTTGTGTTTTGTTCAGGACAACTATATCACTAAAGGTTAGCCAGGAGTAAGGACACATTTTTTTAGTCTTGAACTACTGGTTGGAATTGCTATAAAGTTGTTTTTACTTTGTTGCTGTTTCTACTTTTTTTTTTGGTTTTGTTTTCATTTAAAATTAAATAAGCTGAGAAGAGATCTGTATAAATAGGGGATATCAAGAGTGAACTAGAACCTAAAAGCATAGACTAAAATGCTATGCAAAAGAACTGAAAACTCTATCAAATATTCCTGCCTCTGGGATGAGGCAAGAGGGAGAATCCTTGTAGAATATCAAGTCCTTCTTTCCAGAACTATATGCAAATGCAAAGAACAAAGGTGTTAGAAGCTGGAGAAAAATGCAGGTTTCTGAAAAGTCTCCTAGACTCTCTCCTAACTGTAAACGGATAAAGAAGGAAATTATGAGAAAATATAATTTAACCAAGAAAAGTGGACAATGGAAAGACAAAAGCTTGGATTTGGGATTTACTACCCTCAAATAAAGGAAAGATTTGCTCTGTGGCTTTAATATTATGAAATTCAATTTTATTTACTGTTTTAGTTACATCTTTCTTGAAACCAAGTAAAAATACCCAAAGGAATATAAGCAATTATATTCCAATTTAAAGTTATATTTGCATTTTCTATAAAAAGAAAATAACATCCCTCATGCATTATTAACACTCTCTATTTTAATTTGATATTCAAATTTACTAAAATCACTCTAATAATTATTTTATTCTGTGGTGTCAATGAAACTGGCTTTCTAAGAGTTGTCTTTTCTATGTGCAAAGTGAAGCAAAAAGAGTTGAAACCAGTGTCATTTTTCTTGAGGTTTTTCTGCATCTTCATAAATATTAGACAGCTATGTTCTCAGCAAACAGTTTGCATAGGATTACATCTGTGAACAAAAGCATTTAAGCTCAATAAAAAGCTATGAAAGACCTTTCAGTAGACCTTTATTTCCTAAACCACAATTAATACCCAACACTGAAGAACACAATAGTAAGTTTAAATTAAACATCAAAAAAGCTTATAATGATGAAAAAACTTGTTACAAATGGCCAAACTATAAGGACATACATGTAGGAGAACAGCTACAGTTTCACCAAGATCCAAGAAGTTCCTCCCTGGCAAGTAGACAAATTGAGAATCTAAGCACAATATCTAAGTATCTTGAATTACCTAATATCTCTCTGTTTCCTAGATAAAACAATTATAAGTTATTAGCTGAATATGCACAGAAATTAAAGCAATTTAGGAATTTAACTTTAGCTTAAGCCTTGGTCTTATAATTGTGGTGATTGGCTGTAATTACTGGCCTAGAATTTTTAATTCAACAATGATACAAAAGTATTTTCCAGCCAATTAGGGTGATGCATGCATTCAATCGCAGCACTGTGGAGGCAGAAACAGTTGGATATAGTGACATAGTTCAGGGACACCTTCTTCTGCACATTGAGCTTCAGGCCAGATATGAATATATAGTGAGAATCTATCTCAAGAAGTGGTTTCTATTAATCTGCTTCTTTTTGTATGGCATATCGTGCCCAAGCTGAATGAAACATGTGTAACATGTGAAGCTTCCTGTGCTAAGGCCTTTGTTTACCAAGTCCCGCCATGCAAAATGGACAGCATGACACAATTCCTGCCCTGGGACAGAGGTAGCAGGGCCTGGGCCTCCACAAATGCTAACGGTTCATAGGTATAAAACTTGTTTGTATAATAATGTACATAATTTGCTTTATGTTCTTCCTTCAGGAATTATTCTCCCTGACAATTTATTGGATAGTGTTCTTCCTGCCAAAGTTAATTACTCCATGATAATTTGAAATGGCATGAGTCTGGGACATGAGAGTGTGTCTAATGTCCTTAGCAAAATGGTAAACACTGTGACCTTCAGGATAGCCCTTGAGGCTATGGGAAAGAACTTTGAAAACTTGAGTTCAAGAATATAAAATTTCTCAGTTATTCAAAATATAAGGCTGTAATATGAAATATATGAGGGGTTTCATGGGCATAAAAGAATAGAGACAGCAGCACTATGAGCCAGCTTGTCAGAAGATATTAAGGAAGGAGGCAAAGAGATTTGGGGAGTGGTGATCTAAGGGCAAGATCCCACCTAGGTAAGTTTATTGTTTGTGCTTACAAAGGGTGGCAGATTTCTGAGTTCAAGGTCAGACTGGGTCAGAGCTAGTTTAGGCCTAGGCAGGATAGGAATGGTGATCTCAGAGCTGGATTTTACCCTGGTAGCTCATTGTCTGTGCTTACAAAGGCAGGCAGACCTTTGAATTCATTACTATATTTTAAAAAAATGTACTTGCTGTCTTTTCTAAGAATCAAGGGGCTAAGGTAATAAATTGCTGATTCATGGGATAATCAAAAGGGAACCTGGGTCAGATGATTGAATTGATATTCAATATTGGGCTTTTGTCTGCAAGAGCTGAGCTGTCTGGAGATCTCTGGAGAGCTGTCTAGAAAGCCATCTAAAGCAGAAAGACCACAGAGCTGTCAGCTTGTACCCACAACTTACTCTGAGTCGTCTTTCCCTGTCCCAAACACCCCTTCCTCAGAATTCCTCCCAAAGCTGAAGCTGGTCCTTGGCATTTGTTTCTTTGTGAAACTAAGTAAATAATTCTGATACCTGATTGTCTCCCAAGTGAGCTGCATTCAGAGTGATCTTTAAAAATTCTATGTAGATAAAATATGAATCAGTGGAATATGGTGGCTGCATCTGGACTTGTCTTCCCAGAACATTCTAGGGACTGACAAAACATTTAAAATATAATTAGTTATTTCTGTTATGATAATTAAAACTTTGAATTTACGGCTCTAGAGATCTGAGGGTTCAGCTGAACTAGTGAGTATAATCCTATGAATTGGTGCCTTGAAAATGGTATCCATTTTACCCAGAATGCTTTAAAAAGAAAGTTTAGTTAACTTAGGACAGTTTTGAATTTATAATTTTAGGGATTCTATGTTATTTTACTTGTTATTTTCCTCTGATCTCTACAAATAGTTAGTGTTGTAACATGCTAGGCTGTCATCTTAAAGCAATCCTCATGGGCTTCATCCTTGCATGCATTGTGTGATTGAAATCACATAACTGAATGATGTCTAAAGTGTTGATATATAATTCTTCCAGAGATATAAAATGATCAAATGGCTCTGTATTATAAAAATAATCCATTTTACTCAGGACATCATTTTTTAGGGGACCACTAAGACAATAACACTGACTGAAATGCCTTGCTAGGAAACAAAACCCTGACCTATAGCATATATAGATTTGAGAGATAACATGTCTCCCTAGGGCAGTTGATTTTAAGCTACTAACAGAAAGCCAACCATATTTTTAAGTTCTTAAAAGCAAAATAGGAGGTTCTCATAAGCCAAAATGACTTGGTTCCATCACAACACGGTAATATGTCTCTGTGTATTTTAGTAAAGGAATGCAGAGAAAGTATCTAGAGTATTTGGGTTACTTTGCTCACTGCTATGGCACAGTAACTGACAAGAAGCAACTTAAGGGAGAAAAGATTTATTTTGGCTCCTGATATGTTCTTCACAGCTGTAAGCTGGGACAGCAGGGGCCTTATGCTGCTTCTTTACAACTCAGCTGGATCAGGATGCAGAAGGACAGGAACCATAAGTGTGACTAGGTTAAATCCTTCAATATTCACTTCCAGTGACCAACTTTTTCCAGCTATGCCCTCCTCCAAATGCTACAACTTCTCAAAAGAGCTCCAGCAATAGAGAAACAAGTGTTCAAACACAAGAGACCATGAGTGACATCTTACATTTAAACAGGAGTCTAGGATGTGAAATTGTCTAGTGTTTCATGAGAAATAACCACTTAGGGTTATTTACTACCCAGTCACACTTAAGGTCCCTGTCCTTCTGCTTCCTGGCTAGCTGAATTATAAAGAAGCAATGTAATGTCCCTGCTTTCTCAGCTTCAGGAATTTGCTACCATTTCTGTTAGACAGTATATCAATTAACTGCAGATTTTTAAAAGATCTTAAAAATGTTTTATATGTTTTATTAAAGTTATGCCACTTTCCCCTTTCCCTTTCTCCCTATAACTCCTTCCTAGTTCCACCCTACCAAATCCACGTGTCCCCTATCCAACTTCCAACTCTCAAATTGATAACCACATTCTCTTTAATTGTTTAAGCTACTAATA
>LR752641.1:18679-68875 GCA_902729485.2 Mus minutoides
GAGAGAGAGAGAGAGAGAGAGAGAGAGAGAGAGAGAGAGAGAGAGAGAAAGACCTATAAGCCATTTGTCTTCTCTAGTTCTTTTTCTAGAGGTAAGATACCCCAATATTTTCCTCTACCATATTAATATATCTATTGATATTGTCATTGTTATGGTCTTGTTTCTGCAGCTAATTTTCCAAAGACTGTTTCACAGCCAATTGTCTATTACTCTAGCTCTTTCAATCTTTCCAGCCACTTCTTCTGCAGTCTTCCCTAAGCCATAAATGCAGAAGTGGTAATGTAGATACATCTACTGGGACTGGGCTCTCTACCTTCTGTTGATTTCTGTATTTTATCTAGTTGTATGGTTCCACCCCTGCCCCCAGGCTTCTTTGATGAAGAGTGATAGCCACAATTATCTGTGAGTGTAAGAACAAAATTTAGAATGTTGTAGGAAATTATGCTGGTCTGGTAGAGTGGCAGTGTTGGAGAGCATTGGATTGCCTGGAACTGGCATTAAAGTTGGGAGTCACTCTGTGGGTGCTGGGAATTAAACTCAGTTATCTGGAAGAACTTCCAGTGGTCCTAACTGGTGAGACATTTCTCTATGTCCTTATAATGTTTTGAAGGAGTATATTTAACAAAATTAAGTCCAGCTCTTTTGTGATAAAACATCAAACATGATCTCACCTGCATTTTCCAAATTATGAATAGTATTTTTTGGTGAAAATATGTAAGAAATGAATGTTTTTCTGATTTAGTACTTTTTAATGGGTTTCCTCCATTTGTCTCTGAGGTACTGAAATGTAGGAATTTTCTTTGTCTCTTTTTGTCTTTTATCTTGGTTAAAGATAAGAATTGTTTCTTGTAATTTGTTACTTTGGCCCTTACCAAGCAGGATCAGGAGCTGATTAATAAATTGTTTCATTTTAAGTGAAATAAAGTATTAATTTCTCAAATGGACATTTTTTCATTTTAGATTTCTCAAAGGAAGTATCACTCACCTCAATTAAAATTAATTCATATTTCTTGGCCTGAATTAAGTATTAGGAATTGTGCCTGCACTTGTTTTCTGATGCTGATGTTTGTGATAGTTGTTGAGTTAGTACTTAAGTGTATAGATACAGTATCATAAATATGGTTTAAATATTTTCTCTTGGGTAAATGTGAAAATGGTAAATAAAATGGTTCTTCGACCTACAACTAATTAAAACTGTGTGAGAGTACCCACACTATTTTTTATATTTTCATTGACTAGAGTCCTTACATCTCTTGGTTTTTATCTGTTCTGGTAGATGGGTTGAAGAATATTATTTATTTTAAGTAACATTTTACTGGTGATTTTCCCTGTGATTTATTCTCATGTTCTGAAAAGTCTCCTCCAACCCAGTTAATATCAAAGGCATTTGTAAATATCCTCTGGGTACTTTTCTGATTGGTTCTTCATTATTTCTTCAATGTGCACCTCTCTGGGCATATGAATAGAATACAGTGTACACAGCATATATTCAATGAGATATATTTGTCAGATTTCACTTCTCCTCTGTGTTTAGTCAATCAACTAAGTCTCATTTATTATATTTCCTCAGTATACACTACTAATTTATAGTCATATTTTAATCATAATACAGATATTATCTGTAAGTATGGGTATTTCCATTTTCTGTTATATTCCACCATATACTTATATATTATTCTTTCAAGTATATCATAGTATTTAGCAGATATAATTATGATATTTTGATCTGGATTATTTTCTCTATTAAGAATGTTCTAATTATATTTTGCTATCTATGTACATATATTGACAATTATTTTTATCATTAAACAATGTGTTTGACTTTTGTTGTCAGTGGCCACTTCTAATATATGAATGTGTCCATGGACATATTTTCTGTTATAGTTTGTGCCAATGGAAGAATTGGTCTCATTTGAGCTCATAAAACAAACATTGCATTTTCCCCTTTAGTCTTCAATAATTGTCTTGTGAATCTAAGGTGTCATAGTTTTTTTTCCATAAATCAATTATTTTTTTCCCTCTTTATTAGATATTTTCTTCATTTACATTTCACATGTTATTCAGAAATTTTCCCTTACCCTCCCGCATCCCCGCCCTGCTCCCCTACCCATCCCCTCCCACGTAATGGCCCTGGCGTTCCCCTGTACTGGGGCATATAGAGTCTGTATGACCAAGGGGCCTCTCCTCCCAATGATGGCCAACTAGGCCATCTTCTTCCATATATGCAGCTTGAGACATGAGCGCAGGGGGAACTAGTTAGTTCATGTTATTCTTCCACCTATAGGGTTGAAGACCCCTTCAGCTCCTTGGGTACTTTCTCTAGCTCCTTCCTTGGGAGTCCTGTGTTCCAACTAATAGCTGACTGTGAGCGACCACTTTCGTGTTTGCCAGGCACTGGTATAGCCTCCCATGAGACAGCTATATCAGGTCCCCATAAATCAATTATTAAGAATGTCTTGTCCATAAAAGGGGATATTCTTTTTTTTTTAAAGGTATAATTATTTACCTTAAGTAACAGTGCTTGAAAATAATAATTTAAGTGTGGTTTTGAGAGAAAACTTTGAATTTTTGATGTCTTTTTTTTCTGTGTAACAGACACTTAGATACATATCTTAGAAAAATATTGTAAGTTTTTTGTTTTTTCCTCAATATACACTCAATGATTTCTATTTCAGGCCTCTTGTATTTCATTTTCTCACCAGAATACATTCTGTGAACTAGTGGTCTCACTGCCTTTTCCAAGTTCTCTGCTTTGCTTTTCCTTATTCCTGCACTGTTGTTAATGTCCATCTGCCATAATAAGAACCTGGGCAGGTTCTTGTGGTCTCTTGTCATGTAATACCCTCAATCCTTGACCACTGAGTCTTACTCTCACTACAAATATATATGTAGCAACTTTAAAAAGATCATGTAGAAAATAGTCCCTATTTCTTCTACAAGCTCCCTCCTACCGTTTGGAATTCTTTACATTTTTCCCATTGAATTGATAAGTCAAATTAGTTATTGTAGCAAAATTACATCTAGAATGTAAACAAACAGATTGAGTCCCAAATAGAATTGTTCTTAATCAAATTATATATATATATATGTATATATATATATATATATATATATATATATATATATATATATGTATATTTGGATAGTGGACATTTAAGGTTATTGGGCTATTGGTCTCTGGCTAGGTCAACATTACCTGTGGTACATTGAACATAGGGCTTTAAAGACAAAATAACTTGCAAACAAAGCAAATAAAATAGAAACTAATAGAAACTAGCTACCAAGATGAATTTAGTGGATAAACCATTTAAACTCAAAACTATGATTTTTAAAAACATCAATTTTCTGTCCATCATTTGTACCACTCATTTTTATCATAGAATTTAAACCCTGCTCCTAATAACAACAATTGACACATTTTGGTCTTTAAAGAGTTACTGAGTATAAGGAAACAACATTGTTACATATAAATATATCAAAACTAAAAATAATTGTCATTTACTTATTAGTGGAAAAGCCCCAAGTTCATCAGAACTTAGTAACTCAACTCATCTAAGTTCCTATTTGTACACCATTGAATTTTATTTCCTGAAATTTTTCTAGGTAATCCTATAGATTTCAAAGAATAAAATCAAGATAGATTAATATGTTCTTTCACTTTGTATATAAAGGAATTTGAAAATCATTATACTTTACAATTGTTAAACTGTATAGGTTTAAGGAAAATAAAATTTCTACATCCAAGAATTACAATAATTAGTACCTGGTAACAATTATTATACTTATATAATAATGATTAGTAGATAATAATAATAAGATTAATAGAACTCTATACATTTCTACCAAAGACCATACATAAGTAAGAACCATTGATTTCCCATACACTTCTGACTAATACTCATTTCTCACATATAATTTCATACGTTTCTAGAATCATTGAAAATTGGTATTTTTCATTCCTAACAGGATTTGAAAAGAAATCAGAGGTAACATTGTGGCTGTGATGTATGGCTAGGGAGTACTTTTTATGAGAAGGAATTGAAGGTTACAGATGGAAATGCCTGGGCTTGTCTCCTTTGAGGAGCACAGAATTAAGTGAGAGATAAGATATTTAGTTGAAAGAAAATGTCCCATTTCCAGAAAGACTCATTCAAAATCTCACTTCTATTCCCAAGTAGCGTTAGCATTTTAGGTCATTTAATGATCTCTGATAGTTTTTGTTTCAACACTGTAATGTAAATTATTATTATCAATCTCATAAAATAATCACAAGGTTTTAGCCATGAAAAACACTTTAATATAAAAGGCAAAAGTATGTCATCCATAAGTGAATTCAGCACACTTGTTTCTGGGTAAGCTGCACTCATAACAGTCTTAAAGGAAAACTGCTGTGTTCTGTGCTCTGAAAAGCAACTCGGTAAGATACAGCAGAGTCGTAGTATCTGCGTACCTATAGGTGGCCAAGAGAAAGAGCTGGCCATGCAGCCCCTTTACTCCCCTCTATTTGCAGTTAGGGAGCTTCTTGGGGTCATTTTTACCCTATGAAATGCTAGTAGAAAACTTGGATAATGTGATTCAGCAATCAAGCCATAAAACAGAAGTGGAGATCAGTGAAAGTTCTTCCTTCCCACTGTGCCATCCATAGCAAAGAAGGTTCTGACAGCAGTACAGCTGCAATAGAACAATAGAATAACCAGGATGAAATAACCATGGTATAAACAAGGCATTCAATCAAATAAATTTCCTAATATGATTTTAATGTTTCTTATTAGATTTTATTAAAATTAAAAATTTCATGCAATTAAACTAAAATATACTACCCACATTTTTGGTATACTGAAACAAGGAATTCTATCAGGAGAGACGACAAGCACAGCACTGAACACATACCAGCTCCGACCACATAAACTGATATCTGCAAAGGGAAATTATATTTAGAACTTCCATAACATTTTAAGCATCTGATTTAGTCTCCATCTTCATATGAAATTCAGGAACCAGGTGATGTGAGTTCAGCAAGACATCTTCCTTAAAAATAGCATACAAAAGTGTCAGTTGACTAGAGCTTCAGTCATGAGGAGGAAACATCCTCTTTATAGAAGCAGAGAATCCGCCAAATATCTAGCTTATTATATAATATGAGATTTCAGTTAATATGACAGAGTCTTGAATGTAGTCTAGAGACAACTGAACACATGTACAAAGGATGGGAGAAATACCTGTGAGCGTGTTTCAGATCATAAAATGAATGAAGTAGTAACTTATTTACATGAAAATAATTAAGTGGCAAGCTGAATAGAATTATTACTTCTAGGAGTTAGATTCACTAGGACTTCAGAGCTGTGACGACATATATTATTATTTCAGGAAAAAATATTATTGGCTATAGCATAAAAAAATCGAATTTCAAATACCAGTCTTAATAACTTGCCTTCACTGTGGTTTGGATAAATTTATCTCATTGAAAGTGGTATATTAAAACATAATAAATAAGAATAAGGAGGCAGTATAAGCGAGATATCTCACATAGTATATATTTCCTACTGACTATTATAGTTGAGTAATAAATGCAGTATTTTATCCTTTGTAATGTATTGTTTATGCCATCATGAGAGATAATAAATCCACACTTAAGGCTTCAAAACAATTAGACTGAAATTGTCATTATATCTAAATAAAAACTCTCAATGGTGTTTCTTCTAATGTGCAAGTGTGCTTGTTAATTTTACCAAGTAGCAATTGTTTGAGCATCCACTTGAGTTTTCTATTTTCTTCAGCCTCTAAACCTAAATTAGAGTCTCTGAATAAAAGGAATAATTTGTCAAAGACTAAAACAGATATGATTTGAACTGAACAATAAATATATTTGCCATGGTGCATTAAAACTGTCATGAAAAATATCTTTGCACAAAGTCCATCTATTAAGAAATGGTGCATTTTAGAAGCAAATTCTTCATGAAAATAATTTTCAAGAAACTCTGCTCCTTGCCTAGTGTAATTAATATATTATTATTCCAGATATAGAATGGAAAAGTATCCTAAGTCCATGTCAATGTATTACAAAGAGTGGTGGTAACTCATGTCTCCCTTTTCCTTTTTGTCCTTCTTTGTGGTCATTCACATTCCTTAGCCTATTTCAAACTCCTCAACATCCTTTTAATACACTGATTTTCTAACACAGATTTTACTCTTTATAAGTAGAAAGCAAAGATCTTCCCAAACAACATGGACACTATTAATCCTCTGTTAATATAATTACCCTGTATATTATGAAATTGTTAAAAATCTCAGCATCCAGGAATGGAGTACAGACTGGAGCTGGATTATTTTGATTTAGAGAAAGAATCAAAAATTATTTACTTTGCAACTATATTTTTTCAATAAGAGTGTATTATATTAAAATGCATATTTAATCCACTGACAATTAAGCATCCAATGCTCAAAATTGTTCCGTAGGTGGTAGATGTGATTTAGCAGTTTTCCTCACTGATTACAGAGTACTGTTCGGCTTTGAAGAATAACAGAACATATCGGTGCTAGGTCTACATTCTTAATCTCATTTACCATTCAGACCCATTCTTGGTCCCATGCTCTCAACTGAGTTTGACAAGAGAAATAGCGTTGTGCTAACTCATCTGAAGCTGCTTTACTGTACTTTGGGTTAAACTGTTAAAATATGATTCCTAGTTCGTTTTCAGTAAAATTCTGTGTTCAGTTAACCAAGTACAGAATAGTTCCCATTCAACCAATGTTCTCATATAGCTTTTACCTTTCATGAAAAGTTTTTGAATATACAAAGGCTGTTTCTAAAGATGAACAGCATTTTACAGAGTTTATGTGTAACATGTGACAAACTTTGGGAGACCCTAAAGTAGCCAATTTGGCCTCCATTTCTCACTGCTTCTTGCAATTATGTTTCTTATGTGCAATGACGACTGTCAAAACAGACTTCTGAACATGTGGGGAAAGGTTTCATATGATGGGACATGTAACTTGAAAATAGAACTGAGACTATCACATAAGATGTCTTACTTTGATAACAGAGTGAAAGAGATGTTGCTGTTTTTGAATAACTGAGAAAGATCCTGCTAAAGTGAAGTATTCCACAAAAGATCAAAAAGATCAAATGTTCATTAGTGCCCTGACAGCTCACAACAAAGCCAGTACCTCACTGAAAGGCTTTGGTCACTGGAAAGTCTAACAACACTGTGTGGCATTCTCACCCAGAAACAGTGTAGAAAGCAAAGTCAAAAATCCTTCCTGCGCCAAGGATCCTTCAGTTATGTAATATTTCCCTCCTTCTCTAATTTAATTCCGTATACTACTCTACTGTAGTCTGGAAAACCATTTTATGAGCTAAAACACCAGACAGGTAAATAAATGTAAAAACCATTGTATTCACTAGAGTATCTGCACTGCATTTTATGAGTAGTATATCCTATCTTTGAGTTCTGTTGAGCATTCTCATACATCTGCCTATTTCCACTGCTTCAGATTCAAGCCAGGACTTACAATGTACATTATACATAAGCCCTTGTCTTAGGCTTATCCTAGAAAAATATGAGACAGATCCCCTTGCCTCAGGATCCTTTTTTTTGGGCCAGTAATGGATGAGAAGCTTAACCAGTTCCAACAATATCAAATAGTTTTTTTTTTTCTAACATCACTTATAAAACTTGGATTCTGTATCATCTTCAGCAATACCTGAGTTTTTTTTTGACTCTCTGCTTGACAGAACATTCAGAGTTTCAGCTCATTTCTCCACATGTCAACCTTTCCAAAGAAACACTGTGATTAATTAAAAGAGGGAAAGATTAGATGTGTGTACCAGTGGTTTTTAACAATGGGATCTGTGGTAGCAGAAGGAGGTGGAGGTACTTGGAGGCAATGTTTATGTTAATCATTTGATTAGCATAAAATACAAATAAAAAATAATGAACCATAATATACATCCGTAAATAAATATGTGGTTAGATAATGCCATCTCCAAAAGCAGTTCTAGATTGTAAAATTCTTATAATAAAACTGTTATGGCATAGAAAATAGAAGTTCAAACGCCATCCCATATGATAATACAATTAATGATGAAGACTTCCAGTATATGAACTGTTACATCCTTGAGGTAGAGACTACTTTAAGATCAGACTTCCTAGCACAAACAAAAGAAACACTAGAGGTCGGGTCCTTGCAAATTTCAAAAATGACAAAGTAGAGAGAATGAGGAAAAAAACAGTATCTTGTGACCTTCTGACCTTCATTTGAAGACATCATTTGGAAATCCTTCTCCCAGTGAATCATAGAATGCTGTCACATGTGTGCATTGACACCACTTCCAATGGGAGTGTAGCTAAAATACACTGAGTGGGTAGATTATGCAGAGAAAAACACAAAATAATTACATGGGCTTTTTCACAGTAAGATTTCTCCCATTATAAAATTTTAGAATAACTTCTTATGAAATATCTTAGAAAGATTATATATTTAAGTACTCCAATTATTTTTGCAAAGGTTAAATCTAGCAAGACAGCTCAAAGCCCTGTAATAATGATGGTGAACCCCTAATCATACCTTTCTGAAATTATCTAGGTAAGTGCTTACTTAATACAGGAGAACAGAACACAGGGAAGCTTCAGTGATAAAATCTGGCAGTCTGAGAGCCAGATCTAATAGTCTGGCTCCTATGTAAGTCTAGAGATCTGAGAAACAGGTACTCAGAGACAGAAGGATCTTTCCCTATTTGTTCTATCTAGTGCCTTTAAGGATTTGATGCAGTCCAGGTACACTGAGAGGAACAATCTTCTTGCTCAGTCCAGCAATGTCTTCCAGAAAACTTTGCAAAAACTCACAGTTGTAACTTGTAACACCAATCTGGCTGTCTTCATTGTCCAGTCAGGTCAATAGGCAAAGATGACCACTCCTGGTATATAATTCAGTACCATCATATAAAAACAAATTGCTCCTCTGACTTCTATTAACATCTGTGAGTTTGTCAAGCTCTCCAACTATGTCATGGTTTGTAAATGATGAGGCTGTTTAGTACGTCTTTTACTTTACTGTAGAATTTTCTACTTGAGGAGTGTCTTACAAACATAGACCATTAGATCTTAGACTGTTCAGTGGGCCTCATATTAAAACAATTTATATGTGCTATCTTTGACTCTTTCATATCTCACATGTTTTACTTAATATTATATCATTATGTCATATAGAATTCTATCTATTCAAATTTATGTTTCTACTTTATTTTTATTTCTGCAGTATCTACACATCTCACTCCAGTTTCGTAGACTCATCCCCCAATTATTTTATTCTTTACTATGCTGTATGTAGGCCAAAGACAAGGAACTTCCAGGCTTAATTTGTATTAAATGAGGTCATGTAGTTAGGTTTCCTAAAGAAGAAAAATGCAGCAATAAGGCAAAAGTGGGGGATAAGTAGTCCCAGGATTGCCTAGAGCTTGGGATTCCATCTTCCAGAACTATAAGAAATAAACACCTGTTATGGAAGCCTTCCACTCTACTTCTAGAACCCTCCTCCAGTCCACAATACAAAAGGTCCTGTAATCATTGAACATTTTAAAAAACGAGTCCAAATGCTCAAAGCACTACATATAAGTGTATTCATTCTCTCAATTCCCCATTTGTGGTAGGCTAGATAATGGCCTCTCTAAAGATCCTCATATATAAATTCTCAGAATCTGTGAATATGTCAATTTAAGTCACTTTGAAATTGGGTTAGACTGTGAATGTAGAATTTAGCAGATTATATTGGGTTATCCTAATTTAAGACTAAGATACCTTATGAAGTAGGCAGGAAGAAAAAGAAGCAGAAAGTAAGGAAGGGAACATGAAGCAAAGAGAAGATAAATGTTGCTTGAAGATGGAGGAAAACCACCATCTAAAAAGTTCAAATAGCATCTATAAAATAAAAACAGGATCTTCTGGTAATACTATGCCCAATTTTCTGAGGAACCGCCAGACTGATTTCCAGAGTGGTTGAACCAGCTTGCATTCCCACCAACAATGGAAATCAGTCTGGCGGTTCCTCAGAAAATTGGGCATAGTATTACCAGAAGATCCTGCAATACCTCTACTTGGCATATATCCAGAAGATATTCCATCTGGTAACAAGGACACATGTTCCACTATGTTCATAGCAGCCTTATTCATAATAGCCAGAAAGTGGAAAGAACCCAGATGTCCCTCAACAGAGGAATGGATACAAAAAATTTGGTATATTTACACCATGGAGTACTACTCAGCTATTAAAAACAATAAATATATGAAATTCCTAGNGGCCTAGTTGGCCATCAGAGGGAAGAGAGGCCCCTTGGTTATGCAGACTTTATATGCCCCAATACAGGGGAACGCCGGGGCCAGGGGGTGGGAGCGGGTGGGTAGGGTAGCAGGGCCGGGAGGGGGGAGGATATAGGGAACTTTCTGGATAACACTTGAAATGTAAATGAAGAACATATCTAATAAAAGTTGAAAAAAAAATAAAAACAAAAAAGAAGAATAAACAAGGGCCGTATTTTCTGCTAGAGCTTACAGATAGTAGTAATCTTGTAGATATTAAGTTGACTTAGCTCAGTGAGTCAGAATTTGACATGATAAGGAATAAGAAATGAAGGATAATAACCATTTCTTCTTTAATATTATATGTCCCTATGATTAGTGATAGCATCAGTAAGAGGGAGATGCACCATTGTTCAGCAGTCCTTGTGTCTCTAACTTTACCTTTATGTGGTGCAGTTAATGATATCTGGTCATCATTATTAAACTCATGTTTGATCCCTGTTTTCATAGAAGACACTGTCACTTGATTATTCTTTAACATTTTCCATTATTCCCAAAGACCCCTCCTTGTTGTCCTATGTCCCTCTTGTCCAGCTGTCTCCAACACTACTTTTGTTCTGTTTGCTTCCCTTCACTGACTTATTTTATTGGAACTCATGGTTGTTTACCCACGTTGATCTCAATTCCTTGAGTGTCTGCCCTTTGACTGCAGCTGTTTGGTGAGTTCTAGGCTTAAAATTAAGATTATAGTATTCTTTAGTGCTCTTATATATGAGATTTCTTAGTACAAATACCATGATCTCCACACTTAACCTGGTCCTTTCAAAGTTGCTTATCACTATCAGATGTATCTTTTTGGTTTATTCTATATCTCCTGTTACTTAACATAAAGGAATAGTGTTATTAAATACAAATGCCCTCTCCTTGCCTCTGAAGATCTCTTCTAGACAAATATGTTTTGTTGATGGTTACATAACCTCCTCTCCTTTAATCTTAAGTACTCATGATAAAAGAGACTCCATGCTGATGAAGGCTAACAATTACTATTCATTTCCTTAATTTACTATAGTTCAGGCTTCCTCTACATTAACTATCTTCTATTCATGACAAATATAGCATCATCTCAACTACTTTACCTCTTCAGACACTGTACCACTGGCCATCTATGGCAACTAAATTCTTAAAAGAGTTTCACTCAGTTTTAAACTTAAACTGTCCACATACATCAACTCTCTAACTGCTGTATTGGTTTCTTAATAGGATTCCTTAAAATATATTATGCTTTAAGAATTTTGTGCATGTATATAATGTATACTTATCAAATTCACCCCCAATTCTTTCTCTTCCAAGTTATCCTCCATCCCCCACCTCTTGCTCCTTCCAAATATATGTTCTCAAACGAACAAAAGCACTGTGTCCTCTTATTGATCTCTATATGTCCATGAGTATAAGAACAGCTACTGGAGCACAGATAATGTTGCAAGAGCCTTATCCCTAAAGAAGAGTTACTTTCCTTTCCCCAACAGCCATCAATTGTCAATAATTTCTTAGCTAGGGGCAGGATGAGCCCCTTTCTTATCCATGCAGCTATGTTGGGTGACTTGACCTTTGGTAAATCTTCTGCATGTGGTTTACAGGGTAAGTGATATCATGTGCTCAACAACCCTATTGTGTGCAACACATTTATCTACTGTCTCTGGCTCTTATAACCTTTCTATCCATTCTTCTAGAACTATTCCATAGCCTTGTTGAGAGGGGTGTGATATAGCTTTCCTATTTCGAGTGACCACTCCACAGTCTCTTCTGCAAATTGGCCAGTTGTATATCTCTGTATTAATTTCCATCTATTGAAAAAAAAGGCTTTCTCATGAAGTATAAGAGATACACTAATCTATGAGTACAAAGATAAGAACTTAAGGTACAATTTATTACTAATTCCTTTAGCAGAATAATAGTACTGGTTTCCTTCACAGGGCTTATGTCCTAGTCTCTCACAAGTTCTTGGCACAGTTAACAGTACCAACCATGAATTCCCTAGCAGGCTCTAAAACCAATCAGAACATTGTTGATTGGTCACATGACACTCATTTTACTATCAGTAAGTGGCCTTATTTTGATAGGCCATCTGTATTGTAGCATACAGGGTCTACTGGTGGGCACTACTGTTGGTTGCTTTCTTCACAAATCTTCTGAACTACTTCTGCATGTGCTGCCTATTTCAGTTTTCTCTTCCTAAGAAGTATGTACAAATATATTTAAAAAAGAACTTCTGTGTGCTTTACTTCTCAGTGTTGTCTGCATCTATTGTCACTGACCACCCCCCCCACACACACATACATAATCTTTTTTGATGAGATCTGAAAGTTGCTCTGATCTATAGATAGATACAGAATTAGAGGGAAGTTTGATGTTGTAGCTCTTAGGATCTTACTGATGCTGTCTGTGGTATTTCACAGGGACATTCAGCCTCACCATCAAGATAGAAGTATTCACAAGGAAAAAGTAAGACCTTTCGTGCTTGGTAGTAACTCTTCATCCACTCTACTTCCTAAGCATATTCCTTCTGCCACTTTATACTAGTTGTCTTAGTCAGGGTTTTTATTCCTGCACAAACATCATGACCAAAAAGCAAGTTGGGGAGGAAAGGGTTTATTCATCTTACACTTCCATACCACTGTTCATCACCAAGGAAGTCAGGACTGGAACTCAATCAGGTAAGGAAGCAAGAGCTGATGCAGAGGCCATGGAGGGATGTACTTTACTGGCTTGCTTTCCTTGGCTTGTTCAGCCTGTTCTCTTATAGAACCCAAGACTACCAGCCCAGAGATGGTCCCACCCACAAGGGGCCTTTCCCCCTTGATCACTAATTGAGAAAATGTCTTACAATTGGATCTCATGGAGGCATTTCGTCAACTGAAGCTCCTTTCTCTGTGATAACTCCAGCTGTGTCAAGTTGACACAAAACTAGCTAGTACAGTAGTTTTACCTAGAACTTCATGAAAATCCAGTTCTGAGTGAACATTCTTTGTCTGCTACTTCTTTTTAAGAATGAACCTTTGAGAGTTTTAGCCATGATTTTTTAAAAAAAAAATTTATTAATGCTATCCCAAAAGTCCCCTATACCTACTTCTGCCCTGCTCCCCTACCCACCCACTCCCACTTCTTGGCCCTGGCATTCCCCTGTATTGGGGCATATAAAGGCTGCAAGACCAAAGGGCCTCTCTTCCCAAGATGGTTGACTAGGCCATCTTCTCCTACATATGCTGCTAGATACACAAGCTCTGGGGGTACTGGTTAGTTTATATTGTTGTTCCACCTATAGGATTGCAGACCCCTTCAGCTCCTTGGGTATTATTTCTATGTGTTAATGCTTAGTTCTTTTTAGAGAGAGCTGGGAGTTAATGGAAAAGGAAAGAGACAAATTACCCTTTGGATGAGATTTATTAGGAATTATTGTTTCACAGCCTAGGATGTACAAGCAGGCTTGGGGTCCAAGAAAAATCTTAATAGTAGATACAACCATCATAGACAATATGACAGGGCTTTTTGTGTGAGAATATTAGGGAAGAGAATACCATGTCCACAGGAGTGTGAGGAACTTCAAAGGGAAAAGCAAGAGCTTCTGGGGTCCCTTAGTTTCCTAAGGTGCTGAGGGAGAAGAGTTTCTGACTCTTACAGGTTTTCTGGGAAGAGAAGTAAATCCCATCCCATATAACTAGCCTGAAATAGATGGCCTATGGCATGGAGAAAGGTCCTAGACAAAAGAGTAATAGCCTAGACAGTAACTTTGCAAAGTTATCATGGGTCTGGTATGAGGGAGAGGAGTCGGGTTGGTTTACCATTGCAAGAGGGAGAGAAGAACTCTGAGAACACAAAGGTTATATCATGGATGGCTGCTGACTGCCAGAAGCATGACTTGATTTGGAGAAAGATTAGCTAAAGGAGCTGTGATCTAAGTTTCTTTCTACTTCTATGTCATATTTGTATTTTATGAGTAGGTCAAATCCACCTATTTATTTACCTTCTGTGGGAACTTAGGTTGTTGCCTCTTTGCTTCCATTATGAATGAACTTGATATAAACATCCCATGCATATATATATATATATATATATATATATATATATATATATATATGTCTATGAATCCTGAATATTGTCTATATTGTCTGACATTTCTGAAGGAGACCTAAGCAAATGTCTGTTCACACTAATCCAGGTACTGATGATAACCCCCCCACCCAAAAAAAAATCCCACCAAACTCTAGCTTAGTGATGTCATGAGTTTACTTTCATTATTGGTACATGGAAGACTCAAGGGAGCCACAGCATCATGGGTCACAACTCACAGAAGCTACATCCCTAGAGCAGCAGTTTGGGTGACATGTGTGGACAGCTAGGCTGATGTGAGAGTTTCCTGGCACAATGTTCTCATGGCCTATATAACCTTCTCATAGAGTGCATAATTAAGCTCGGTGAAAGAGCCATGTGCATCTTATAATTTTTCTTTACTTTCTAGAACTTATTTCTTGTGCTTACTTCCTGCATTTTAAGGAGTACTCAATCCACTGGGGGACATTATCAGAGGAAATAGCTATACAACATTAAGTATAACCTAGGAGCAAAGTTCTATATCCTATGGTAAACACAGACTTCCCTTTATCCCTAGGACCTCCTATAGACATGAAGAAAGTCTGGCATGGCCAAGTCATCTATATGAAATATCCTATTATTTGCAAGTAACACAAACACTCCCTCCCATATGTTTTTATGTTATTCACAGCTAATAAAATGTAAGTAGAAGGTAAAGAATTGTAATACTAGCTCTTTAAGCTCTCACCTTTCTTACTCTCTAGCCTTCCTTCCCTCTCTTTCTTTACCCCTCTCTTCACGTGGTCATGGCCGGCCTCTCTCCCTCTCTCTACCTTCTCTCTTTTCCCCTGCCTTTCTACAATAAAGATCTAAAACCATAAAAATTAAAAATATTAAAAAAAGATTTGTAATACTGCAGTATCTGGGAAATCATGACTAGGAAGAAGTCTGAACATGTTCAGTATGGAAGAAACTTTTCCAAGTATTCACTAATGGGCAACTGACTCTATGTGTTTCGTTTTACAAGAAACTATAAACCCACATTGAAAATTATGTATCCTCTCTTCCATTGCCTCCAACACTGCAAGAATTCTTGGAGTTGCAAATCTTCTCTCATACCTGATCATGTCAACTTCTGAAACCTTAGTTACTCTAGTGAGCATACATAATGCATGGTTCTGATTTTACTTTTTCATTTCCCTAGTGACTAGTGATTTTGAGCATCTTCCTAGTTCATATTAGCTTCTCCTCCTCATAGCTCATAAGACTTTTTAAATATAATCTGACATTTTAAAAGAAATATAAATTATTCTCTTTTTATTGCTAAGTGGGAAACAGTTTTTCTGCAGTCTACTCAGCCATACATTGTGACTACTTTCTCCCAATATGCACTTTACATGTCAATCCTCTAATGATGGATTTCCAGGAGTACATGTTTTTAATTTGGGTTGGCACATTGCTAAATTTCCATTTTATGGGCAATGTTGTGTCCTAGGAATGATTTGCCTAATTAAGGCAGGACATAATTAGTGTCAGTTGTCAACTTGACGAGCCTGGGCAAAGGGAACCTTAATTGAGGAATTAACCCCATCTGATTGGCATATTGAAATGTCAGTCGAACATTTTCTTGATTGCTAATTGATGCAAAAGGACCCTCCAAGTATCATCAATGACATCTTGGGTAAATGGACCTGGGTTCTGAAAGAAAGGTAACCAGTAAGGAGAGTTTCTCCAAGATCTCTGCTTCACCTCCTGCCTCTAGATCTCAGCCTTGAGTTTCTACCTTGGCTTCTTTTGATAATGAACTGTGATCCTAAAGGGTAAGTTGAATAAACGATTACCTCTCTAAACTGCTTTTGGGCAGAGTTTTTATCACAGCAACAGAGCAAAGGAAGGCAGGTAGTACATATGTTCTTTTCTTCTGGAGTTTTCTGATTTAAATCTATAATATATTTTGAAGTTTGTTTTATTTGTAATGTTAACCAAGGACTGAGATAAATATTTTCATAATAGACCAGTTGTTGGAAAAGCTGTTCTTTCCTATTGATTATCTTTGGTTTGGTGAAAAAAAATCAATTAATGGCGTACATGGGAAAACACTTGATTGCTTTAAAGGAAATCTGTAAGTCAGATATTCTCAAAGCAGGCAGTACCAGCCCTCCAATATTGTTCTGTCTTTAAAAGCCATTTTGGCTTTCTAGATCCTTTTCATCACCTTGTGAATTTTAGATAGAGTTAAATGGGGATTTTGTTTGCGATTGTACAAAATCTTTAAACTAATTGACATCTCAATAAAATTATTTTCTAATGGGTGATTTTATATATTTATGTACTTACTACAATGATAATTTGCTGAAATGTTTTCAGGTATTTTACACAGCTTTATTCATTGATTTCATTTTTTTAAAATAGCTTTTGAGTTCATCTTCTTGAGTGCCCTCTGCCTTCACAATGTAAGTCCTGCACTTGTAATAATTTTAGTACTTGGCACTTAGGCCTCAGCCCCACTAGTCAAACGTTTTTCTTCAATCCACTTTGTTTTTTCACTTTTTTGACTTGACTCATTTTTTTCTCTTTTCATTCAAATACTCTGCCTTGGCTGCTTTGAATAAATTAGCAAATCTTATCCCGGATGCTACTTAGAAAAAAATCATTTAGAGTTATTCATTACATCTTGAACTTAACCATTTTTAAATTAACATATGTTCACTGTACATAGTATTGGGTTTTGCAGACAATTGTTTAAGTATATCATTGACTGTGACCATGTTCACCCACATCCACACTTTCCATTTCTCTCTCATCTTTTCCTTCTTGCTTCTCTCCTTTAATTTTCTCTCTTTCCTGGTTTTATTTTACACACACACACACACACACACACACACACACACACACACACACTTATTTCTACATATGCTGTATGCATAGTTTTACTATCTATAAGTACTTCTAGCAATCAGAAATGAAAGAAAATGTGATATTTGTATTTCTGAATATAGCTTATTTCATTTAACATAATGATCTCCATTCAATTGTATTCATTTTTCAGTAAATGATTCAATTTCATTCTTGATGAATGAAGAAAATTCTCTGATATATTTGTATATATGATATATACACGTATATTTTACATGTAAAATTTTATGATATATATTATTGTTGTTGTTATTATTATTATTATTTATTATTATTATTATATATTCTTTTTCATTCACGTGATTTAAGGATAACAGCCAAATTTCCAGGGGAGATGAGATAGGGGGTTTGCAGAGAGGAAAGCAGGAAAGGATATAACATTTGAAATATAAATAAAGAAAATACTCAATTAAAAAAAAAACCTAATTTCACTTTTTCTATTGTGAGTAGTACTGCAATAAATATGGATGTGCAGTTTTCTTTCTTAATGCTGACTTTAAAGTCCTTAGGGTATGTACCTAGAAGTAGTATATTTGGTTTTTCTCCTTTTAGGTTTTACTATGAGAAATTTGCATACTGATTTCTGTATACATTACTATCGGCTCTGCATAAAGTCCCCAAATAGTATTGCAACATTGGTATTGTTGTTTTTTTTCTTACTTTAAAAGCTTTTTAATTAGGTTGAGAATAACTACACTTGCACACAAATATTAATTTTGTAAGAAATATATGTCAAAACAAGTTATGTAATAAATTCATTGAGTCTAATAGTTTAATTTTAAATGATTGCTTCCTTTTAGACTATTACAGTAAATCCTCTGAGATTTTGGAATGCCAGTAGGTAAAGGTGGATGAACTACTAGTTATGTATTTCCCCTGTTGGGCATCAGACAGCTCATCAAAACTGCTCGGCTACAATCCATGCAAGTTGTTTCTGATGCTGGCTTGGCACAGACTTATACCAGGGTCTGTGTTTCTTGTTAGCATTCCTGGGATGCTGAGTTTGTTAATATTCCACTCACATAGAGAAGCCTCTCTTTTCAAAGGCTTTTCAGCACAACACATCAACACTTTTTTTTTTTCCTTGCTTCAAATTATTTCTATTTTCTGCTGAACCTTGCTGGGGAAATTGACATTTTGTGCTATCCAGCCAGTGACTCATTCACACATTTTGTTTTGTCCACAGTGGTTCAGTGCCTCTTGCCATCCTATTAACTAGCATAGTTATTATTCTGGCTTTCATTCACATTGGACGATTAATGCCTGTTCCCCTGCATCTGCAGTCAAGCTAAAGCATTTGCCAAATCTCTTTAATAACCAAATTGCTGATCATAAAGAAGGAACACAAATATTAAGACAATATTTGTCTCACAGCAGCAAAGGATTTTAATGTTATGTTGCCACTAGGCAGAGAAGACTCAGGGAACCAGTTGGAAGTTAAAAGGAGATCTGCTGTTTTATGGAGCTTTTGAAAGAGTATTTCTGAAAACCATAGATGTGATGGTTTTGCATTTTGTATATTAGTTTAAGCTTCTCATTTGTAATGTCTTGTTCTAATGTTTTATATACTGTAACTGCAGAATATTTAAATAAAACTTTTAGGACTTTGAAATCCTTGTTGAAAATAATACTCCTAAATGATACTATCATTTTGAATCAGAGATTTTAAAATATCTATATTTTGTTGTTATAACTATACTTAAAAGTACATACATTTTGCTTACAAATTCATAGTCAATGTATATTTTCCAAAAATTTTTTATTATGAAAATAGCTTTATCTCAATCTTTAGCAGTACCATTGGTTTTTAAATAAATTCGAGCTTTTCAAATCTAGACAGTCATAATATTTTTTGAATTGTTCATAAGCAAGAAGAGTATATATTCCTGACTCTCATTCTCATCCTTGCCTGTTTTTATTTTCATTCTCAACACTAGGAAGGCTTTATTACATATCAACCAGTAGTGGCTTACACTGTCAATTTTGGTTTATTTCGTTTGTTTGTTTGTTTGTTTGTTAGCTTTATCACTTCTGCCATGGACTGGACTCAGTTGGGCCCCTCAGTCCAGGGGGGAATCAGGGTCCTGGTACAGGTGGTCAGGGAGTCGGTTAAAAAGTGACAAACAGATACAAACACAAGGGAGTGTTGTATCTGATTGTAATGTCTCAAAGCAAGCATTAGACTTTTACACAAAACAAAGGAATGCATATCCCATTCCCCTTCCTCCAGCACACCAACAAGAACCAATTGGGATGAAAATCAATGTTAACAACTGGGATCAAAAGCAACCCCACCTAAGGTCAGCTTCTTCTTAGAAGCCAGGGGCAAGGGCTTGATGCCTTTGCCATAGTTCTAATTCTAGTCTATAGTCCACCTTCCCCATAGGCCATTGTAAATTCCTGTGTATGGGAGTGACTCAGCTATCTATAGTTCTAAGTATTTACTCTAGTTCCTTCTTAGATCACAACCTTCCTACTTCCTAGGTCATTGTAAATTTCTTTGTGTGGGGGATTGACTATGTACTCTAGCCCTGAGATTACTAGCTCTATTCTAGTAAATTGTAATGCCTGATTTCTTTCACTGTCTCTCTTACTATACTAGAGGTAATTCTGAATGTTACTTAATAGGTAACATTCTTACTGAATTCCAAGCCCAGGGTCAGCTCAAGGACTTCCGAGGACAGTGGAACACTGGTGGAGACTAATCTAACTTAGCTATATGTCAAAATCAATCCTTAGAGGCACTTATAATAAAACATTATTGAAGGAAAACACACAACAGATCTGTTCACTGACTAAAGCAAGGACAGATTTGGAGCATTCATTTATTACAGGATGCCAAGGTTCCAGGAGACTAAGTTTCCTTGAACTTTTCACCTCAGGATGTGGTCCAAGCTTTTTGACCTGTCAAAGGAGTCACTACTGGAGTGGGTGTGGCATACACCTTTTCTTTTCTTTTCTTTTCTTTTCTTTTCTTTTCTTTTCATTTGTTTGTTTTGTTTTGTTTTTCTTTTTTATTAGATATTTTCTTTATTTACATTTCAAATGTTATCCCCTTTCCTAGTTTTCCCTCTGAAAACCCTCTATCCCATTTCCCTTCCTCTGGCTCACCAACCCACCCACTCCTGCTTCCTGGTCCTGGCATTACCCTACACTGGGGCATCAAGCCTTCAAAGGACCAAGGTCCTCTCCTTCCATTGATGTCTAAAAAGGCTATCCTCTGCTATATATGCAGCTGGAAAAATGAGTCCCACCATGTGTACTCCTCGGTTTGTGATTTAGTCCCTAGGAGCTCTAGGGGTACTGGTTGGTTCATATTGTTGTTCCTTCTGGGGCTGCAAGCTCCTTAAGCTCCTTCAGTCCTTTCTCTAATTCATGCATTGGGGACCTTGTGCTCAGTTCAATGGTTGACTGAAAGCATCCACCTCTGTAATTGTCAGGCACTGTCAGAGCCTCTCAGAGAGAGCTATATCAGGCTCCTGTCAGTAAGCACTTGTTGGCATCCACAATAGTGTCTGTGTTTGATGACAGTATGTGGGATGGATACCTGGGTAGGACAGTCTCTGGATGGTCTTTCCTTTAGTCTCTGCTCTACATTTTATCCCTGCATATCCTCCCTTGGGTATTTTGTTCCCCCTTCTAAGAAGGACTGGAGTATCCATACTTTGCTCTTCCTTCTTGAGCTTCATTTTTTCTGTGAACTGTATCTTGGGTATTCTGAGCTTCTGAACTAATATCCACTTATCAGCGAGTGCATATCATGTGTGTTCTTTTGTGATTGGGTTACCTCACTCAGGATGGTATTTTCTAGTCCATCCATTTGCCTAAGAACTTCATGAATTCATTGTTTTTAATAGCTGAGTAGTATTGCACTGTGTAAATGTACCACATTTTCTGTATCCATTCCTCTGTTGAGGAATATCTGGGTTCTGCTCGTGGGATTGCAAGCTGGTACAACCACTGTGGAAATCAGTATGGCAGTTCCTCAGAAAACTGGACATAGTACTACCGGAGGACCTAGCTGTACCACTCCTAGGCATATACCCAGAGGATCTTCCAACATGTAATAAGGACATATGCTATGATCATAGTAGCCTTATTTATAATAGTCAGAAGCTGGAAAGAACCCAGGTGTCCCTCAACAGAGGAATATAAAGAGAAAATGTTGTACAGTTACACAAAATTTTATTCAGTGTATTAATTTTGTCTGCGATCATATGGTTTCACTGAATTCAACCTATAGCAGCAAGAGGTACAGTTCCTTTTTTTAGAATATAGTATACTATTTAGCTACATCTTTCAGATAAGTCTAGAATGTAGGCAAACATTACCAATATACATCACAATAAGAAACAATGGACATACTTTCATAGATGATAAAGGATATTTCCAGTCATTCTTTCTTTTAAATAATAATAATAATATGTGACTTCTAAAACAAGAACATTTTGAAATATACCATATATTTAAAAAATAACAAATCTAAATATTTCTCTATTTTCCTTAGTTGTACACTAAATACCAACCTCCTTAGAGAGCTATGTTGCTATTTGATATACTTTCTTGATAATTTTAAATAACAGACATAATATATTGCTTCTTTTAACTAGAGTCTTGAGCACTTTGAAAAAAATCTCAGTAATACAATTGATGAAATGAACAGGAGGTCTTGTTATTTTCATTTAGTTATGTTATGGAGCCAATAGAGTGTGTCTTACCATGTGTTAATTTTAGTCGTTTGCAGGGAAAAGGCAATCCAGAGTCACTTTATTTGTACAATACCCCACCCTTGTTTTATCCTGTGGTATTTTTATCTGATTGACTTCTCCTAGAGAAAGTGAAATGACACCATGTATCCCTTAGCTGATGTTAGTTTCCATTCACCGCACTGTAATTAAAAGGGTGGTTTTACTTAACATTCATATCTTTTCCTTACAAGCAAAGATTGTTTGAAAGGGACTATGGTTTCAGTTAATAACATAGTATTGATGTTATTGAGTTAAGTTTGCAAGAGAATTTCTTTTTTCTGAAGGAGCTCTCTGTGTTCTTACAGTTTCTGGCTAAAGAAATGTATATTTTATCTCAATGAGACACAGTGCCAAAGGCAAAATTAAATCTAACAACTTAAGAGCCAACTCCAGTTATTCACAATATAACAACATACATGTAAAAATGGACAATTCAAAGATGCAGCCAGTGTAAGCTGAAGGCATCCTGTATCCAACATGGGAGTGATGAAGAGAGAGAAGAAAAATGAATGGAAAGTTTCTCATTGAAAAAGAGGAATATACAATTTAGAGCTAAATTGGATTTCCATAGAGAGTAATGTTATACTAGCTCGATGTTCACCTGTCAATATTTTTTTAATCATCGATTCCTTTTTATGATTCTTTGGTCCAAAGTAAAAGTGTAATTTATTGCTACAATTATCCTAAGAGCATTTTATCAAATCAACCAGGTATCTGTTTACTTTAGATGCTTTGAAAAATTTGTTTCTTACTTTAAAATAGATTTTCTTGGTTTAAAAGATGACCCACTAATTGATTCCAAAGCAGTACCTTGTATTCAATTTTCAATTTCAATTTCATATTCAGTATTCAATTTATGTTTGTATTTTACTATCCACTGGCATGAATTGTGGTTTCAGTTAATAATGTGTTATTTTTATTATTGAGCTCAGTTTTCAAGAGCAGCCAGCAAAAAGAAGCACAAAAGCATAGAGCTAGTAGACTTAAGATGAAAATAAATGTTATCAAGAATACTGTGAGTGGACCAGAGACGTTTCATGTCTAAAGCTGTTTCCATCTCTTTCCTATTACACACCTGTCTTGAGACCCAGTGTACATTAGAGTAGTCAAGGTTCCATTAGAAAACTGCATAGACTATAATTTCCCAAAGTTGTTTACCAATGTACTACTTCCTTTCGACCACAAACTCAACAGTATACATGTGTCATAGTGTACACACTCAGGTTCCTGGGAAATATTCTCAAAGAGAAGGAGGATCAGGACAGAAGTGGAAGAAAATCAGCCTAAATTCTGAGAGACTGCTGCAACAGGCCATGGTTTGGAGCACAGGCCCCAGAGTTATAAAGAATTAATGGGACACTGAAATCCAGACATAATAAGATATCACTAGCTGTTCAGACTACCTTGTCTATATTTTTCACTTAGGCTTGTGTGGGAGAAAGGAACAAAAGTGAGAAAGTCTGCTACAAAACATTCTGTCTCTAAATTAGATCAGGAGGAGCAATTTGTTGTTCAGACAACTATTGTTCCTTCCTCAGTTGTAACAATAGAAAACAAATCAAAACAGCTGTGGCATTTCAAACGGCTCCCCAAATCTGGAAGAATCTACTTGAGCTGCTCAGTCCCCTCACATTATGAGACAGAACAGGTATGAAGAGGACAGGAACTTCAAGACCCAGTTGTCTGTGCTCAACTCTGGATTAGGTTTTACTGAAATGTTTTTGCTCAGTCAACACAAGTCCATATTACATAATGCAAATCAACTATATTATGATTCCACGATACTCATTTTTTCTCTAGCTAAAAAAAATGTTATATCCATGTATTATCGTAAATATTTGGTACATCTTCAAACACTACAGTGTCTTGCTAATGGATTAATTCTTCTTTTCAGTTCACAGAGAAGAAAGCTAATATGCAAAACTATAGCCACACAAAATCAAGGGTTTTAGAGTTGAGTCTTGCCTTAGCACCATGACTTGCTGCCTGGACACAAAGCTGCTGTAGAAGGATGCTGCATTTTCTGTATGTTCTCAACCTCTAATAGTAACACACTGATAAGGAAGTTGTATCCTGTCAGCCCTAAGCCCCCATTTATTTTTGCTGGAACTCCAGTCCCCAATGGAGACTTTTCTAAGGTCTAAGATCTTGCCAGAGGAACTTATGATAGTTGTTTATCTGTAGAATGGACTCTTCTTGGAGTCATTGTGGGAGTGGAGCCTGCAACGTGTCCATTACTGATTTCAGTCCTGCAAACTACGGAGCTGGCTGATGCTACTATTTCTTTTACTGTACAACAGTGGATAGGTTGAGATAACAAGAGGCTGAGTTATGTGATCTAGTAAAAGAGACAGAAGAGAGAGAGAGAGAGAGAGAGAGAGAGAGAGAGGCAGGAGGCAAAAGAAAAAGAGTAGGAGGGATAATAGACAAAGAGAGAAATTTCACTAGAATCTTGGCCACATAAAAAGACAGGACTTAGACAGATAAGGAATCTGGGCAACAGAAGACCAATGTGCTCAACAGAATTAGGTGAGTTAGAATACTGAGCCTCAGTTAAAAAGACTCAGCTGTGCCAGACTGAAGTTACTTGTCTAAGACACACCCTTCCAGACAGGAGTGGTGGCTAATGGAAGCCAGAGAAAAGACTGTAACTCAAATCCCCACCCCAACTACACCAAGGCAAGTAAGAAAATTCTTGGGCATCGCTGGCTTCTGCAGGCTCTGGATACCTGGGTTTGTGACCTTAGCTGCCCCATTGTACCCCCTAACCAAGAAAGGAGAGGTGTTTGTGTAGACTTCAGATCTCCAGAAAGCCTTTAAAGAAATTTTAAAAGGCTCTACTAATGGCTCCAGCCTTGACCTTGCCTGATGAGAGAGCAGAGGTCATCAGAGGAGTCCTTATCCAGACTATAAGGCCTTAGAATGGGCCAATGACTTACCTATCCAGGAAGTTGGACCCTGTTGCCAGCGAGTGACTTTCCTGCTGAAAAATATTGCTGCCATAGCTCTGCTTGTCAAAGATGCTAATAAGCTCACTCTGGGACAGTGAATAGCTTTGGTAAAACCCCATCCGACAGCCCCTTGACCAACAGATGACCAACTGAATGAGTGACCTTCGCACCGCCTACTGTCCTCAATCCGGCTACCCTACTTCCCAAGACTAATTACTCTTCACCTACTCATCACTGCACTGACATTCTGGCAGAAAAAACTGGTACTCAGAATGATCTAAAAGATCAGCCTTGGCCTGGGAATCTGAGCTGGTACTCAGATGGCAGTAGCTTTGTGGTTAAAGATAAGCAGAAGGCAGGGGCAGCAGTGGTGGACAGGTGATCTAGCAGCTTCCCTGAAGGAACATTGGCCCAGAAAGCCGAACTTGTGACTTTGATACAAGCTCTACAAATGGCAAAGGGGAAGTCTACACTGAGAGCAGGTATGATTTTGCCACTACACAGAGCAATATGCAGATAAAGAGGGCTGTTGACATCTGAAGAGAAAGACATAAGATGCTGTGGCTAAAGAGAATCAGATGGCAGATCTAACAGCCACACAGGTGGCCCAAGGAACAATGATCCTGGCAGTCGAGGAGCCTAAAGATTATTATGATGTCAGAAAGACCAGCTTTAGATACACCCCTGAGGACAATGAAGTTATGGACAAATTAAGACTGGTAAAAGAAACCCTGTATGAGATAGTAGAAACAGAAGAAGGAAAACTAGTCCTCCCATGGGAAAAAGGACACAAATATGTTAAAGGACTCTCTGACTTGGCAGAAGAAATAGTCAAAAGCTACAAGGCCTGTGCTATGACACTCCATGTATACTCCTGGAAAGAGGTTCAGGGGCAACTGGCCTGGAGCCTATTGAAAAGTAGATTTTACAGAATCTAAGCCAGCTAGATATGGCAACAAATACTTATTAGTATTTATCTTGGTTGCCCAGGTAAGGCAGGGACTGGCCAAGATATTAAAGATTGATTAGAAATTTCATTGTGCATGTATGTATGCCCCAAAGTTCAAGATAGGTAAAAAAAGATAAATAGAACCATTAAGAGACCCTTAACAAATTGACAGCAGAGACTGGTGCTAATGTTTAAATAGCTCTCCTACCCTTTGTGCTCTTCAGGGTTAAAAACACCCCTGGATAGTTTGAACTGACCCCCCCACCCCATGAATTACTTTATGGGGGACCTCCTCCACTGTTAAAAATAGGCTCTGTACATAGTGCTGGCTGCTGCTTTCCCAGCCTTTGTTCTCTAGGCTCAAGATGTTCAAGTGGGTGAGACAACAAGTGTAAAAACAGTTCCAGAAGGCCTACTCAAAAAGAGAGAGAGAGCGAGCCGGGTGTGGTGACACACGCCTTTCATCCCAGAACTTGGGAGGCAGAGGCAGGCGGATTTCTGAGTTTGAGGCCAGCCTGGTCTACAAAGTGAGTTCCAGGATAGCCAGGGCTACACAGAGAAACCCTGCCGAGAGAGAGAGAGAGAGAGAGAGAGAGAGAGAGAGAGAGAGAGAGAGAGAGAGAGAGAGAGAGAGAGAGAGAGAGAGATCTGGACAGTGCTGAGGGGGCATGGGGTAAAGAGACACAGAGCCAGGCGGCTCAAGGGCCCAGAGAGTGGGATGCCGACTACAAAGGCACAAGTCATGACAAGGACACCACCCCGCCACAAAGAACAAGATAAATGGCCACCTAGCAAGAAAAGAGGCTGATATAGACTGTGCTGGGCCAGAGGTTTAATTTTTCTAGTCCTAAGATTAGAACTATGCATTAGAAGAAGTGGGAAATGTGAGACCCCAAAGTGTTTCCCCCTGAAATGCAAAGCCCCTAAAGGCTCCCTCAAGCCTGTTTCCCCATCTCTAAGAATACAGCCAGTAAGAAGCTCTTTGTTCTCTAAAGCTAGCAAGAAGCCTTTTGTTCCTCTACCTTAGATGACCCAGCCTGCCTGTCTGTATCAGAGACCTAGGGATAACTCTGAGGCAATAGCTCATTCCCTCTCCTTGTTCCTTCACCCAGGACATCCCCCCCCCCCCCCCAGAAGGAAGAGCTGTAGCCCAACTCCTCCCAACTTCTTTAAAAGCCCCCTACTGTTACCTCTCAGGGTGGAACTCCCCAGCCCTTCCTGGCTAAAGGAGTTCCTCCTCAGCTGGCTGATAATAAACCCTCCTGCATTTTGCATCAACTCATCTTGGGACAGGAGTGACCCTGTTTTCTGGGTCTTACAGTTTCTAGTCATTCTTCTTCAGGGGTGAAAAAGCAAGAGAATGCTTTCTGCTTCATTTTACATTCAAATTGGTAAAATCAAAAATAAGTACTTGAAATCAAGAGTATTTTGTATTACCATAGTGATTTTTGGATGGTAGACTTTTACCAACTTGTATCCTATGATAAGTGAGAGAAATTGGGAGGTGTCCCTGCTTTATTTAAGCTGTTATCGTTTAGGTTTAGAACAATGTTTCTCAGCACTACAGCATTATTTCAATTACTTGGATATCTGTCAGAGTATTCCCTTGCCAGTCCCTTCCCAGATCAGCTCAGATTTCAGAGGTGGGGTACTACTGTAACTTGGTCCTGAAATGTTTCCAAGGGCCTAGGTGTTTACAGCTTTGTTCCTAATCTTGGTACTGAATGGAGGCAGTAATGTCTTTGAAAGGTGGTTTGGACTAGAAGGCAGGTAAGTCACTTGTGTATGTCATTGAAAGGGACATTGTGGCTTCAGCTTCTTTCTTTCTTTCTTTCTTTGGATTCCCAGCTGTCATGAGATGAGCATATCTCTCCCATCATGATGTAGTGTGCACTACCACAGGCCCAAACAACAATTCATAAGATTACACTGAAGCCTCAGAATCCATGGGCCAAAATTAAGTTTTTCTGTTTTAAATTAGATTATTTTAAACTTATTTTTTCAGTAATAAAAAGCTAAGATATCCATTGCCTAATATCCAAAAATGTATTAAGTTCTCAGGTAACAATAATATGTACTCAGATATAGCAACCACTATATAGTTTCAATATTCATACATGATTAAATTATGGTTCATGTATAAGTTAAGTCGGGACAAGATTAGTTTTCTAAATGATTGCCGTGTTTCAAAGTAAACCACTGAAAAATTGAGTATTTCAAATACTACTTTTATTGCTTTTAAATATTTAAAAATTATTCTTGAAATAATATTTTATGTTTATAGATAGGTGTTTTGCTGCATGCATGTCTGTGCACCACATGTATGCAGTGCCTTCTTAGGCTAGAAGAGGGCAACATATCCTCTGTAATCCCAGGGAGTTATTACCTGCCATTGGCATGACTAGAACCCTCTGAAAGAGTAAGAAGTGGTTTGTTTGTTTGGTTGGTTTGTTGGTTGGCTGGTTTTAGTTATTTATTTACATTTCAAATGTTGTTCCCCTTCATGATTCCCCTCCACAAATCCCCCATTCCATCCCCACTACCAGTTATCTCGCTGAGGGTGCTTCTCCACACACCCACCCACCCATTCCTGCCTCACTGCTTCAGCATCTGCCTACTCTGGGGCATCAAGCCTTTACAGGACCAAGGGCTTCCTCTCTCAATGATGCCAGATAAGGCCATCCTCTGCTACATATATAGCTGGAGCCATAGATCCCTACATGTGTACTCTTCGGTTGGTGGTTTAATCCTTGGGAGCTCTGGGGAGTCTGGTTGGTTGATATTGTTCTTCTTCCTATGGGGTTGCAAACCCCTTCTGCTCCTTTGGTCCTTCCCCTAACTTATCCACTGTTATTCTTAACCAAGGAGCCATCTCACCAGCTCCTGTTTCTGCATATTTTAACAATGTACTGTTTCTATCTAGTTTATCTTAAAGATTTAGTAAAGGCATACATGTCAGTATAGGGATGGGTCAGTTGGTAAAGAGCTCATTCAAAAAGATTGAGTGTCTGAGGCCAGATTTCCATCATCAACAAATATGCAATCATAAATTGTTGGGGAGGCAGAGGTGGGATGACTCTTAAAGCTCATTGGTCAGTTGTCTCGGTGAGCTCAAGGCTCACCGAGAATGTGTGCAATTGCTGTCTATATGTGCCAAAGTATTACACACAAGTAGTGACTTTGGAAATGAAATGAATGAAAACCTAGATAAATATCAGACACCTGGACTAGATGGTAAATTTTGAAATGCAAGGCAGCTTTGGAAATATATCACATTTATTCAAAGAAACACAGAGAATTACATTCATATCATTATGAAAAACATCCTGCTTTCCTAAATGTTGCATCTAAATTGTTAATATAGGATCATAACACTCCCTTCAAACATAGGCTCAGTTTTTTCTTTTTGATGAACATTCTCTAGAAATGACCATTAATTATGGTTTTGTCTCCTCTAGTTTGTGAGGAAAATCCAATTAATAGGCAAAAGGGAATGTTCTTATAATAATACTTCATTTTAATAGCAAATGTATTTTAGCACAATTACCACATTCATTTCATTCATGCAAGAGGGGTTAAAGATAATTTACCTTCAGAGTTCCTAAGATGAAGTGGGTTATTAGAAATTATAAAAATCACATTAAAATGAAGTCACAAGGGACTGAACTCCAGAAAGCAATTTTCTGAAAGATCATGCAGGTAATTTAGGTTTTAAGGAACTAGACTGTCAATATTCTCATGAAGAATCAGAATAAACATACACAATGCAGATTGGAAATGACACTGAGATGTGTCATGCACAGAGGCATGCACAGAGACAAAGAAAGCAAAACAGACATTTTTACACACATATAAGGCAGAATATATCAGAGAATAGTTTGAGGAGCTTACCAGCTTCCTATCTGGCCAAGAATAACAGAAGAGAATGACAGGGGAGGACATAGGACATTTGTACACACAAGTACATATATGCTCACATACAAATAAGTAAACCTTTACAAAGAAATCAACAGAGTACAATTACCAAAGTGAATATGGCCATAGTATTGGGATTGAGGGTGTTGGAAATTTTGTGTATTGGAGTTAAGAAAGAAAAATAGTGTGAGAATAGCTCTTTAGCAAATGTATACATTTAGAGAAAGGCAGAACAGAGAAGACATTTTAAAAAGCCAGAGTTAGAAAAAAACTTAGTTCTCTGCACAGAGGTGAAGGAAAAAGCCAACTTATAATACAGAGTAAAGAAAAGAATGAAAGTTATTAGGTTTCCTTGAATTTGATAATGATGTGACATGGAAAGAAACAGGAAAAAGAGTTGGGGGGGGGTGCAGTTTCCAGAAGACAGAGAGAGACTTGAGAACTCCAGAAACCATAATTGGATGACATGGAAGGTATCAATGATTCAAATGGACACATTTGAATAAAAAGGTAACTGGGAGAATGAGAAGAAAGTTTCATCTGCTATGCATTACAGAGAGTTACTATCTAGACTATACAGAAAGCAACAACCAAAACAGTACCCATAGAAACAAAACAAAACAAAAACAACAAAAACCCTAAACAACTCAATTAAGCCTGGAACTGAACATAGTTCTCAAAAGATGAAATTTAAGGAACAGAGAAACATGTTTTACAATATACCACCTCCTCTGCCACCAGGAAAACGCAAATTAAAATTAATTTGAGATGCAATTTTACCTCAAACATAATGGCCAAGATAGAAACAAACAGAATAAAAAAGAACAAAAGAAAGACCAACCCAAAACAACAACAATAACAACAGCAACAACAACAAAACTAAAACAAAACCAGAAAATGATGACAAAAGCTAATATGGATGTGGGAAAGAGGAGCGCTTGCTCACTACTGGTGGGAGTGAAACGGCTGAAGACACAATGGAAATGAATGTAGAGGTTCTTACAAAAGCTAGAAGTACACCTACCATACACACCACTTGGATATATGCCCAAAGGCCTCCATATCCTACTGTTGAGATACTTGCTTATCTGTGTCCATTGGACTGCGACTCTATTCACAATAGCCAAGAAGTGGAAAATGCTTAGGTAGCCATCAACTGATGAACGGATAATGAAAACATGTTGTATTTACATAATGAGATAGGATTCAGATCGTAGTACAAAAATTATAAAATAAAATTATAAAATTTCCACTAAATGGATGAAGCTGGAAACAATCTTTCTGAGTGAGGGAAACAAGATCCAGAAAGACAGGCCTTCTATGTTCGCTTTCATTTCTTGAATATTAGCTCTGAACCTTCATAAAGTATGCTCCATTTGGAAAACCCATAGATGTTAGGAAATTAGTAAGGGGCTATGGGTCTGTTTTCAATGGAGAGGAAAAATAAATGTTGTAAAGCCTTAAAGTAAAATACAGAATTAGATTTAGTTGGGAGATAGAAAAGTAGAGCAGAAGGAGGCATTAGAGGGAGGAATAAATACATTAAGCATCTTTTGAATACGCCATAAGAGTTCTTACTGTATAATATTTCAATATACACACATATGTATGTATTTGTGCATATTTATATATGAGCATATAAAACTAATGAAAATGGAGTTACACTCAAGTAGGGTGGCAATGCTGCTATAGACAATGAACACTAACAAATAAATACCCCAATGCCAGAAATAAGTTAACTCTTTAAGAGTTGTTGGCCAGAAACTTCCAACTGGCCTCTAAACATTACTGGCTACTGCTATGCTCTTGGTTATTTTCCAGAACTTGATGGCAAGAGCCTATTGCTGCAGATAGCATGTATTCAAGTCATAACAATAAGAAAAGTCTATCTGGAACTAACATAGAAACTTTATCCCTTCTGACCAGCTTTCATAGTACACAAAAATGGTATGTACTCTAACAGAGGAAAGAAGTGACCATCAGAAAACAGTAAAATCTGTGAGCTATACGAATAATTAATGGCCTGGCAAGACATACCTATTGCTGCAAGAGTTGGATAAATGTCATGAAGGGAACCTCCCACATTTTTACTGGATTTTAGTCATTCTCCATAAGATGAAACACATATCTAGTACCATTATAGAGACCAAGAACTTCTGGCTAGATAGGTTATAGATCTGTAGAGAGAGCCTAGTAGTTTTATTCTGTTAACTGACTATAGAATTGAATGGAATTCCATTGGCATGGTTATATCCATAGATACATTCATCTCCCAGCACTCATTAGAAAGGCTTGTACTACATGGTGACTAACATAAAGATCCATAACAGTCCAAGATTGAGAGAGTAAGATACTACAGACTTCTCAGTCCTAAATGGTACATACCTGGGTAGAGAGAACTTCTGTTCAAGAATTCTGTTTCATGTAATATATATATATATATATATATATATATATATATATATATATATATATATATATATATATATATATATATTTAACAGAACCCCCACTTATTTGCCTAGTAGCTTCAGCATTTTTGTACTTCCAACAGCACTGAATAAGTGTTCCTCTTCCCACACATTCTTATCAGCATCTATGTCTTAAGGCATTTTCTTAATTGCTAATTGATTTAGAAGAGCCCAGACCACTGTATGTGGTACCCTCCATGAGTAGGTGGGCCTGAACTTCTAAAGAAAGGTAACTGAGGATTTCCTTCTGAGCCCAGTGGAGGCTGATAAGGGCTCCAGAGTGCTCTCCACGTAGTGGGTCCTCCGGATCACCTCGGGATCACAGGACCCCTACCACGCCTAGGACCTCCTGATCACCTGAGAGCACATGGGCAATAGAAGCAACAGAGCTTCTTGGTCAGGGTCCCATCGGGCCTTCAACCTCATCCAAGAGACAGAGCTGAGACCCAGACCCCTGGGCACATTCCTTGTCAGAGGAGAGTCAGCCTTCTGGGAGGGTTCTGACCCTAGAACTCAGGAAGTGGATCAGAGCTCCAGACTGCTGGACACCTGCCCTACAAGAGAAGAGCTTGCCTGCAGAGAGTGCTCTGACCTCTGGAACTCAGGTGAGAGTTGGAATACCAGGTGTACTGACAGAGGCTAACAGAATCACAGGAGGATCAAGCTCCAACCAGAGACAGCTTGAACATTAACATCAGAGATTTCCAGATGGCAAAAGGCAAATGAAAGAATCTTATTTCAGAAACCAAGAACACTGGGCATCATCAGAACCCAGTACACACACCACAACAAGTAGTGGATACCCCAACAAGCCTGAAAAGCAAGACGTGGATTTTAAATAATATCTCATGATGGTGGTAGAAGATTTTAAGAAGGACATTAATAACTCACTTAAAGAAATACAGGAGAACACTACAAAACAGGTAGAAGACCTTAAAGGGGAAGTACAAAAATCCCTCAAGGAATTATAGGACAATACTGCTAAACAAGAAGAAGCCCTTAAAGAGGAAATACAAAAATCCCTCAAGGAATCACAGGAGAACACTGCTAAACAGGTAGAAGCCCTTAAAGAACTACAGGCAAACACTGCTAAACAGATAGAAGAAACACAAAATCCCTTAAAGAATTACAGGAAAAAAAATAAATTAAAAAAAAAAAAAGAATTACAGGAAAACACAACCAAACAGGTGATGGAATTGAACAAAACCATCAAAGACCTAAAAATGGAAATAGACACACTGAAGAAAACCCAAAGAGAGACAACTCTGGATATAGAAACCCTAGGAAAGAAATCAGGAGCCATAGATGTGAGCATCAGCAACAGAATACAAGAGTTGGAAGAGAGAATCTCAGGTGCAGAAGATTCCATAGGAAACATGGGCACAACAATCAAAGAAAATGCAAAATGCAAAAAGATCCTAACTCAAAACATCCAGGAAATCCAGAACACAATGAGAAGACCAAACCTACAGATAATAGGAGTAGATGAGAATGAAGATTTTCAAGTTAAAGGGCCAACAAATATCTTCAACAAAATTATAGAGGAAAACTTCCTAAACCTAAAGAAAGAGATGCCCATGAACATACAAGAAGCCTACAGAACTCCGAATACACTGGACCAAAAAAGAAATTCCTCCCGACACATAATAATCAGAACAACAAATATACTCAATAAAGACAGAATATTAAAGGCAGTAAAGGAAAAAGATATAAGATCGTGGGGTTGCAAATCAGTACTCTAGACTTGGTTCTACAACCGAAAAACACAGTAGTAGAAGAGATTTAAATGAGTATCCTCAAAAGTCCATGTGTTAAATGTTTGATCCATGGAATTTCAAGAAATGGTTAAATTTATGGAAGGCTCGGAGGACACATGAAGGCCCTTAGGTCACTGAGTGTGTGCTCCAGAATGAGACAGATGGACTGGTCTCCCAGCTGTCCTTGCTTCTCCCTGATGATGCACGTGCTTACTTCACCATGCATTCTTGCTGGGTCACCACACTCACCAAATCTCTGGAGCAAGGTTGCCACTTGATCTTGGCTTATAACCACCAGATACAGGAGTGAAATATTGCTTTTACGTCTATAAAGTTTATGACTTCAGGTGTTTCACTGTAGTAGTGAAAAAAATCTTACTTATCCAACCAAAGAAACAGATACCAATTTCAGTTAACAATAGTGTTCAAGTATTAATATCTTGATTTCAATAATTCTACCATGTTAGTTTGAGGTTTTAACTTGATAGGAAGCCTTCAAGTCTTCTGTAAATCAGAAATCTAAGCATTTCTAAATGAAATGCTGAAAAAGTAAGGAAAAAAACAGAAAAATTACCTATAACATTTAGATTCGTAGCTGACAATTCCAGAACTAACTTGGATGTGAAGGTTTCTGTAGATCATTGGTCTTATTATATTGAGAAAAACAATTTAGATTTGAGCGGTGTGGGTGGCAGCATTCAGAAACGCTGCCAGACGACATGCAGCACCAACTCTGTGGGGAGACAGAAATCACCACATCTCAGGAGCATTTCATAATGATGAAATTAGTCTAAAAAAATCTCTTTTGGAAAATCATGAAACTGTGCATTAATCTAGGAGGATATCAATGTTTTTGTCCAGAGATGCATAGCTTTTGTTACAATAGAAAGTATAGTCTCTTCACAGATGAACTGGAACAGTTTGTTTTTCTCCTGAAAAGTAAGATGGATTGAGAGAAGAGTTAATACCTGGTTTCAGGTGGAAATGCTGTTCATTGGCTGACTTTTTAAGCTACTGCTAGCTTTTCCATGAAAATTGAGATCACAAATGAGTGAATTTTTATGACAGATTTCTTTAGAGTTAATTGGTGACTCTCAGGGTATCCATTTGAGCCTTAGATGCGGCATCTAGTCCTAAAGGAACAGAATTGACTGAAAATGTAGCTGACTGGTAGAGCACCTACCTTGTTTAGGGTGAATTATGCTTACCACCTGGCAAGACCCATATAAGCATTCATCAAGAGAGAGATGGCCTGTAAGACAGAAGACAGCTCTCATCAGGAAACTGAACTGGCCAGGACATCACTTGCATATGCTCCAGCCCTCATTACTCTGAGATGAACATTCCTGTCATTAAAACATCTTGGTTTATGGGGTTTTGTTAAAGTAACTAACCTGATCTTCTGACTAAAAAGAACTGAGAAAATAAATGAATGTACTGGATAATTATGAGGTATAAAATATTTTGATCAGAAGAGAGTTAAAATACAAAAGGAATATGCAATACAGGATTTGGAGGCCATAATGATAGGGAGTGGGTAGGGTAGAGGCACAGATTCAGAATCTTAACATCCAAGTGTTGAAGTAATTTCCAACCCCAATAAGCCTTTATAAAAACACACAATCCAACTATTATATTTATAAGCTATATGCCTAGATTGGGCAGATCTTTTACTATCCTCACTTATTTCCCAGCTATGAGATCCTTTGCTACTTGAAGTTTTTCCTGGCCTCAACTCACAACATCCAAGAGCTAAAATCATGAGAGCAAGGAACCTATGTGATAGGCAGACAGCAGTCCACTGCCATAATTCAGTGATAGTGCCAGATATTAGTGAAGCAGCAGCTAGGAAAACAAAAAACAAAACCAATATCTTAGCTAGGTAGATACTGACCTGAGAATCACAGAGCCCAGTGTGGTACAAGGACAACTGAATGTGAATACATATCAGGTTGCCCTATTATAATTGAAAGTCTACTGGAGCACATCACAACAGCAGCTAGACAGTGCTGGGCTATGATCAGGTAGCAACTGGAAGCTGTGCAATGCTCCTGGGTATAAGTGGTCTTGTGGCAGTTAAGTACCCACTATAGCACTACTGTAGTTAAAGCCACCTTCCAGTCTGAGCTCACCAAAAACATTCCCCCAACCCCATCCCTTCTAGTTTTGAGAACTCTTGGGATTTTCCATCTTACCTATATATATATATACACACACATATATATGTATGTATGTATGTATATATATATACATATATATACATTATCTGTATGTGTGTATGTACATGTATATATGTATATGTGTATATGTGTATATATGTATGTATGTGTATATGTATATATGTGTGTATGTGTGTATGTATGTGTATATGTGTATATGTATTTCACCTAATTAGGGTCTACCTGGCTTTACCTATCAGAGGATGTGAAGTCTTTACAGACAACCTCCTTTGATTACTTCTTAGAAGAGAAAGAGAAGGAAAGCTGCCTGTAAGACTCACCAGCCAGATTATCAGAGGGTTTCAGGTTTGTGCTACCTTAGGCAGTGAACCCCCTCAGATGCCTACTGTTCAGGCTCCAGCATTTGGCTTCCATCTGGAGGCAGGGAAACTCAGTCCCTCATTAGCCTCCAAGATGCTATGCTTTGATTTCAGTTAAAAATTTATTCCTGATGCTGTTCCCAACCTCAAGCCTTACTGCTTTTGAGAATTGTATTTCCAGACTATGAGAAGGGCTGCTTCAGAGACCTGTGGGAACAGAAACACTCCACATGTCAGAGGCACTCACTTTGATCCTCCTACTAAGAGTTCATGTGTCAACATGGCTTTCCCATTGAAAGTTGTTAATCCTGATATAAGGAAGTTCTATTTATTTTTGCCACCTTTAATGTCTATCCATGTCAGACTTGGAGAGAGAAAGACAAAATTTGGATACAGAGAGTAGACATGCACAATTTCTTCTCAACTGCTCTCTGTATTGCAGTCTACCTGTAGGCTGTTCTCAGAACCCACCTGCATCCTAGCTGTGCCAAAGCTTTACCAGAATTCAAGGCCAATGTGGAATTATAAAGGCTGCTTTATACCAGCATTTGCCATAGGGGAGTCATTATCTGTGATAACCACCAGGTCGGGCTACATTACCTTTTTCCACTGGCCAGTCTTAATACTTGGGTATGATTTTAATTACCCTTTCAAGATATTCATCCTCACTGAAGTAAGCAGGTAAATGCTACACTCTTCATGCCCCGCCCCCAACACACAGACATCAGGGATGAGAAAAATTAGATGAAGCGTTAAGAAGAAAAAAATTCTTGAATTATGAACAAGCTTTGAAACACAGAGTTAGAAAGAAATTGAGTTTGGTTTGTGATAAAATCTCCAACAAACCCTTACTGTTCCACAGCATGTCAGGGGTAAATAACTGTGGGAATACAGCAGAGTTGTATCTCCCTCTGATGTTTCTCTGTTATCTCTTTACAGTGATCCCAAGAGAGGCAAGGTAATAATGAAGAGACAGATGTTTTGCACTTCTAGCCCCGCTCCACCAGCAATGCTGCTGGTGGTAACAAGGGACTGTCTGATGGAAGATACACAGCTCAAATAAATGCCATCAAACTGAATGAAAGTTGTTTAACCACAGCAAAGGACCACAAATTCTAGCAAGGGAAGATTATAAGGAAGAGAGAGACACATTGTTTTTGTGTTCCTATGTTACTGTGTCTGTATATGTTTGTGTGTCCATGTGTGTGTGGGGTCTTTGTCTATGTGTGTGTGTGTGTGTGTGTGTGTGTGTGTGTGTGTGTGTGTGTATGTGTGTGTGTATGAGNATATATATATATATATATATATGAACAAAAAAAGAAATGTCGAAGAAATCTTCAAGGGGTTTTCCTCAGGTCCCACCTACCTCTCTCTTGTGATATTTTCTCTCTCTGGCCTAAACCTCATTAAGCAGGTCAGGCTAGATGGTTACTCAGTCCAAGAACCCCCTGTCTTCACCTCCTTAGTGATGGAGTGACAAGCACATGTCACTGAGCCTGGCTTTTTTCATCTTTCCATTAATTATACTCATTTTACACTATAGCATCCACTCTCCTCCCAGGAGCCCCCTCACATAGCCCTTCCTTCATCCCCCCTCTTTATACTCTAAGAAGAGGAATAAATGTGGGTTCTGAGGCTCAAACTCATCTTCTGCAAAACAGTTACCAACTGAGTCATGCTACCTGATGCCTTTTGCAGAATTCATTTTATTCTCCTGACCTGGGATGATGAAAAAAAGGATCGAAAATGAGAAGATGAGAACAACAACAAACAACATTATTTATTCGTGGTCTACATCCTATATCATTCTCATCTGGACAGGACCTCTCCTGCATCAGGGTAGATTGATCATGAAAGAAGAAGCAACCAAAAACGGACCTTTCTGACACGTTTCCAGGTCTCTCTGTGGCCTGATGCTACAAGGGCAATGATTAAGGAATGCCAGAAAAATCTAAGGATTGCTGATCCCAGTCATCTGAGAAAAGTCTCTTCTGAAAAGTCTGTCCTCTCCTCCCTTACTCACGGGTGAGCTTTGCAAGCCTCTAGCTCCATCTGTACCATTACCAACAATCTCCATAGAAATGAAAATAGTCTTTATCAGGAAAATGTGATGCTGCCCAATGAAGCACATTAAGCCAGGGAGTCAGAGACAAAACATTCTTTCCAGTTGATAATTTCAATAAACCAGGCATGGCATAAGATAAAACTGTCAACATCAAAGAAGAAAATAAGAAAAATAAGAAAGAACCTTTACTTCATTCAATTGCTTTGCCTTACATAACCCTGGCGTGAATTAGAATGGACTTAAGAATGAAGTTCACATGGAATTTAGACCATAAAGACGATCAGATCACAATTATTTAATGCAAAACTTTTACATTCTTCTAAAACTTACAAAGCATGAGCCACTGTGGACACAGCATATTCTCTATCTGCATAGGCACTGACTTTGCAGCTATACCACTGTGGAGCAACATACTGTGCAGGCCTTGGAATTTTCTTCATAAACCTTAGGATATATTGTTAATTTTTTTTTCCTTTCCCACCTGGACTTGACTGATTATTCTGTAGATATAATAAGTGGTCCCTGAAAATCACTGTAAACCATTTCTAAATGGTAAGTCCAGGTTCACTAGAGTGATCTGACCTCTCTAAAAGCAGCTACAGAGACCACAGTAAGAACAGGGCTTCTGGAGTCTGCTGTTTCTGGAACTCTGTATTTTACCAAGGCCTAGATAAATTCATTACCCTCCTCTCCTCAGATGCAAAGTACCTTGTATATAAACTCATCAACAATAAACATGATTTGAGCTCAATGAGCAAAACTTTAGCTGAGTTTCAGATACCCCTCTTTAGGATTGCACATAACACAGTAACTAGTCTCGTGGTGATAATTTATTCCTTCCATTTTCCATTTTTGAAACATATGACCTTATCCTTGGTCATGTAGAAAACATGGGGAGATAATTTAACCTAGGAATATTTTGCAAACTCTAAGGACATTTTTGATTGTTGTGACTAAGGGGAAAACAAGTGAGTCCGTCCAAAGATTCTCCCTAAAGTCCTGCCGAGAACAGTAGGGTTTATCCCAACATCATTTATAAGGTGTACCCCACCTCAGCGCATGTTGCATACCGCATCCCAGTGAATAATTACCCTGGCCCAAATTCCAAACAGGGCTGGTGGCTTAAAACCAGTAGGTAGTGAAAACACAGAGCAAGAAGTAATGTTAAACATTCATCTTGTCTACCTTTCTTTTCTTTACTTTTCTTTTTTGTCTCTTTCCCTTTCTTTGTTTCTTTTCTCTTTTTCTTTATATCCTTCTAACATCCATCCATCTATCTATCTATCTATCTATCTATCTGTCTATCTACATATCCTATTATTTATTTATTTATTTATATTTTAATTTTTTTTAGATAGGGTTTCTCCTTGTAGCCCTGGCTGTCCTAGAACACATTCTATAAAGTAGTCTAGCTTTGAACTCAAAGATCAACCTGCCTCTTACTCCTGAGTGCTGGGATTAAAGACATACACCATCACACCTAGGCTCAGTTACCTTTCTTTTCTTTCTTTCTTTCTTTCTTTTTTTTATTGTGAGCAATCCTTTAATATGTAGCTGACAATTTATTGTTTGAATTGTCATCTAAAAACATTGCCTATAGATCAATGGTTCTCAGTGTTCTCTGGAGCAGCAATTTCAGCATCACTCTATGTGTTTGAAATTGGCATTTGGAAGCCCTTCATACCACCTGAGTGCCATGCATTTTGTGCAGCCAGTCATCTGACCTGTGTTTTACAAACCTTCCTAGGGGATTCTGATGTCCACTCCCATATATAAGTCATAGCTCTGGTGTCCCTAAGCAAACACCTTGTCAGCATCATTGATGGCAACTTTGGTATGTTCTGTCTAATGAATGTGTAAATGGGAATTTCCTAAGTCTATACTGATTTGTAAATCATCAAATATCTTTGTTTTATTGTGGTGCTTTCTGTGTGTTTGTAATTTGTGCGTGTCACATATTCTGGTGCAAGTGTGCTCTTCATTACAACTATTGATGTCCACTTTTTATTTAATCATTATTTAGATTTTCTTTATATTGTAGCTTTCGTTAGACCAGTTCTATAAAATATAATTTCTAAGCACAAAGAATTCAGAGTTTCTAAGTGTTAAATCCATTTTCTATTTTGACTAGTGTTGAGAATTTTTTTTTTTTTGCCAGTGTTGAGAAAGCTTCTAAGCATTGCTGCTCCATCCCTGAGCTACATCTTTAGTCCTTTGATTCTCATTACATAAGAGTTTTTATTAATTAGATATTTTCTTCATTTACATTTCAAATGCTATACCAAAAGTCCCCTATACCCTTCCCCTGCCCTGCTCCTTTACCGTACACCCACACCCACTTCTTGGCCCTGACATTCCCCTGTACTGGGGCATATAAAGTTTGCAAGACCAAGGGGCCTCTCTTCCCAATAATGGCCAACTAGGCCATCTTCTAATACATATGCAGCTAGAGACACGAGCTCTGGGGGTTCTGATTAGTTCATATTATTGTTCCACCTATAGGGTTGCAGACCCCTTCAGCTCTTGGGTATCCTCTCTAGCACCTACATTGGGGACCCTGTGTTCCTTCCTAGAGATGACTGTGAGCATCCACTTCTGTATTTACCAGGCACTGACAAAGCCTCACAGGAGAGAGCTATATCAGGGTCCTTTCAGCAAAATCTAGCTGGCATAAGCAGTAGTGTCTATGTTTGGTGGCTGATTATGGGATGGACCCCCAGGCGGGGCAGTCTCTGGATGGTCCATCCTTTCATCTTAGCTCCAAACTTAGTCTCTGCAAGTCCTTTCATGGATACTTTATTCTCTATTCTAGGGAGGAATGAAGTATCCACGGGTTGGTCTTCCTTCTTGATTTTTTTATGTTTTGGAAGTTGTATCTTGGGTATTCTAGGTTTCTGGGCTAATATCCACTTATCAATGAGTGCATATCAAGTGACTTCTTTTGTGATTGGGTTACCTCACTAAGGATGATATCCTCCAGATACATCCATTTGCCCAAGAATTTCATAAATTTATTGCTTTTAATAGCTGAGTAGTACTCCATTGTGTAAATGTACCACATTTTCTGTATCCATTCCAGTGTTGAGGGACAATTTTTAGGGTCACTTAACTATACTATCATATCATCTGCAAATAGTGATATTTTGACCTCTTCCTTTCCAATTTGTATTCCCTTGATCTCCTTTTGTTGTAGAATTGCTCTGGCTAGGACTTCAAATACTATATTGAGGTAGGGAGAAAATGGGCAGCCTTGTCTAGTTCCTGATTTTAGTGAGATTGCTTCCAGCTTCTCTCCATTTACTTTGATGTTGGCTACTGGTTTGCTATAGATTGCTTTTATTATGTTTCAGATGGGCCTTGAATTCCTGATCTTTCCAAGACTTTTGTCATGAATGGGTGTTGGATTTTGTCAAATGTTTTCTCAGCATCTAACGAGATGATCATGTGGTTTTTGTCTTTCAGTTTGTTTATATAATGAATTATGTTGATGAATTTCTGTATATTAAACCATCCTTGCATCCCTGGGATGAAGCCTACTTGGTCATGATGGTTGATTGTTTTTTTTTTTTTTTTTTTTTTTAAAAAAATTTTTTTCTCTTTATTAGATATTTTCTTCATTTACATTTCAAATGTTACCCAGAAATTTCCCCTTACCCTCCCGCATCCCTGCCCTGCTCCCCTACCCACCCCCTCCCACATAATGGCCCTGGCGTTCCCCTGTACTGGGGCATATAAAGTCTGTATGACCAAGAGGCCTCTCCTCCCAATGATGGCCAACTAGGCCAGGTTGATTGTTTTGATGTATTCTTGGATTTGGTTTGCGAGGATTTTATTGAGTGTTTTTGCATCGATATTTATAAGAGAAATTGGTCCGAAGTTCTCTTGCTTTGTTGGATCTTTGTGTGGTTTAGGTATCAGAGTAATTGTGGCTTCATAGAATGAATTGGGTAGAGTACCTTCTGTTTCTATTTTGTTAAATAGTTTGAGGAGAGTTGGAATTAGGTCTTCTTGGAAGGTCTGATAGAACTCTGTACTAAACCCATCTCGTCCTGGGCTTTCTTTGGTTGGGAGACTTTTAATGATTGCTTCTATTTCATAGGGGAAATGGCACTGTTTACGGCATTAATCTGATCCTGGTTTAACTTTGGTACCTGGTATCTTTCTAGAAATTTGTCCATTTCATCCAGATTGTCCAGTTTTATTGAGTATAGCCCTTTGAAGAAGGATCTGATGGTGTTTTGGATTTCCTCAGGATCTGTTGTTATGTCTCCCTTTTCATTTCTGATTTTGTTAATTAGGATGCTCTCCCTGTGCCCTCTAGTTCGTCTGGCTAAGGGTTTATCTATTTGTTGATTTTCTCAAAAAACCAGCTCCTGGTTTGGTTATTTCTTTGAATAGTTCTTTTTGTTTCCACTTGGTTGATTTCAGCCTTGAGTTTGATTATTTCCTATCATCCCTCTTTGGCAAATTTCCTTCCTTTAGTTCTAGAGCTTATAGGTGTGCTGTAAGGCTTCTAGTGTATGCTCTCTCTAGTTTCTGTTTGGAGGCACTCAGGACTGCCTTCATTGTGTCCCATAAGTTTGGGGATTTTGTGGCTTCATTTTCATTAAACTGTTTTATGATCAATTATATGGTCAATTTTGGAGAAGGTACCATGTGGTACTGAGAAGAAAGTATATCCTTTTGTTTTAGGATAAAATGATATGCAGATATCTATTAAATCCATTTGTTTCATAACTTCCATTAGTGTCCATGGGTCTCGGTTTAGTTTCTGTTTCCAGGATCTGTCCATTGGTGAGAGTCTGTGTTGAAGTCTCCCACTATCATTGTGTGAGGTGCAATCTGTGCTTTGAGCTTTACTAAAGTTTCTTTAATGAATGTGGCTGCCCTTGCATTTGGAACATAGATATTCAGAATTGAGAGTTTCTCTTGGTAGATTTTACCTTAGATGAGTATGAAGTGCCCTTCCTTGTCTTTTTTGTTAACTTTGGGTTGAAAGTCAATTTTATTTGATTTTAGAATGGCTACTCCAGCTTGTTTCTTCAGACCATTTGCTTGGAAAATTGTTTTCCAGCTTTTCAATCTGAGGTAGTGTCTGTCTTTTTCCCTGTGGTGGGTTTCCTGTAAACAGCAAAATATTGAGTCCTGCTTCTGTAGCCAGTCTATTAGTCTAAGCCTTTTTATTGGGGAATTGAGTCCATTGATGTTAAGAGAAATTAAAGTAATTGTTGCTTCCTGTTATTTTTGTTGTTAAAGTTGGGATTCTGTTCTAGTTCCTGTCTTCTTTTTATGGTTTGTTGAAGGATTACTTTCTTTCTTTTTCTAGGGTGTAGTTTCTGTCCTGTGTTGGTGTTTTTCCGTTATTATCCTTTGAAGGGCTGGATTCATGGAAAGATATTGTGTGAATTTGATTTTGTCATGGAATACTTTGATTTCTCCATCTATGGTAATTGAGAGTTTTGCTGGGTATAGCAGCCTGGGCTGGCATTTGTGCTCCCTTAGGGTCTGTATAACATCTGTCCAGGATCGTCGGGCTTTCATAGTCTCTAGAAAACTGGTGTAATTCTAATAGGCCTGCCTTTATATGTTACTTGACCTTTTCTTTTACTACTTTTAATATTCTATCCCTATTTAGTGCATTTGTTGTTCTGATTATTATGTGTTGGGAGGAATTTCTTTTCTGCTTGCATCTATGTTTCCTGAATCTTTCCTAGGGTTTCTATTTCCAGAGTTGTCTCACTGGAATTGTTTGAATGAGAAATGTTCCTCATCAGCTTGGGTGTTATAATGCATAGTCATCCACTGGCCACACCGTTTGGGGAGGTTATGGAACCTTTAGGAGGTAGAGGCTAACTGTAGAGAGTAAATCACTAAGGGAGGGATTCAAAGGTTTGAAACATTATACTACTTCCTATTCTCTTGCTCTTGAAAATGTATAATATGATAATCCAGCTTACCTTTGCCACAAGATGAATTTTATTCCTCTGAAAATGTAAGCCACAGTAGAACTGTTTTCATTAAGTTGTTTTTTTTTCTGTACAACAGAAAAGTACCTAAAACAATCAGAGAGCTTAGAAAGTTCACAGTGAGAGGTCAACTTTGCTGCCATTACTGAGCAATAATTGTATGGGTGACACACTCAAAGATGTGGGAGCTCTTTTTCTTATTGATGAGGACTGCTGTTTATGGAAGCTTCATAAGTAAGTAAAACACAGCGAAAGATTAGGAAACAAAAAAAGTATAGTTACCATCCTCTGGAATATGTAGCAAATCATCTGTAAACCAAAATGCCTACAAGGCTATTCATGCAAGTAAGTTTTCCAAGCAAGCTGTAAAGGCAAACAGAGGCTTGGGGACCATTTCAAGCTGGACATGAATTAACCAGAGAGTACCCATCTCGTTGACACCTCCCCCATCATTGAGCATGAAAAATAATCCTTTGCTCCAAGAACTCTGCTTGTTTCAGAGTCCAGACTTGAGTAAAACAGGGTTTTCAAAATAATTGACTTAAATTGGTAATGCTCTGAAAGGACAGAACAAAACAGTTCTGTGACCTCAATAACCCTGTCGCCTTGGAGTTGTAGGTTCTATGAAAAGATTGCTTATATCTTCTCTCTTAGACTAAGAGATTCTGCCTGGGAAACTAAAGAGATAAGTTTTTATATGGACCAGGGTAATGGAATCTGTATATAGAGGTAAAACTCCACCATTAGTGAGTGGGTTCAAAAGATGCTTTAGGGCTCTTGTCTAAACCCTTTTGTTCTACATAAATCTTACACCTCTAATTCAAGAGAGGCTTTTCCTCAACCTGTGAACAGCTGAGCTTAGCAATGTGGTTGCTAAGGACAAAAAAAAAAAAAAAAAAAAAAAAAAAAAAAAAAAAAAAAAAAAAAAAAAAAAAAAAAAAAAAAAAAAAAAAAAAAAAAAAAAAAAAAAAACAAAAAAACAAAAAAACAGAAATTACCAAAAAAAAAAAAAAACCCCATAAATAAAGATAAAAAGCTTATAAAACTCTATAGAGTATTGTTGATCATATGATGGTAAAATAGATGGAAGAAAAGTGAGGAGGGTGTGATATCAGTGGAGTTGCTTGAATGAGAAATGTTCCTTCCTAGAAAACTTATGTATGTCCTGTTGCAACTTTAGCTACTACAGTCTTCCATGACAATCCAGAAGTATAGATAAAATTTGGCCTATTACAAGTCACTTAGGAAGTACTATGTGTGATAAGGTAATGTGTAAAATATTCCAAACTTGTAAAGATCAGTGTTTCCAAATTATTTTATTGGGAACGACTGTAATATGTCTTATATGGGTACCAGGTAAGGGATTATCTGCATAAATAGGCTTAGTTGGCTCTCCTTCTCAGCTTTCTAGATATGTGTGTCTGCGTGCCTAAGGTCACACAGCTACTTTGTTTCCAAATCAGATACTGGGACCAGACTGGTTTGACCTCAAAGTAGGTTCTTTTCTATGCAAAATTTCTTGAGATTTGGCCGTGATAATATTTAAATTGTCCATAAGTGTGAGTTTTGAAAATCAAAACTGACCATGCATATGACAGGCAGTGGACAGTCAGAAAGCTGTAAGTTTGCATGGTGTTTGCCAAGCCCTTAAAGATCCTATGAATTTTTCTCTTATCAACATGACTCTTATTTTCATAGTTACTCCCAGATGAAAATTTAAAAGGAACAGCCTTATTCCCAATCACCTTTGCTGTAGTTTCTGTTTACATTTTCTTGTGTCCATGTTAACTTAGCTGTGTCATCCTATTGATTTATTTTCTGGCACCCTGTCAGTCCAGTGCTTTACACATTTGCTTTTAATATATATCTTCACACCTACAGCTCAGAGTATATCCATAAATAGTAAAACCACAGGAAGAACCATTGCAGAAAGGGAAAGCTTTGTCCTGACACAATTCACCTGATAATTTTTATTCTTTGACTCTCTAGGAAAGGATGAGAAAATAGAGACAGAACAGACAATCAAAATGGATGGAAAGAGGAGTCCAGCAAGGCAGAAAGTCATCACATAGACATGCAGAGAGCAGTTTCCACCAGGCAAACAAAAACCTGCACTGGGCACAGGACTCACAAAGCTATAACTGAAGACAAGACCACAGAAGACAGAAAATACGAGAGTGAGAACTGTAGGGCATGCATTTTGGCCCTTCTAAATTGTTGTTAAATAAATTGGACAAGCAAAGAAATTTACCTCTTAGTGCTCACACAGGTCAGTAGGAGAGCTAACCTCTTCTTGTTTGTCTACTTTCTCATGTTTTTAGAAAGAAAAATTGGAAAGCAGAGATAAGTGAACTTCACGGTAGCAGTAAAGAGCTGGTTCTTTTGCTTCTGTCCTTTGTGTGAGAGTATTAAGCCACGTAGACACTATTTGAAAGACTCTTTTCTAGCTTATGAAAAATAATGCAATAAGCCAGGTCTAAGAAGGATCTTATAATTAGTGGAAAGCATTCAGAAAACTGCATCTCTGGCCTGGGGAAATCACCCAATGGATAAGAATCCTTGCCGTTTTAATATGAAATTCTGAGCTAGGGTCCCAAGCATCATTTAAAAAAAATTGCCATAGCTACATATATATCACTAACTCTAGCACAGGGAGGAGGACACCTGCTGGAGTCTGATGTCTTTAACCTAGCTGAAAAATGCTGAGTGCCAGGTTTAGAGAGAGGACATGCCTCAAGAAAGTAAGGTTGAGAGTGACAGAGGAAAGCATCTAAGTATTTCTCTAGCCTCGACATGCATGCATGAGTGTCCATATATATATGCCATACTCAGTAAGGAACTTATATTTCTTTTATTATCTATATTATATATAATATGATAATTATAAATTACATTTCATTATATGTATTACATATAATAATTCTAATATTAATATATATTAAAATAATATTTATTATATTAAATGTGACAATAGTTCTTGATTTCATTGCTTTGTATGAACTGACCACATCTACCAAATAATGAATATTTTAAAAAATTATTTTTATTGCTGGGCAGTGGTGGCACATGCCTTTAATTCCAGTACTTGTGAGGCAGAGGCAGCTGGATTTCTGAGTTCGAGGCCAGCCTGCTCTACAGAGTGAGTTCCAGAACAGCCAGGGCTACACAGAGAAACCCTGTCTCGAAAATGTAAAAAATAAAAAAAAAAATGATTTCATGCATATAGATTTTTTGCTTGTATGTATGTCTGTGAACTATTTGCATGATTTTGGGTATAAATTTTAAGAGCTAAAATTATAATCTTCATTTTTTAATTCTTGTATAAAAGACAGCATTAGGAACATTATCGCAGATTGCATACTATATGTAATCTTTCACTGTTTTCCCACTGCATTAAGAGTGAAATGCAAGCTCTTCAAAATGTCTCACCCTTCCTGACGTTCAGGCCTTTACTTCTTTGACATTTCCCTCTTGTTTGATGGCATGCTGACCTCCTTTCCTCCAGGCACGTCAAGGATTCCAAGCTTCTAGCCATTTCAGAACCTTTATACTTCTGAGCTTTTCTACCCAGAAAAGGGGCTTCCTATGTGTTTGATTTCTGGTGAATAATTCCCTGACACCCTTAATATCTGTGTTGTGTGTTCAGACACATACTTTGTTAAGCAGCCCTTCATCACCTGCCATCATGTCACTGATGAGGCTTCCACAGCACCTCTAACATCCTCACAGGATTCATCCAGCTCTGCTAATTTCTCTCTCTCTTTTTTTTTCCCCTCACGCAGGCTCTGTGAGTGCAGGAATCTGACTATTCTTAATTTTTTTTTTTTTTGGCTCAAATACTAGAAAGATACCTATCACACTAGGTATGTGTGACTTGCTTGCTAAATAATTGAATACATATGTGGAATGGAGGCTAGTTTTATAGAACCAAATTCTAGGATTATTATTCTGCTAAATTTTATTATCTACATTGTTTCACATAGTTATGGAGAAACAAGTATTGTTGTCTTTGTCTCAGAGATGAGAGATGTGCGGACTTGGATCTTATAATACAATGTAAGCCCTTAAGGGGCTCACAGCTTAATAACATCATTAATGAAAAACTCATTTTGGAGTGGATCAGATTTTATGTTCTTCTACAATTCCATATAGGAAGGTCATCTAGCACACATAAATTAAGGGACTAGATTTAGCCTCTGGTAAATTATGCATGCCTCCACAATGTGAATAAGCCTATGAAATAAACAGGCTTTGGAGAGCAAACACTGTCTCTCACCTGCATTGCATCTACACTCTCAATCCTCTGCTTATAATTGACAACCACAAAGCTCTTTCACAGGGAACGTTTCAAATGGATGAGTTCTTCCTTTCAGTGATAGGCAGGCAGGTAGGTGTCCTTTGTCTTATCTTCCTTCACACAGGCTGCAGATGCTGCTTTGCTGTGATGCTGAGTGCTTTGTTCAAGGTCATCCAGCTGGGAACACAGTTCTGTTTCCAGAGCTAGGAAATCTCCCTTTGTTTGCCTTGTTTGCTGGTCCTCAGCAACTAACTTTTCTTTTTCTCTCTAGAGCTTTTTCTGAAGGCCAGACTTAGAACATATTCAGAGTTCTAATTGCAAGCTCTCACAGAGAAAGCAGGTCAACACTGCTTTTCCGTCTTTACTCCTGACCCTCCTACCCATAATGAAACACAAGGAAGAATGTCCCCAGAAAGCCTGACTGGACTGACCCATGACATTTTCATAGGTGATAATTATAGGCACATGTTGGTTCTCTCTCACCATTTGCCAAGCTGTGGTACCAAATGGCACCCCTAAGTGCATCTCAGAAGCCATCCAATAGGGTTCTACCAGCATTAATCTCATTTCAGAAACCGTCACATTGTTCTGTTCCACGAAGTATATCTATCTTCCTCATTACTTTAACATAGACAGAATTCCTTGTCTCCAAGCTGCAAGTCAAGCTTCCATTTTAGAACACAGATGTCATTAGATTGTTGTTCTCCTACAAGGAATCAGTGACTCCCTACTACTGCCACCAAAGTTATGATACTATGGCATGTCACTCAAAGCCCTTGTTCTGCTGCCTTTCCTATTGTCGGCTAAAATCTTATCTCAGGGGACTGTCATCTGAATCTGTGTACAGTCTACCCTCTATATGTGTGTAGTTTTGTGTGATGTTCCCACTTCATGGTGAAAGACCCACAATGTGAGGACTCCACCACATTCTGACTCAGGAGAGGTGACACCCCAAATCACTCACAAGAAATGGTCTTGATGCAAATTGCAAGAGGACTTTTATTTCAAGAGCACTCTCAGGCCCATAGTCATATACCATGCAGAGGTAGAGGACTGTGGTGCCCCAGTAGCTGGGAGATGGGGCATTTAAAGAAAGAAACCACAACTCAAGGGGGTGGGGAGGGCATTCTTGGAAAATATCAAAATACCAGTTAAGAGTCATGAGAAAGTGGAAAGTCAAGACAGTTTTCTATGAGCTTCTAATGTAAGGTCCACGAAGAAGACCCCACTCGAGTCTT
>LR750778.1:1810-49842 GCA_902729485.2 Mus minutoides
TTTCTAGTTGTTTAACTGTGTTTTCCTGCATTTCCTTCTTATAGTCCTCCATCATCATCATGACGAGTGACTTTATATCCATTTCCTGTTTTTCTGGTGTGCTGTTGTATCTAGGACTTGAAGTGGTGGGTGAGTTTGGATCTGGTGATGCCAAGTACCCTTGGATTCTGTTGCTTCTGTTCTTACACTTACTTCCTGCCATCCCTGCCCAAGGAGACCTGGTGTTGGTGCAGACCAGAAGGGAGCGTCTGTCCTGTTCTGGGCCTTTATCAATCTCCTGCTGGTGTCTCAGGTTGCTCGCGATTGGGCCAGAACAGATGCTGAGTTTAGCTGCTCACCTGTGGTCCCAAGATAGGCTGGGGAGTCCTGAAGGGGCCTCAGGGAGAGTGCGCAGAGCCTGTGCCCAAGCCCTGAGCTGGTGTGGGGTGCACGGGACTGGACCTGAGGGAAGAGTCCGTCCTGCTCTGGGCCTTTATCACTCTCCTGGCTGGTGTGTCCTGCGCCTGGTGCTGGAGCAGTGTGGGCCAGAAGGGAAGGGGTCCGCTGCCGCCCTGTCTATCTCCAGGCTGCAGACTCAGGTCCCACGAGATTGGACTGGAACAGATGTGTGTTCCTCTCACCAGTGTTCCCGAGATTGCTAGGAGAGTCCCACCAGAAACCTGGTTGGGTGCACAGCCCCCAGGCCTTGAGCCCTGCGCTGGAGCGGTGTGGACCAGAAGGGAAGGGGTCCACTGCCCGCCTGTCTGTCTCCTGGCTGCTTACTCAGGTCACTCGAGATTGGACTGGAACAGATGTGTGTTCCTCTTACCAGTGGTCCCGAGATCGCTAGGAGAGTCCCGCTGGAAACCTGGGTGGGTGCACAGCACCCAGGCCTTGCGCCCTGCGCTGGAGCGGTGTGGACCCGCCTGTCTATCTCCTGGCTGCAGACTCAGGTCCCATGAGATTGGACTGGAACAGATGTGTGATCCTCTTACCAGTGGTCCTGAGATCACTAGGAGAGTCCCGCTGGAAACCTGGGTGGGTGCACAGCACCCAGGCCTTGCGCCCTGCGCTGGAGCGGTGTGGACCCGCCTGTCTATCTCCTGGCTGCAGACTCAGGTCCCACGAGATTGGACTGGAACAGATGTGTGTTCCTCTCAGCAGTGTTCCCGAGATTGCAGTGGTCCCGAGATCACTAGGAGAGTCCCGCTGGAAACCTGGGTGGGTCCGCAGTCCCCGGGCCTTGCGCCCTGCACTGGAGCGGTGTGCTAGATATTTTCTTAATTTACATTTCAAATGCTATCCCAAAAGTCCCCCACCTCCCCTGCCCACCCACTCCCACTTGTTGGCCCTGGTGTTCCCCTGTATTGGGGCATATAAAGATTGCAGTACCAAGGGGCCTCTCCTCCCAATGATGGCCAACTAGGCCATCTTCTGCTACACATGGAGCTAGAGACACGAGTTCTGGGGGTTCTGGTCAGTTCATATTGTTGTTCCTCTTCTAGGGTTGCAGACCCCTTCAGCTCCTGGGGCTCTATCTCTAGCTTGTCCAATGTGGGCCCCGTGCTCCCTCTTATGGATGACTGTGAGCATCCACTTCTGTGGGAGTCAGCTAAAAGCAAAAGAGGAAAAAAGCAAAAGAGGAAAGGTAAATGTTACCTGAAGAACAACACCTAAGGTTGCCTCTGACTGCTACACATGTGTTCACAGATACTCTCTTCCACACAAACATGCACATACCACACACACAGACACCCCCACAGACACACACACACACACACACACACACACACACACACACACACACACACAGATACACACTCACCCACCTGAGTTTATCTCTTTCCAAGAATCCACATGTGCGAAGAATACTAACACTATGGTTGTAAAAATAAATGGCCAAGGACCCACAGCAAAAAAAGAGAGGAAGATTCAGAAAGCAAGGCTTTGTATGTAAGGACCTCAGGACCTCATGTATGCTCCACTGGACCACTGGACACTGTTTACAAAATGTACTCCAAATAGAAACAGTATTATAGGGAGCATACATACTTATGTCAAGGACCCTTTGAGTTCTAGGTTTTATAGAGCGCTACTCCTGGTCTGCTTCTCCCCTTGGGGCACATAGGCACCACTGTACACTGGGCTGGACCAGAGGGACTGAAGCTCAGTCAGGGCAAGTGGGTTATGCAAGATATCCATTGGTGTGAGTGTGAGAAAAGCAGCCATCTCTGGAGATGGTTTTCAGTGAAACAGCTCTCTTTACTGGGGGGTGGGGGTGGGGAGGGATAGGGCCTGTATAAACCTTGGGGGTTGGGTAGGGGTTTTTGGGGGTGTGCATATCATTGGCTAGGGCAGAGGTGCTGGAATGCTTCATTTGCAAGAGGAGGCATTCTATATACTTGATGGACATGTCCTTGTAAGGAGAGAGGACACTTAACCTGTACCCTGGCCACCAGACTACATGACTACCTCAAAGATGGCTGTGGTGGGAGGGTCACAAGGCTACATGTGCTGGAGCATGCAAGCCCAAAGCAGGGAGGAAGCAGTGTTACTCCTACCTGTCTCAGGATTTTACAGATTTGAACATATCTTGCTCTTTCTCGGGACTGGCTCCCCATTCGCTCTGCCTTCTGGATTCACAGTAGAGTTGCATCAGTTACATGATCATAAGAGTGGCCTAAGGGGAGCATCCATACAAAAAGGCAAGGCTATGAAGTAATGATCTCAATTTATCAATGTTCTGTAGCTTCGTTAAATTCTGTCTCCTCTTTCCAAACTTGAGGCTGTAGTATACAGTGCCAGTTGAGGTGGGAATTTCATACTCTGTACCTGTTGAACACAAATGTTCTTCCCAGCGTGGGGCACTATGTAGACCTGGAACTTAGAGATGGCGAGTGAGCTCAGCTTTGTAGTTCCAAAGTTGATGGTGGGCATGCGGCTATGAAAACACAGCTCTGGTCATTATGGTTATGGTATCATTGCAACAGGAAACTTTAAGAATAGCCCAAGTCTCCACCTTAACATACTATCAAATCAGAAGTACATTGAACATCGTTAGAGGCCATCCAGACATTCAAGCCACAGCAATAGCTATTGGTGTTATGTTTCTTATGTTTCTTATTATTTTAGTTGTTACAGTTAGAGAGTCTCAACTTGATCATGGCTAGGGTTTTATGGATAATAAATGGTGGCTAACCTCCATGCCTCTTAGAATCAAGACACATTGAGGTATTAATGACCACTTAAGAGCCCTGTTAGTTTGTTTTCTTCTATAAAGAAGGAATGTGACTAGGCAGAATTTTCCCCATACCATATTTAAGTTGTAATAAAGAATGGTGTCTATGTTTCTCTTGCAATTTAATATTGGTATAAGTAACATAAGTGATCTTCAACTCTTCATTATAAAGCATAGCATTTGGATGGACACCCTTGAGGATCAAACTCGATTCAAGGATTGACATGACAGCTACAAGAGTTAACTGACTACAAGTTACAGTCCTCTCTCAATCTCCGTTTCTTCTTTGTTCCCTCAAGGAAACACCATTTTAACAGAGAATACTTTCCTCAGGTTTTTTTTTTTAAATTTTAGAACTGTCATAAATATAACTAATATCCCACAAATTAGTTCAAAGCAGCACAAGTATCCGTTAACTATTAGGTTATAGAAAGTTGCTCTACAATTCAGCTGTTCAGAATAGCAAACATATTATTTCTGTTTTTGTGGGTCAAGAATCAGAGCAAGCATATTGGGTTTTAAGGGACGCCATAACAAAATACTGAAAACTAGGTCACTGAAAAAAGAAAACAAGATATTTCTTCTTTTCTTGTTCTAGAAGTTAAAAGTCTCACAGTAAGAGGTCAGGAGGGCTACATTTCTCCAGAAACTTGCAAATGGTTATTTCCATTGGCTTATCAGGAATCTGTACATGTGTGTTTGGCTCTGGCCACCTAATTCTAGTCTCTGCCTTCATCATCTCACTAATTCCAAGGCTGCATCTATTACCACATGGCCACCTTTCTATACAGACACCACTTAAATAGGTTAGGCTCCTACCCTTTTCTGTATGACTTCCTTGGTGTTTACTGTAGGACCTCAATCCAGCTCGTTGTGCTGCAGCAATGCCCTTTCTAATCAGGTCGAGTCCTGAGTTACTAAAACTTGGAACTTCAGCTACCTCTTTTTGATAGAGGGAATCCAACCCATAGTAGCAAGCAGGAGAGAACAGGAAGAAGCATGAAGACAGAAATAACTGTAATCTGATCTCTTGCTGATTTTTTGTGTCTTGTACACCGGAAGTGGAACAGTAAGTACGACCCCTATCCAAAAGGAAAGGCACTGCATACCACCAAAAGACCGAGAGTGAAGGTGATGGGAAGCATCTAGGGTGCTGTCTTCTTCCCGTGTCACCTTTTATTGTTTCCAATATTATAAAAATAGAACATTGCATGCATTTCAGAACCTGACTGTTTACTCAATTTATATTTTGTTTATAAAATTTAGCTATAATTTTCATCAATTACTCTCACCAGTACTAAAAATCTTACATAAAAATTCTTGTTCCCAGCAATATTCTTGACATTATGTACAATTCTGTTTAAAAATTTCCTCATATCACATAAAAGTATCAAAACTAGGATAACATAAGATTTCTTTATACCTTTGTTTGCCTTTAGAATCTACCTTGTCAAGGATCATCAAAATAATACTTTATTTCTCAATTATACAAGGTAACTCGTTTTTCCATGTGGTTCCGATTGTAACTTATTATACAGTTGAATATATTTATTCTATTCATTTTCTATTATTAACATTGCCTTTTCTTTGATCTTGTTTTTGGATATGTAAAAAACATGATAGAGTGAAAAGTATACAGCAAACTGACATTGTCAGAAGTATTTTCTAACCAGGATTCCTATGTCCAATGCCATTAGATATTTTAGTTTTGGCTTTCCATAACAGATTATTATGTTTGCAAATACCAGCATGCATGTGTAAGCACAGGCACACACACACACACACACACACACACACACACACACACAGACACAGACACACAGACACAGACACAGACACACACACAGACATACAGACACACACACACACACACACACACACACACACATGTACATACACACTCATTTCATTGTTTTCTTTCCACAAAGATTTTGTAGTTTGCCCAGTGACACATCTGACCTTTACTTTTTTACACTTAAAAACATATCCAGAAGCCCATGTACTGTCAAGATATAATGATTGGTGCCAACAATCACCTCTGTTAGTATCTGGTACCACTTCATTCATATTGTGAGTTACTGGGCCAGTTCCTTATCAATAGAAATGCTCTCTCCAAAGTTTTCTCACCACATACAATTCCATATTTAATTATTAGGATTAAAGGTTTTTGCTGTTATTGATTTTGTTTTGCATGAGCAATTTATTAATACTTTGTGACAGGATTACTGCATCAAATTATAAAAACATTACCAACTATATAGCTATATATTAGAAAGTTCTTCTCAAAAGTGCTTATATCTTTCATATTCTTGAAATATATGACAGAGATGGTTTTCCCATCTCCAGTACAGATGCTCTTAAAATTATTTTTCTGTCAATCTGCTATAGTGATAAAATTAATCTAGATTTTCCAGGTTTGGGAATAAAAGTTTTGTAGTCATTGCTCACGATCCCCTAGCTTTTACTGGAGTCAGTTATTCCATCCATTTTCTATTTTTAACATTATATATTTGATTCTTCTCTATCGTACTTTTGGTTAGTTTTCTTAGGTTAGATTTTTCTTTTTCTCTTCTCTCTCCTTCCCTCTCTCTGTCTGTCATTCTTTTTGGTTGTGGTTGTTTAGTTTTGATTTTTTTTTTTTGAAAAGACCCAGCTTTTTAATAGAATTTCTGCTCTCTAGTGTCCATCTCATTAATTTATGCCCCAGTCTTTACTATGTCTTGTCATCCAGGACTTTACTTGTTTTTATTTTTCTAACAACTGGACTAACAATATTAATTTATTTGGGGCCTGAGGTTTTCTTTTTTTAATTCTAAGTACTCACAGGCAGAAACACTTTTCCTGGGCCTGCCTTTGCTGTATCCCAAAGATTCTTGTAAGTTTCTTTTGTTTTCATTTGATTAGGGGATATTTTAAACTTTTGATTACTTTGATGGCTCTTGCATTCATAAAAGAGCATTGTTCACTCTCAACGTGTTTCTCTAGTTGCCTTGCTACGGTCTGGTGAGATACAAGAAATTATTTTAATTCTTTTGAATTTGTCGCATCTTGCTTTGCTTCCCATAGTGCAATTTATTTAGAGAAGATTACATGGGCCGGCTGCTAAGAGAAATGTGTATTCCTTATTTTTTGGTAAAATATTCTGTATGTGTTAGTTGGTCTATAATACAGGCTAACTCTGAAGTTTTTTGAGTTTTAGTTTGGATAGTCTAAGTTGAGAATGGAATATTAAAGTCACCTCTAATTATTGTGTCAGGGCTCTTGTGACATTGTCTCCACTACTATTTGTGTTATGACATTTGAAATGCTAACATTCAGTGTAAGCATATTTACAATAGTTACTTCTTCTTGGTGAATTATTATCCATATGGATGTGTATCTCTTCTGAGTAATTTCATTTTGGATTCTGGATATCCTATTGCTATGCCCGCTTCTTTTCAGTCTTTATTTGCTTGATAGACTGATTGACTTCACCCTTTGAATCTCATTCTAAAGGTCTACATGTCTTTGAACAAAACAGATTAACTTTTGCTGTTTAATATGGTCAGTTAGTTAGTTGACATCTCTTTAATGGTGAGTTGAGCCTATTTACATTTAAAGTCATTACTAAGAGTTGTTTCCTAATCCTCGTAATTTTGTTGGTTGTTTTTCTGTTTGTTAGATTGTTCTTTCCTTTTTCCATCACTAGTATTGGTGTGGATAGATACATTTCCAGCTACCCTTTGTTCCTCAGTTCCTCTAATTAAACTTATCCTTCATTGTACTTTTGTGGTCGAGACACGTGCTTTTCCTCTTCTATGATTTTATATTACTTTAAGCATCTTCCATGGTACTGACTTGATGGTCATCAACTGTCTCCATTTGCACTTGTCTTGAAATGTCCTTGTTCCTTTATCAGTTTTGAAAGACAGATTTGATTTATGAAGCAACATTGGTTGTCAGTTATTTACTTTCTTACCTTAAAATATTTCACTCCACCTTCTTGTGGTTTGTGATTGCTAATGAGAGATATACTTTTATTCTGACCCGTGTGCTATCTATTTCTACATTTGATTGTTCTTTCTTGTCATTTCCCTTTTGGTATTTTTGTTACAATGTGTCATGGAGAGATTACTTATTTTTCTTGTGTATTTGAGGGTTTAAACATCTGTTGCTGTTGCCCATTTCACTCTCTAGATATGGGAAATTTCTTCTAAGATCACGTGGGTGGCTTTAATATGGTTAGCCCAGGGAGTGGCACTATTTGGAGATATGGTCTTTTTGGAGGAAGTGTGTCACTGTTGTTGTGGGCTTTGAGAGCTTTCTTCTAGCAACCTGAAGATGCCAGTCTCTGCCCACTTGCCTTTGGAATAAGATGTTGAACTCTTGTTCTTCCTAAGTCTTGCCTGGTTGGGTGCTGCCATGCTCCTGCCTTAATGATAATGGACTGAACCTCTGAACCTGTAAGCTAGCTCCTTGATTGACCTTGAACTCAGAGATCTGCATGCTAGAATCAAAAGCCTGTACCACAATACCTGGACTTAAGCTTTTCTTTACTTGGAACTTGCTCTATACCAGGCTAGCCTTGAACTCAGAGATCTACTTGCCTCTGTCTCCTGGGATTAAAGGTGTGTATTACCATGCTTGGACCTAAGCTTAGCTGGATGTGATTTTTGCCTCAAAGTTACCACTCCCTTAATCTATTTATCCCTTTAAACATAGGATTCAGCTCCATTTCACTTCCTGGTTCCCTTTTATTACTCAAACCATACATTTTATATTTTTTCTTTTCCCTGCTTGCTCATTTTCATTAAAATGTTCTTCAGAAGAGTGAACTTTAGTAACCACACAACAGAATTTATACCAGGATATTTTGAGACTTCATGTTTCATAGCCTTCTCCATTGAAACCTTTTGGGCTAGCAGACCAACACAGTTCACACACCACCCTCAACACTATGGTCTTTCATATTCCTACTAGGATAGCCCATTAAGCACCATTTAAAGCATTCCATGGCTTCCTAAATCCAAAGTCACCAAATCCAAACAAAAACATGGTCAGGTCTATCACAGCAGTACCCCAGTTCCTGGTACCAATTTCTGTCTTAGTTAAGGTTTCTACTGCTGTGTAGAGACACAATGACTAAGGTAACTCTTATAAGGACAACATCTGGAGGATAAACATCCTGGTTTATATCCTGGCTGGAATAATGTCTCCTGAGTATGTTCAGGATGTGGGGACCTACCACAGCATTGAGCTATATAAAGGAAGAGCCTCTGTCTTCCTAGTTTCCTGGTCTTCAAGATATAATGAACTCTGATGTATGGGTACAGTAAGTGACAGATAGCTCCATGCATATATCTATGCATTTTTTTCTGAGACTTTGGAATCTCAGACTCCAGAGGTACTGTTAGTTTGATGTGGTTGGATTTTAGCTACCAATGGCAAGATCATGCAAGTCACTGCCTAAGCCAAACTTCATACAATTTATTCTTCATATGTCAGCCCCTGGTCATCCTGTTCTCCACAATGCTTCCCACAAACATATACTGGCATTGTTGTGACAGTTACTTTCAGATATCTTGATCTGTGGATGTTCCCCTGGTACCTGATTACTGTCCTCTTTGGATGACAGAGTGGGATTCTTCTACTGTTAGCCCTTCTGTCAGAGAAATCATTGATCTATCTAAACTGTAGAGAGATCATCTTGTGTATTGTATGGATGCCTCACCTGTCAATTCAAAAGCCTATGTTCTATGGCTTAGGCAGGAAATAGAGGCGGGATATCAGAAGGTGAAAACATTCTGGGAGAGAAGGAGGCAAGAGGGGGAAAAGGTACTGGAAAAGATATGAGAAGAGGGACCCATGGTACTTGAGCACAGGTGACCAGACACATGGCAAAATGTAGGTTAAAGTAAATGGGTTATCTTTAGTTATTATTAGTCATAGTAGAGCCTAGCTATGTGGCCAAGGTATTTTTTAAATATAATTTGAGTCTGAGTCTTACTTTGGGGAACATGGGGCTGAGAGGCAGCACCAAGGTATAACTACAACACTAAGCATACAGTTAGATTTGGGGAAAGTGGTGGATTATTAGTTTGAAAACGTAACCACTTCCTCCCCACCCCCCAAGGCTACCATTTTTGACACCAGGTTTGTGCTGCTGCAGTCTCTTCACGTGGGAGATGCACGGTCAGAACGGCTCGGCCTTATTGTTGTATGTCGCCTGTTCACTTCGTCATGTAGGGAAGTATTTCTGTCACTGCCTTTGTGGACTCTCAAAGCTCTCAATCCTTCCATCTGTGGAACAGAATGTTCCTTTGTAGCATGGGCATTTCTTCTTACTTGGGTCATGTGGATTTAGCTTCTAGTCCATTATTTCATTGTGACAACTTTGTACATTTTATGTGTTTACTCATAATTGGTGTCAGGAAATTCCCCTCCGTACATGACTCAATAAAAGATTACCTTATTTTAATTGTAATGGTGGTTGAGTTTAAAGAATACATTTCCTGTATTTTGACATAATCTTGTATTTTGCATTTTCAGTCCATTACTATAATTGGTAAGTGTTAAACAAACTTTACATTTTTGAGTTAACTTTATGGAATCATAGTGCACTATCCTATCCTTTTGTATGTTGTTAAATTAAACTATCTACTATTTTTTCAAGTATTTTGCATCTACTCAGGAAGGATATTGGTTAGACTGCCTTTTGGCTTTTTATTTTGATCAATATAGTTGCAAGTTGATTAATTTTGTTTATCTTTATTGTTTTGAGCAATTGAATTTTAGTCTTACTTTTTCTAACTTAAGTTGGAAACATGAATTATCAATTTTATTCTTATCTTCTTAAATGATAAAAGCACTACATATAATAAGTTTCATCTGAAACACTGACAGAATCCATCAATTCTAATATGCACTATTTTTATCTTTAACTTCAAAGGATTTTATAGTTTTTCCTTTTAATTACTTTTTGACAAATGAATTATTTAGAATCCACTTGGAATTTGTCTCGTTAAGTTCCAAAATATTTGTGATTATTTTAGGGGACATATTTTAATCACTTGCATTTAATTACATCATAATAAAAAACATGCTTTAACAATTGAACCATTTAATTTCTTTTGTTTTTTTTTTCCTTTATTGAAAGAGATTTTTATATAATATATTTGGAGACAATTGAAGAGTAGAGGGAACTTTACTCTTGCCAGTTCCTTCTCATCTCCCACTCCAGTGTTTGCTTAATCCTCAAGAATGGGGACAGAGAGTAAGGAGAGGCCATCATGAGTAGTTTGCTATGGACCTGAGAATGAGATTGGGAATTGGATTTGGAAGAGAGAAGAGAGATCTGAGATCTGAAGCTAATCTACCTGCTTCACCTGCCTACTTGCTTTTCTGGAAGAGTACATTAGAAGGGTCAACAGACATAAAGGTAACTGAAGATATCCTACAGAGAATAGATAACTTAGCCATCCTGTTCATCAGATGGTTTTGTCCCCATGTTCAGTTCTTGCAGAGTATTGCAGATATGCAGTTTTAAAAATATTAACTTGTAAATGTTAATGCTCTGTTGTGTGGAACTTTCACTTCAAAGCTTAATATCTTCTTTATAAACAGAACATCTTTTTGTCATCGTATGGCCCTCTATTTCCCTGTTAATATTATGAATTGTGAAGATTGTATCGTTAGTATTTTTACCATCTTAAGTTTACTTTCATCATATTATCATTCTTTTCACTAATTTACTTTCTACTTTCATATCTAATGTGTACTTCTTACTGATAATATTTATTTACTTTTGGTTCTTCAGTTTTCTTTGTGTGTATGTATTGTACATGCTACTGTATTGCATGAGGACTTTTCACACACACACACACACACACTCACACTCACACATACATACACACATACACACATAAATGTTTGTTGACTGTGGTACCCCTATGACCCTATTTCCTCTCATTTGTCAGCCCTCCCTTCTCCCTTTGTCATTATTTCCCTTTGCAATTTAGCTTCTCCTTTCATGTTGTATATACATATACACACATATATATATGTTTTTATGTATATATGTGCATAATATACATAAAACACATATTTTTAAACATATATATATACACATATATATAAAACCTACATATGTTACATATATAAAACATATATATGTCATATACATATATATATAGAAACATATATATGTTTTTATGTGTATCTGTATATAATAATGGAACTACAGATGACAGAAAACAGACAATATTTGTTGCTGTGTGATTGGCTTATTTTCTTAATATGATCATCTCTAATTTAGTTTAATATATCTTTTTCTGTAAACAATGTGACTTTGTTCCATTTTTTTTTGTTTGGAAAAATTAATATATTAAGCTTAAAAAAGTTTCCACTGTATATATGTAGTCACATGACATCTGTGTTTTTCTTATTCATTGCTCTGTTGTTGAATATGTAGTCTGTTTCAATAAATAAATTGTTGTGATATGGCAGAGTAAGCATTGATTTTCAAATATCTCTGTCATAAATTGACATCTTTGTCATAAATTGACTCTAAGTCCTTTATGTAAAGATTCAGAAGTGGTATATTTGCATCATAGGAACAGTCACTGGGTCAGTCTGTTAAAATATTTTTAACAAAAATTATTTTGAAATTGGATTACATATCTTATAATTGTTTTCTATTACTATTCATATTGTATTGATTTAATTCTATAGGTCCCATTCATGCATTTTCAATCAATCTATAACTTTTTGCTGTTTTTCTTGTATCTTAAATGTTTAGAAAATATTTTTTGCCAGCTCAGATAGCTGTTATTGTTCATATTATTTGTTTTAATGACTGCTTTTAGGATGGTAAAACAGATTCTAATTTTTCATATTCCATTCAACTGTTAGGACACAGCTGTTCTGCATACATTATAAACTCATAAACTAATTATATTTGCATTGAACAACTATATTTTTTACAAGTTGGACGTAAATAGTCTTTTCTATGTACCATGCACTGAACACTTCTGCATTTATTTCTGATGATCCAATGCTTTGCTTTCTTTGAGTTTAAAGTTGTCTTTTAGGGATGGAGAGATGACTTGCTGGTTAAGAGCACAGACTTCTCTTCCAGAAAAATCTAAGTTTGATTCCAAACACCAACATGGTGCCTCACAACTGTCAGTAACGCTAGTTTTAGGGGATCTGACGGCTTCTTCTGGCTGCTGCTGTGGGAACTGAATATTTATACAGCATAGATATCCATTCAGGACACACACACACACACACACACACACACACACACACACACACACACACCTTTTTCTTTTTTAAAAAAGGATTGTATTTTAGCATTTTTTAATAGCACATGCTATCATCACTTGTTTGCATGGTTTTATTTCATGTGGAAATGTCTTTTATTTACTATCTGTATTAATTATTTTCTCATTGTTGTATCAAAATACTGACAAGACACAACTTAAAGGAGGTGGTGTTTATTTTGACTCCTGTGAAAGAAAGATTATAAACAGTAATGGAGGGGAAGTCACGATAGCAGATGTATGAGGTAGCTGATCACTCGCCATTCATTGTCAGGAGGCAGAACAAGAAATTCTGGGACCCCATGCATTTTCTACATTTTATAAAGTTCAAAACTCCAGTACATGGAATGGTGCTGTCTTTGTTTAATATAGGTTTTCTCCATTCAGCTAAACCTTTCTAAAAATTCCACTTGAGCAAACCCAGAAGTATGTTTTCAAATCCTACCAAGTTCACAAGATTAACCTCTGCGAGCCTATAACTCTGTTGTTGGACATCTAGGCTATGCTTATAACTTAGTTCTTGTGAATAATAATTCTGCATTAAACACATTCAAATATCTCCATGATTTATTGACTAAAAATCTTTCAGGTAAATAGCTGGAAGAAGTATGATTGGGTAACATGCATGGAGTATAGAACTGACTAAAATCGGACCAGTCTTAGTGCTGTGGGAGTCAAGATAGTAAATAATATAAGTACCTATCTCTCCTTGAGGCAGAAATAATGAAAATCACTCTCTAATAGACTTGCTCTTATGATCCATTAGCAATGCTTGGTTATCACTGGCTGAGATGCCCATAAATATGAGTGACTGGAAGGTAATTTAGCAAGGGTAGGCATTTTGAGAGAATAGCGTATATAGAGGGTGGTGTTTTAGAGACACTTTATTGGACCAGAATGAATTATATTCACAGGTCAGTTAAGAAGTAGTGTAATTCAGCAGGTACTTTAGAACTGGTGTACAGGCCTTAGTGGTTTTGCTGAATCCCATAATTAGATATGCTATTTATGAGTTAGAATAGTAGACCTGAGTGCTTTAGATTAGCATATAAATCAGGTTCATAAGGTGCTAATGCAATCAAGACAGGGTGAAAGAGAGAAGGGTATAATGGGTATGTTTGTATGTTGTGTTGAATAAAAGGGTGTGTTTGGATTCAACCCAGTCTCACCGAGTCCACCAAACGTTGGCGCTATACAGCAACCATATGGTGACATCAGCACCCTGACCTTGGTTAAATCACTCATGTTCTTGTTTGGAACCATTCACCTACCCATGCTTCCATAAGTGAATCTAGCTAAATTCACTGGTACACCAAGCTAGATTTGAGTGGAGTTATCTTTGTCATGTGTCATTGGTGACTTCCTTGGAATGAATAGAAATTTCTTTTTCACTCCAGTAAAAGTTTACACAGTTCTGTAAGCAAATATCTCTGGCTGGATTTAAAGCCTGTGCCTCAGTTGGGAATTCATCCCTGTTATTAGGCTAGAGCAATGAGCCAATGGCTTTGGAGGTACTAGGCTTTAGTGGTGAGGTACTTGCCATTGTCTTGTTAAATGTGTGTGATCTTGTTGTGTGACACTACTCCTGACAACACACGAGCAAATGTCTACTTATCCCAGATATAAAGCTAATGATAGACCAAAGTATGGATTAACAAAAAGCCCAGTTTACTGAATCAATGAGTTTTACTGGGATTACTTGCAAGAACAAAATGGCTTAAAGAAAATCCACCCCAGCATGGATTATAGATCAGAATGCTCAAGATCTGAAGTACAATGAAGAATCTGGAGTCAGATCAACAGGATTGAAAGTGTCATTCCAGGTAGCTCAGTTAGTGTGAGCCTCTCCTGGGAAATTCAACTTGTTCTCTGATCTTCCCAGGTGGCTTGGTCCATGTCTGCTTCTTCTTGGATAATCTGTTTATTGCAGGAAGTCTTGCAGGTCTGAGGTTGTTCCAGACAGGTGAATGTCTGACAGTGTCCTTGAGCAGTCCTTTCTGCTTCTATACGAATAGGGAGCAAGGGGCCTGGTAAATCCAGTCAGTTTTAGGAACTTCCTGAAAACACTGAGTTGTTTACTACCAAGCTTAACAAACATCCTTTCATAATTGAATGCCTCACATTTCCTGGAACATCTGACTGTTTCCTTTCCCCTTTAGTATCTTACATCCTAAGGAGCTTCCTCATTAGCACATCCTGCTGTTTCACCTTCCATTAACATCCTGTGTCTTAGTGAGCCTCTCTCTAAAATGGAAGGCTTTAGTCTCCTAGCAAACTGCTACACAGCAGATATGTCTGTCAAATTGCCTTATAAATATTTGTTTCTGTTTATGTCTAGGGATTATTGCTGCTGTCAACCTGGGTAGTAGCAAAAATTATTTTTATTTATTTATTTCGATTTATTTATTTATTTTTGCAATGGGTGGTAGGTATTGCAGAGACTTAAAACCTGTCAAGCTCTTGAGAATAAGAGACAACTGTTGTGGCAAAGTGAGTTCATTACTCATCCATAAATAGGAAATAACTGAATAACCACATCACCCCTCTAAGGCTCAGGGAACAGTACAGATTGGGGCATAGAACTAAAGTAAGAACTAGAGGAAAGGGAGACAGTTTTGTACTTATTTTTATTTCTGTTGGATTATAAGACTCAGAATTTTAATGAAACGTGTGCAATAAATGAGAACAGAAAGTTACAAGAGCCATCAGAGCTTCCCAAACATACAAATCAGTAAACAATTGCTGGGATAGGGAACTGTCCATTGGAGCTGGGTGTAGGTAGGGGAGGGAACATTGGGTGCATTTTTAATGAGGTATCTAGAAGCTTGCTCTTGTCTTTCCAGGCAAAGCCTTTAGGATAGAAAAGTACACTTTTTTCTTTTTCTGTTGTTATTTTCATATTCATGCCATAAAAGCAGGCAGCTCATTTCTTGCAAATTTATGCTTTTAAATTTCAAATTCCTTCCGGAATCTGTTTCTTAGCTCTCTCCATTGAATTCAGGTTGTTTTAAAGAAATATTTTGTCAAGAGTTTGAACTACTACCTTTATGACACTCAAATATGACAGAAGCACACCCAGCAGTTCTGAGGAATTATTGCATATACTCTTCAAGCATGAGCGACATGCTTTGGTAATATTGATATCATAAAACTCAAGACAAGAGTCAGGCTCCCATGAACCAAGAATGTCACTACGACTTGGGTTGTTCATTAAAGTTAATGTGAACTTCTTTTTCCTTTGTCTCTTTTCAATATTTCTTTTCTCCACTATCACCCTGGACAACAGAAAAGCATTTGTCAGTCAGCATTTGGATTCTCTATAGCAACAGTAGGTGGAGCTTGAAAAATAGTTGTGCTTGGAAATGAGGGGAAATTTTAAACCAGGAGCATAGTCCCAAGGATCTATTTTGGAGATTGTAAGTTCCATAAAATAAACTTGTGACAACTAAAATAGTTTTCCTTCCCCTTTACCAATTCCAAATACACCCTAGTCTTATGTGGTTTTAAATCAAAGAAACAAATTAAGTTGGAGATATTTTATTGAATAAACTTTGATTTTATTCATAAGTGTGGTTTCCTTCTGAGTTCTAGAAGTTTTTTTTTCTCCTAAAGAGAAGGCTTTGAATGACTAAAGGGGATGCCCTGAATGTATCTAATGGGTAACAACTTGTTAACCATGAACTTAAAAGAAATGAAATAAAAAAAATACAGCAATAGCTGGGCGGTGGTGGCGCACGCCTTTAATCCCAGCACTTGTGAAGCAGAGGCAGGTGGATTTCTGAGTTCGAGGCCAGCCTGTTTTACAAAGTGAGTTCCACGACAACCAGGAATACACAGAGAAACCCTGTCTCGAAAAACTAAATAAATAAACAAATAAACAAACAAATAAATAAATATGAAAGATACATTAATATCACACACTTCCCTTGGCTTCTCAGTATTGAAATATATATTTGAAAACATTTTATGCAAGAATATAATAATGTAATACTACTTTTTTTTAAAATTAAGATGATAAGAATTATCCAGAGTGCCCTACATGGGCTCTATCCCATATACAGACACCAAACCCAGACACTATTGCTGATGCCAAGAAGTGCTTGCTGACAGGAGCCTGATAGAGCTGTCCCCTGAGAGGCTCTTCTAGAGCCTGACAAATACAGGTACAGATGCTCACAGCTAACCATTGGACTGAGCACAGGGCCCCAGTGGAGAACTTAGGGAAAGGACTGAAGGAGCTGAATGGGTTTGCAACCCCATAGAAAGAACAGCAATATCAACCAACCAGAACCCCCTTGAGTTCCCAGAGATTAAACCACCAACCAAAGAGTACACATGGAGGGACCCATGGCTCCAGCTGTTTATGTAGCAGAGGATGGCCTTATCTGGCATCAATGGGAGGAGAGACCATTGGTCCCATGAAGGCTCGATGCCCCAGTGTAGGGGATTGTCAGGGTGCTGAGTTGAGAGTGGGTGGGTGGGTGGAAAAGCATCATAGAAATCGGAGGAAGGGGATAGGATAAGGCATTTGCAGAGGGAAAACTGAGAAAGGCAATAACATTTGAAATGTAAATAAATTAAATATATAATAAAAACAAAGAAAAATAAAGAGCATAAAATGTAAATATAATTTATCATAAAATGCAATGCAATATTAATATATAGGTTGATTAACAGTAACACATGAATGGTAAAAAAAATCATGCCTTGTAAACTCTAAAAATGTAAGCTAAATTAAGAATATTTTTGCATTGCTTGTCTCAAGTATTTTGTAGTAGTGATTTGAAACACTAACATTCATAAACACTTTTCATGTGTTACAGTAATTTTTTTCAATTAGTATCATCTATGTAGAACTGAAAAAAACAATAAGATACATTAAAAAAGAATTAACTGAACTTTATAGATAACCATGAATTTTAAAATGCAAAAATTATCTTTCTAACTAGCAGTACTGTCAAATTGGTATATAATATCAGCAAGATTTGGATAGAAAGCATTCCCAGGACTAGGCTAGTATTTTCCACAGGAAACAGTGGTTCAGAGCTCATACTAATTGTGTGCATGGGAATTTAAGGAAAGACACAGTTTCATGGTTGAGGTTACACACAGTCATTCTGGGAACCAGAAACACCAGTTTAATATCCTCCAAAGAACTGGGATTTGAATGTATTCTTTCAGAGCAGATAGCGTTGTGGAAGAGTATTACTGTATGTAAAAGGATCATGAAAGTGAACACAACACATGGAATCCCTTCATAACTGTTCCAAATTGAGTCTATGCATTTTGTTTCAATTGAGCATTATATGATTTTTGGAATAATGGGTCCATAATAAGTGAGGGTCATTACCCATTACTTTCTGGTTTGTTCCTTTTAGAATTTGAATGCTTCTAAGCAGTATAATTTTAAAAAAATGAAGGTTTCTATACTTATCCCAAACTTTTATGTTTTCAGAAACCTGTCCATAATTTTTGACAATTATAATAAAAATATCATTAATATTTCATTTTAATGCTAAAGTACACTAAGATGAAATTATAGTAGGACAAAATTTCATCTGAAAGTCTGCTGTGTAGTCTATCATCATAAGAAGTGAATTAAATATGATTAGCTTTGAGAGCCTGGACATGAAATTAGAGCCACTAATTAAAAATAATAGCAAAATTTTATATGTATTCTACTACTACTACTGCTACTGCTACTACTACTACTACTACTACTACTACTACTACTACTACTACTACTACTACTACTATAGATTTCATTTGGGTAATACTAGGTTGCCACTATACTCTTCCTATGGACACATTTAACATCTTCAGAGTAGAGGGACAATGCTCAACAATTCGCCCCACCACTAAGTCCTTAGAATGGACTGGCAGTTGCTTTTCTAGTCAAACTGCAAAGTGTAGATACTAGGTGTATTCTCCATATTCCATTTTACTTCTGTTGACTGACCCCTCTCGTTGTATTAAACAGCAAGGACTTGTTCTACTAAGAAGAGATATTTAACAGCAATAAATATTTATGAAAACCTCATTTATGAGTTTTCTTGCAGAGTTGCCTAAAATTTCAATATATTCAGTCTCCTGACCCATTCTTGACATAAAGCACTAACTGGGTGCATTCTTTTGCCAAACCCTGTCCCAATTACCAGGAGGAAAGATTCTAACATACATTTATGTACTCACATGAATCTTTTCTATATGACTCCTCAAGTCATCTTCCTATTAAAAAATGTTATTAGTATCTCTCTTCAATAGATGAGAAAACTGACGTTCAGAATATGCCAAACCACATACACTTTCTTTAAAATAGGTGTGTCAAAGCAATACCTCATATGGTATTATTCAAAAATAAGATAGATATATTTACTTCCCGTTGTTAAGGACCTCATATATCCGAACCATTTGTGAAATGTATGTTGCTCGGGAAAGTGAACCGTGAATGGTAACTATTTGAATGAAGGTAGAAGTCTCTGCTTGGGTGGCTCAGTTAATCCAGGTTTGTCTTGCTCCATCTACTCTGTCTTGTGCTGTCAGCTCCTTCAGTACTGTAGTTAGGTCACATGCTGATTATACCCCTGGTGCAATGACTAAACTTTTTAGTGTCTATCTGGAGTTAGACCAGACCTCCATTCCATTATATTGGCTGTGTGTCTTAGGGCTTACTATTGAATCTCTCTCTCTCTCTCTCTCTCTCTCTCTCTCTCTCTCTCTCTCTCTCTCTCTTTCTCTCTCTCTCTTTCTCTCTCAAATGAGAGTTGTATAAATCTTTCACATTGGTTGTTGTATACACTAAACAAGATGCAATCTGTACTATGTGTGTCATATATACAATGTTCAATAAGGTAAATATTGGCTACCAATTGTGGCCAAATGAATTCAACAAATATTGACTGAATAAAACCCCGCAATTTTATTTATTTATTTATTTATTTATTTATTTATTTGTTTGTTTGTTTGTTTGTTTTTGCTCCACAGAGAGCTAGTGTGAATAATAACGACTTTTTGTTTACCTTTTTCTTCTTGTTTCTATTAGTGTTGAAATGAGTTTCAAAAAATTTTCCTTCAATTTCAAACCACAGCTTTTTGATTTTATTTATTTATTTTTACTACAGGGTGAGCTCCGGCTCATGGGCAGATATCACAAACCTATAATGTGAGCCCATCTTATTTCTCCCTTATTTTACAATGTTGCTCACTCCCATTGCTTCCTCGGTGTGTGATTTACTACTGTGTTCTCACTGTCCCAAATTCCACTATTAGGAGTGCCTGTACCTTGGCAATGAATTATGTCTTACCTACTTTTCCATAAGCGGCTCATCAGTATTGTCTTTCTGTAGACCACTTATAGGTAGCCACAACTCTAAAGTTAACTGGTTGTAAGGCTAAGGATAGACCAACCCCAAATATGGCACTCTGGTCCTTGGGTGAGGCGGTCATGCCTAAACTCTCCTTCTCCTTTTCTCCAAGGTAGACTTTAAGCTCTTCATTCCAGATGCATCCTCCCTAGACAGAGAGAAACAGAACATCCTTTTCCACAAAAACTTAATAATGCCAAGGAATCTGGATAGAAAGGTCCTGGCATGTTTTCCCAAGTTTATTACCAGTACGTCAGACCCCTTTGATACAATCATATTTCCTTATCTTTATTCAATCTTCCACGCAACATGAAGTATATTTATCTTCCCAACTCCTTTTGACTCTGTTTGTGGGGTGTTCCTGTGTCACAAAAAAATTAAATAAATTAATTTGTATGTTTTCCCTTTTTTGCCTTTTCCTCTGTGAACTGCCTCTGCGGTGAACTTTGCAGTTGCTGACAAGATTGCTGATTCTTCTCCACGCTAGCCTTTCTTGAAGCTGTGTTGTGTGGGAGGCCCTATACTAAGCCTATCAGATGTAATATTTCTTTTACTCTTTGCAGTTCTTGGGTATTATTTCTGCTGTAGAGACAGAGGAAAAGTACAGATCTTGTTCAAGATAAAACAAACAGAACCTATTAACTCCCTGAGTTTATATTTTTCCTAGATCAGCCCTTGCTCCATTCTCAATGGTGCTGAAGGAGAGAACATTATTTTCTTTCTACAGGTGTTTGGATGAGAGAAAATGGGTCAGTTGAGATGGTGCACTTTGACAACAGAGAATGGATGCTTAATGAAACCTTTATAAGGCAGCCGAGTTGCTTGACTGTGCTCTCATAGATCAATAAACAAGAGAACAAATCAGAAAGCTCAGGAATAAATAATTAACAAAAAATGATTTTAAGTGTTCTCTTTTCTACTCCAAGTGAAAAAAATTTCTAACATTTGGAGATAACTTGACCTTAAACGACCTCATCCATCTGCTCAAGATAAAGGGGAAATCTGTCTGCCTCTTAAGAAAGATGAGGTTGAATTATAGAGAGGTTTGGAGAAATCTGTGCAGGGAGCATACTTTCTGGGCTAAGGCAAAACCTGTAATCTTTGCACATTGTGTGGTGTGTTTTAGTAACGTACTTTCAAGACAGTTTTAAGATTTAGCAACCTACTAATCAGCTTAGCATTTCCATATACTACAGTCGCATAGTATATTCCATATACCACAGTCGCATAGTATATTCCATATACCACAGTCGCATAGTATATTCCATATACCACAGTCGCATAGTATATTCCATATACCACAGTCGCATAGTATATTCCATATACCACAGTCGCATAGTATATTCCATATACCACAGTCGCATAGTATATTCACTAAAATTAATGGGTTGAAATTAGTTATCCTCAATGAAAGTCAATAGTTTATCCAAATGTCCTACTTTTCCCCAAAGCCCTTTATATAGCCCAACATTCTGCCCAATATGCCACATTATATTTAATTGTTCTGTTTCTCTAGGCTTATTTTGCACATAATCAATTCTGAGACTTTTCTTATTTTGAGGATCTTGACAGTGTTGCGACTCACTGGCCAGGTGCTCTATAAACGTTATGTCAGATTGCTTAATTAGAAGGATCTGATATTTTCTCTTAGCATTAGATGATGCTGGCTGTCTTGAATGACAACACTATAAACTAATTATCAATGATACAGACGGTGAGATCTGAAAATACATTGTCTCTTGGTTGAAGACTTGACCTTTAGAACTTTATTCTGCAAAGCTCTGGACTGAGGGGAATTGCCGTTTAAAATGCTGGCACTTGCAGGGATCTCACAGAAAGAAAGAGCAGGTAAGATGCTTACAGGGATATTTTTAATAAGACTGCTTGAAGATACTGATTTGGAGCTGAAGAATGTATGGCAAACATGGTACTTGGGTCTGAATGCTTTCTCCCTTCAATATTTACCTAGAGCAGAAGGTTATGATATTTGGAGGTAAGAATTTGGTTAGTGATGAGATCCAGAGTGTGGATTGCCCCATGTCTTTGTGTTTTTATAAAAACCAGTGCAGTGCATTAGCTATCACCTTCCACTGTGTGATCAATATATCAATGGGCATTATATATGAGCCAGGAAGTGATTCCATTAGACATTTAATCTGCTGGTGCCTTGGTCTTAGAATGCCCAGCCTCCAATGAAAAATTGATTTCTGTTCTCTCTAAGCTGCCTCTCTAATTGCAACTGGTTGTAGCATCCCAGACAAAAAAACACATTGGATGTCTAGGTGGTGAAAAGGTTCTTGCCAGTAGTTAGCACTGTGATTCCATAAACTGATTTACTAAACTGGAACTGCAGAGTAAACAAAGAGAGGAAGACAAGGTTTCAGCCTTTCCTCATCTGAAGTTTCCACAAGTCTTTTGCCAATGCCAGATGTGAGCACCAGTGGAAATCAAGACAATGTCTTCCTCATGGTATTTGCTCAAGCACAAAAGAGGAGCTTAAGACTGCACAGGTAAGAGAAGGTAAAGTTGGCCTTAGAAAAGACAGTTTTAAGTTCAATGGTAATAGCTACATAGCACATTCCACTTAACTTTTATATCCTGGGAAGCTGGGTCAGGAGTGAGTAGTTCTGTGGCTGTAGGCTATATGTTGATCTATTCTCCAGGATGGTGTCTGATGATCTGGGCAAGAGTTAATGGTTTACAAGGCTTTCAGTGCAGACCATCTACAGCTGGCTAGAGAAATAATTTACCTTCCATTCTATGTATTCTCTCTGTTCCTTTGTAAGAGGCATGGTTAACTTGCTAAGAAAAGATGTTCCCTTGTCTTTTGAATATCAATTCATTCATTGTTTGTCATGATACCTTAAGGCATGAGTAAGGACCAGAAGGTAGGGATGAATTTCTCACCTACTCCATTAATTGCTTGATAATATACTCCTTAAAACTAAGGCATTCTGCAGGACTGACTCCTTCCATTCCCATGCTTGATCTCAGTTCTTTACTTTGAGCATTGCATTAAAAAAATTATTTATATGTGCACACTACCGCTGTTTTCATTCACACCAGAAGAGGACATCTGATCCTATTGCTGATGGTTGTGAGCCACCATGTGGTTGCCGGGAATTGAACTCAGGGCCTCTGGAAGAGCAGTCAATGCTCTTAACCATTGAGCCATCTCTCCAGCCCCAAGCATTGCATTTATTCCTCCTATTATGTACATCTTCTCTTCTCCCAGGAGGAATTGCATCAATGTCCATAGTATCCATTTCCCCCTGCCCCTACTCAATATGAGTCAATGCCAACAAAAAGTATGTTTTCTAGAGGTGAATTAGAGACTTGATGTACCTGATACTAAGGTGACTAATCAAGGAAGCCAGATAAAATAAAAGCAACTTTAAACTTTGATCTCTTGTGGTAATAGTACAAGCAGAAGGCTAAAGGTATGAATTGCTCCTTTATTTATTTTTATTTCAGGAACAAGATAAGGGCAGAATCAGATATATTACAGCAGACATGGAGGCAAACAAAAACTCTTATGTAGACAGAGAGCCAAATAAAAGCTGATATGTTGATGGAATCAAGAATCAAGGGCTCAAGGAAAGAAAAAAGCGAGAGGCTAGGAGAGGGAAAGTATGAATTCAGAGTTTGGAGGAAAGAGTATTGAAAGTTCCCAGTTAAGCTGATCACAGCATATATGTCCAAGAATGGCTATGTACGGCCCAGGGTGATTCAGTAGACAATTTCTGAATAGAGACTTCTCAAAAAGGACATAGATGTTCACAAGAGTATCATATTTGCTTGCAGTTCCCTGCAAGCAACTGCTAGGGACTGCTGTATGCCAATCTAGGATTAGAAGGGCAGCTTCCTTCATGAAGCCTTCTGCATAAAGTCTTCACAGTTGCCTAGGTTAGACTCTGAAAGATGACATGGGATCTTGGTCTGAAATTGAACTCTTAAATTTTGTAGGAGTCAGTAGATTTAATTGTTTCTTAAATATCTTATGCGACTCTTAGATATTAATTCAATGGTAGCTTGAGTCTTTATTTCACTGTCTTCTATTTCTTTCATGCTTGATTTAGTATCTATATTTATTTTCATTTACAATAATTATTCATTGAAAACATATATATGTACATTCATTCATATTAAATACAATTAACCCAGCAAGTCTCTGGATTTTACATCCATGATTTCAATCAACCATGGAATAATAGTATTAAAAAATACTGAACCTGTATTAAACATCTGAAGGCATTCGTCCTTATAGTTATTCCCTGAAAATATAGCATGATAATTATTTACATAGCATTTATATTGAGGTAGGTATTATAAATGATATATAAAGAATTTAACAACTGTAGGAAGATGTGTGAAAGTGTCACCTAGCTTGAGCAAAACCTTGGGTTTTGACATCAGTATGTGTGGCTGGGATAGGGGCTTTAGTCCCTAGAAATATTCTGGCTTGGATCTGAGAGAATAGCTGCACTGCATTTCCATGTGAAATAGAACCATGAAAGTAAAATGTACAGAACCTGGGCATGTCTATTCTAAGTCAACAAAATACACTAAAGAATGCCCGTTTTGTCCTAATGTCATGCATACTATTACATGATTTACCTGCAATTTCAATAAGGTGAGGTTAGCTTGATTTATTTTATGATCAAACCTATAAAAAAAATCGTCCAAAGTAACTTTCCACTCTGTAGGTCTCTCAGCATTCATGGCGAACAGAAAACCCTGATTCCTGATGTGCAGAAGAGTTACTGGCAGTGATTTGGGGGTGAATTTAAGCACATCATTAGCAGCAGATGGAACAGGTAATGCAATACTGATTCAAGAGCATCTGATTGACTCTTCTCAAAAAGTGGACAGAGAATGCTAACTGGAGCTTTTCTCCTACAGAATCGGCCATATCTGTTTCTGTTAAATCCCTCCAAGACCACAGCTTCCTTAGCTTTTACTTCCTGTAATATTTTAAAGCTTATCTGTAAATTAAAAACGGATACGTTTCCTAGTTTTCCTCCTGTGTTTCCTTCAAATTCTGTATAGCACCTTTACCTCTTTTTCAACTGCTTTGAGCACGTTGTCACTATTTTTGACATGGTATAGCCTGTGCTTCATATTTTTAAGCTTGTTATTTTCTTCTGCAATTAGCTCAAAAGAACCTCTTATGGCATAACAAGTGTCTAACAAAATATTAAAGGCAGTAACTCCCAACAGTTTGATAACATTACTCTTTGATTCAGCTGTGCTTTCATAAACAACAGTACTTTTATTACAAATATCTAGGATATTGCAAATAGAGAAAAAGATATTTGAGTGAGGAAAATGGTGTGTATTGATAAACATGATGGAGTCAACATACATATGTTCAGTTCCTCAAAGATCACATAATAATGGGAGCCTAAATTTATTGTAATTTAGGAAATAAAACAACTAAATTTATCACATTTTATTTGCTGTCCATGTTGTTGTTGCTTTAACAGAATATCACATGCAGAATAACTATGAGGAAAAATGCCTTCAGATGTTTAATACAGGTTCAGTATTATTAATACTTTTATTCCATGGTTGGCTGAAATCATGCATGTAAAACCCAGCCATAATGGTGAGAGTATTATAAGCAGTAGTTCACTTAGCCCACAGTTCTGGATGCTTAGAAGTCCAGAGGCATGGTACCTGTGTCTCTGGAAGGCCTTCATGCTATGCTCAAACAATGAGGATGATGCTTACCAAGCCACACGACTGAGAACCTGTGCTCTTGACTGGGAGTCTGGAACCAAGCTGCTTTACCAGATCTGGGCTCCTTGATGAACAGGTATGACTGAGAACCTGTGCTCTTGACTGGGAGTCTGGAACCAAGCTGCTTTGCCAGATCTGGGCTCCTTGATGAACAGGTACGACTGAGAACCTGTGCTCGTAACTGGGAGTCTGGAACCAAGCTGCTTTACCAGATCGGGACTCCTTGATGAACAGGTACTTTGGAATATTTTATATTGCAAAACCACATAATGCATTCAAAGATTTAAATATTTTATTAATATTATTAATATAAATGCAACAATTATATGTAATACATGAGTACTTTTCAATCATTTATATTAAAAGTTTATTTATTAACTATCCAAAAATGGAAGGAAAATCACTTTTTACATTTTTTTCCACGAATGTTCCTTTTTTCTTGCTAACAAAGGGGGCTGAAGAATAGCTGGTTTGATTTATAGCTGTTGTACACAGCCCAAAACTTTTTTTTTTTTTTTTTGTTCTTCAACCTCTACCTATTTGTCACAGCTCCTGCACAATCTTTATTCTGATGGATTTCAATGCTGGTTTACTGAGACAAAATGTGTGAGTCTGGCTTTCCCGTTTCACGATAACAAGTGCATTGCGAAATGCAAATCCACTTTAAGTGTAAAGAATTACTCTTACAGATCTGCTGTAACCACTGAAGTTAGGAGTTAAAATATTCCCAGAATATATTTTAATTTAGGGAATAAATATAGATTTGGAACTACATTCCTTTTGTGAATCACTTTTCTTTCTGTTTATTTTTGTCTTCTTCCTCCCAAACTCACAGATTTATAATTCATAATTGTAGTGTATCAAAATTATAGTAAAAAGTTATAAAAAGTATAAGGTCATAAATGTATCTTATTTTTAAATAATTAAAAGATCACAAAAATTTGAGTAATTGACATTTATTTCAGCATCAGCTAAATAAATATAAAATTATCAAATAAAATTTGAGGGCGGAAAATAGGACAAAAAATCAGTACATGTGTGTCATTACTGCAAAGTACTGCTCAACTTTTAGAAGAATATTTCCTCACTTGATACAACACAGATGGTAGATATGTGTCTAACTTGCACTTAAACTATTCTTAATTATGTTTAAATTTCTTGCATTATTTCATAAGAACAAAGGGAAGATTATTTTTGATATTCTAAATAGCCTTTTTCTGTGTTTTCATTGAATAAATTTAGAAGTATAGATCTCAAGATGAGAGTGCTTGACTAGTTGACCAAGAATTATAGAAATGGTAACTTTAGAATAAAAAACCAAAAATAATATACCTGAGCTTAATGTCAACATTTTTTCTTTTACTTTTATTTTAGTCACAAATTTTCAGCTACTGAGGTTGTCCTTGTTAGAGTCATCATCACTGTGAGGAAACACTGCTGTAGCTAGACGGACCAGGGGCTCAAAGCATCTTCTGCAGGAGAACCTAATTGAGGACTGACAGAGATCAAGGATTGCTGACACAATGCCAGCCAATCAGGAACTGCCGTTTAGAAGCGATGCTTTCTTGGGACCAACGGGCACAGATGGAGGGTATTAAAGGAGCTTGCAGCAGTGTTTCTCACCAGCTCCAGGAGCCTGTGTCCTTGGCGCCACGCCACCTCACCTCTGATCCCCAAGGGCTGGCAGGGTCAGGCAGCGAAGAGTTCAGGGCACAGGCAGCACATTACAACCAAAGCAACTTAAGGAGGAAATAATTTATTTGCCATTCTCTTCATTGTGATGAACAGGCATTCACTGTTCATCATTGGAGGATGTCAGGACAGGAACTCAAACAGGGCAGGAACCTGGAGGTAGCAGCTGATGCAGAGGCAATGAAGGGGTGCTGCTTCCTGGCTTGCTGACGTGGCTTTGCTCAGCCTTCCTTCCTTCCTTCCTTCCTTCCTTCTTTCCTTCCTTCCTTCCTTCCTTCCTTCCTTCCTTCCTTCCTTCCTTCCTTCCTTCCTTCCTTCCTTCCTTCCTTCCTTCTTTCCCTCCTCTCGCTCCGCTCCCTCATCTCGCTCCCCTCCCTCCCTCCCTCCATCCCTCCTCCCCCCCCTGCCCGTCTTTCATTTCTTTCTAATTTAACTTAATTTTTTATTTATTCACTTTAAGTCCCACTCACTGCTCCGAACATGTCACATTCCCCCTCCCCAAATTCTTCCCCCAACCCCTCTCCTTCTCCTCTGAGCTGGTAAGTCCTTCCTTGGCTTTCCCCCAACCCTGGCACATCAAGGCTCTGCCAGGCTAGGTGTAATCCTTTCCCACGGAGGGCAGACAAAGAAGCCAGGTAGAAAAACACATTCTGTAGACAGGCAACAGTATTTGGGATAACCCCTGCTCCATTTGTTTGGAAATTACATGAAGACCAAGCTGTATATCTGCAACATATGTTTAGGGAGGCCTAGGTCTAGTATGAGTATGCTCTTTGGTTGGTGGTTCAGTTTCTCAGAGCCCCAAGGGTCCAGGTTAGTTGACTCTGTTGTTCTTCCTGTGGAGTTACTATCCTCTTTTGGGCTAGAAATCCTTCTCTCTATTCTTCCATAAGAATCTTCAAGCTCCATCCACTGTTTGAAGTGGGTGTTGGCATCTGTCTGAACCCAGGACCCTACCTCAGGGATGATTCCAATCTCCATGACCTTGACTCTCCCACATCAATCACTAATTAAGAAAATGCGCTAGGAGATTGCCCACTGCCCAATCTTATGGAGGCATTTTCTTAATAGAGGTTCCCACTTTTCAGATGACTCCAGCTTGTGTCAAGGTGACATAAAACGAAGCAACACAGAGGCTAAGCAGCCAACCTTTTTTTTTGAATATAATGTGTGATCAACTGAAATGCCATGTCCTGCGGTGATTTGATGTGCCAGAATTAGCAATTTAATGTTGCTAATTGGTTGGGAGGGAGTTGGGAAGCCATGTGTGGAGGTGGCTGTGAGATAATTAAGATCACTGATTCAAGATCTCATCAGTCACTTGATATTAGATTCTTGACCCTCCTCTTTTGGTTCAAGCTGGAATACACACACACACACACACACACACACACACATATATATATATATATATATATATATATATATATATATATATGTATGCAACTAAATAAAAATAAGGTAAAATGTTGATATTAAGAATCACTTGAATGTATTAGGCAGGGTTCTCTAGAGGAACAGAATCAACATAATGTATACATATGTTATAAAGATATGCCTCTGGGTCAAATGAGAGGGACTGAATAGTTCAGGAGCACTAGCATACACTAAAGAGAAGGGCAACCTAGTAGCTTTTTAGATCATGAAGCTAAATGTATTAGTAGTCCCAATCTGTTACTGAAACACTGAAACACCTCTGCAGAGTTGCTGACATTGAGTCAGTTCCAGGATTTCCAGGAAGGTGGGATTTGTTGTCAATAGAGTCATTCAATGAGAAAGAAAAAAAGGCAGGTACAGGCCAACTGCTGTTTTCTCTCATCTTTGAATATTTGTACACTTGCTGGAAAGTTCCACTCACGTGTAGGGTGTCTCTTTCTACCTTGGTTAATTATCTCTGGACATTCGCTCAGAGACAGACATGACTAGGAATATCTTTTGTGTGTTTCTAAATATCTATGTTATGTTCTGAGACAGTTGTGCTTTTATTACACTACTATGTACTTTATTGCAACTACCCAGATGCATGCAAAGAGAACGGAGGTCAACATGAAAAAGTAAAAGTACACGGTGAAAAGAACACAGCAAGTTTTGCTCCTGATAAGTGTTTCTAATTAATAGAACATTTTAAAAATAGATCTTCCAGTCGGGCATGGTGGCACATGCCTTTAATCACAGCACTCAGGAGGCAGAGGCAGGCAAATTTCTGAGTTCGAGGCCAGCCTGGTCTACAGAGTGAGTTCCAGGACAGCCAGAGATATACAGAGAAACCCTGTCTTGAAAAGTAGAAAAAAAATTAATTAAAAACGGATCTTCCTAGAGACGGTTCCTAACTACACAGAAGTGTTGTACCAACTAGAGAAAGCCTGGAAGAGAGATAGACTCGTAGTGAGCACTTCATTTAGGCTTTTAACATCAGAAGGACTCATCACCCAGGAGCGTGGAGATGGTTGTGTTTGTATATGTTGACCATGGGACTGAATTCAGCTATGAGAGAGTCAAAGCAAATGGGTAAAAATAGCCAGAGCTCTATAGAGATACTTTATTTTGCCTAAGCAAATTGTCATATTCTTGGGAAAGTAAATCCTTTCTTACTGGCTATGCTTTCTCCTTTGTAGAGTGGGGATATTAATACTTGCTTCAGTGGCTTGTAGTGAATAAGATATCTGCAAGGCATTTCACCAAACCTCACTTGTTACAGACAATAAAGCAGCGAGGGGGAGGTGTCATACAGAGACCAAATCTGATTAAACTATGATGGTGGGAGGAGGGACCAAATTTTAATAAATTTTTATTTAAGAACATTTTCAATAAGTTTGGGGTAGACAGCCATGGACTAAACAGGAATGTCTCTGCTCTCAAAAGTTTTGCTTTGTAGTTCAAAGAAAGAAAAATGAATGAATGATCTAGCTACTGTGGCTAAGGCTGCCTGATCCTTGTTGGGGAAAGAAAATAGATAATGATGTAGCCATGAGGAGGCAGATTAGATAAGCCATGAAATCACACTAAATCTCTTGCATTCTATATTAAAAACTTAGGATACTAATGGCATCACTAGCTAATCTGTGGTTGACTGCGTTAGTGACTTTGCTCCTGATAGTTTTCATGCACATGGGTCATTAATGGCAGACTTTATTCACCTCAGTACTTGTCCCTGGTAGGGTAGATTAATAATTAGAGAACACACTTCCACATTAAAAATATCATCTCTCCTTCACTTCAGCCGAGGGTTAAGTGAATGCATATTTATGAATTTCTACTTGCCTTTTCCTCAAAGTTGTCAAGAATAGAAATTCATTAATCTCTAGGTAAATGTGACACGATCATGATATGCACATTTTAAGTTTAATGCTGCAAGTTAAAAGTAGGCTCTGACGAGCTTTTCCTTAGTTTTGCACTTTTATTATAGGTTGTCTAAGCATATAATTAAGGGGTTGAATAGGTAGAACTGTTGAAAAGTGGTGATCCTACCTTGGTATTACACCCAGTCTTTCAGTCTTCTTCCACACCTCTGCTGTGATTGGGTTTGAGAAGTGTATTAACTTCTGAAAAATCACACTTTCCCCCCAAGAACCTTGCAAACTATCACCTTAGATTGTTTTCTGGAATAATAAAATTCAAGGCAATTTGTCACCACACTTAGCAAGTCTGCCCCTTTACCCCCAGTCAAGCCAGAAAAAGAGATTACTGCCCATTTGTAGTGGTCTTTAATCTCTGTCAGAAGATATGTTAGACTACTTTAAAATTGTCTAGCTCACCTAGAAGATATCTCTGTTATTCTAGTCTCTTATTTAAGAACACACATTGACTACTTTGGAGTGGTGTGGAGAATCCCAGGAAAGCATTCTAAATTGCCATAATTTTCATGTGATGCATAGGATTATTTAGGTTCATTAGTTCATTAGAAATAGTCAAACCATCATCCCTCAATTAACAGAGTTCCATAATTATCTTGGGAATGCTTACTCTGCCAAGCTATTTGCATCCTGTCCTGTCTATTTCACGACCTCTCTGCAACCTCACCAATAACACTGCTGTTCTCTGGTGATATCCATGATCCCTCCTCAGCTTCAAACCCATTCTGGTATAATCTATTTTCTGAATTGGGGATAAAGATTTTGTAACCCAATCTAGAAGATGAATTTATAAACTTTTCCAAGAAAAGACAGTAGAAGAAACTGGAGAACAAAAGGTGGGGAATGAACTTCTCTCTCTCTCTCTCTCTCTCTCTCTCTCTCTCTCTCTCTCTCTCTCTCTCTCTCATCTTTTTAATCTTTAATAGCCAGAAAATAAATTTTCTTTTTTTGGCTGAAATTTGCATTTTTCTTTTTTTAAAATTAGATATTTTTTATTTATTTACATTTCAAATGTTATCCCCTTTCCTAGTTTCCCTTCCAAAACCCTCCTATCCCTCCCCCTACCCCCTGCTTATCAACCTACCCACTCCTGCTTCCTGGCCCTGGCATTCCCCTATACTGGGGCTTACTTAGATCCTTCTTTGAAGAAGGAACAAAATACCCATGGAAGGAGTTACAGAGACAAAGTGTGAAGCAGAGACTGAAGGAATGACCATCCAGAGACTGCCCCACCTGGGGAACCATCCCATAACCAACCACCAAACCCAGACTCTATTGTGGATGCCAACAAGAGCCTGCTGACAGGAGCCCGCTATAGCTGACTCTTGAGAGGGTCTGCCAGTGCCTGACATACAGAAGGGGATGCTCACAGTCATCCATTGGACAGAGCACAGGGTCCCCAATGAAGGAGCTAGAGAAAGTACCCAAGGAGCTGAAGGGGTTTGCAGCCCCCTAGGAGGAACAACAATATGAACTAACCAGTACCCCCAGAACTCCCTGGGACTAAACCACCAATCAAAGAAAACACATGGTGGGACTCATGGCTCTAGCTGCATATGTAGCAGAGGATGGCTTCGTTGGTCATCAATGGGAGAAGAGACCCTTGGTCCTGTGGACTTGACCATTTCAAAACAATACTTTAATTCCTTCCACTTAGAACCTTAGAACACACACACACACACACACACACACACACACACACACACACACCACTTAGCCAAGTGAACATAGTGTTTCTATGAAGTGGTTCTGGACATAAAATTAAGATCTAAAATTAGTTGCTCATAAAACAGGAAGCATTCACTGGTGGCCCTATCCTAATCAGGTTAGCTTAACCAAAATAATCTTTTGTAGAAAGAGAGAAGAAATGTTTAAGAAGATGTAAATACAAGACTGATTCAATATTTATGGTAGTGAGCTTGAAAGGGGCCAAATAGCAAAGAACAAAGTTATGTAGAAACTGAAAGTGGTCCTCAGATGACCATAAGCAAAATGCCAGGGACCATAGAGTTATGACTCTTAGGAAATCAAGTATCCCATTAGCCTAAAAACTTGATAGATGACCTTAAGGAAAACTCAGGCTTACACTTCAGTTTTATCCTTCTGGGCAAATATTTCTGACTTACAGAACTTTGTTAATGAATGCTATTTTAATGTATGACTCTTATGCAGTTGGCTATACAGCATTGGGGAATGAATGCATGTTCTTTCAGACCCTAGCACTGACTGGTTATCACCCACTACACAGAGTTCTAGGGCATTTCTTTGAGTTCAGCATGCTAATAACAACTACTCTGTCAAAAGCATAGAAAGATAGAACAAAATGATGTAATTTCTGATGGATGCACCTCATCCTTACTCTCTTAATTCCTTCATGCCCTTTCTGTATTTCTTAGGAAATGCTATTCTGAGCCGGGCGTGGTGGTGCACGCCTTTAATCCCAGCACTTGGGAGGCAGAGGCAGGTGGATTTCTGAGTTCGAGGCCAGCCTGGTCTACAGAGTGAGTTCCAGGACAGCCAGGGCTATACAGAGAAACCCTGTCTCAAAAAACCAAAAAAAAAAAAAAAAAAAAAAAGGAAATGCTATTCTGCTTGCTGGTGACATTTGAATCTGTACTTTTCATATATGGTAGCCTACTGCTCTGTAGAGACTATCCAGATACACTGAGCATTTACTTGGTCACACGGTGATACCTTCAGTATAGTGTCTCCATTTCAAGTCAAGCAGCTCCTCCATCTTCCTCCTCCCACACTATCTAATTACTTTTTCTATTATTTTTGCCCTTCTGGTTTCTCATATCTGTATTGATTTCTCCAGTCCCTCTGGCACGAAAGACAGTTTATTGTGAAACAAGAACAGGAGTGGAAACACGACCGACAGGGTCCCAATCCAAGCTCTCCTAGTTTACGGCTACTGATACCCCAGGGTAAGCCCTATGCAATCTCTTAGTCACAGTCTCCTATTGCAAAATAAAGATGCTCCTTCTGTTTGCACGGAGTTATTTTGAAAACTAAAAGCAAATGAATGTGAGTTGCTTGGAACTCCTAGCACTGTCTTGGAGAATGCATTCTGACACTTTAATATTCCTCCTCCTCTCTCCCCCTACTGTCTTTTATCTGGGTTGTGCTTATTATCCACTCTCTGTTCTTTTCCTTCTCTAGCTGGTTATCTGTGCTCCGTCAAAATGCTTGCCCACGGTACAGCTTCATGGTGTGGCTCCTCTTTTATGCTTTGCTTTTGCTGAGATTACTTCAATGGCAGAGTAAAATCCACTCATCTGAACACTCAACTAGGATCTTCTTACCAAGTCCATGTCTGTCCAGCCTTGGTGCTCTGCTGTCTTCCTTGTGTTTGTCTGGGCTTAATTTTATCTGTATCATAATCTTGCTGACACTGTTGGCTCTGCTGTCTCCATATGCTGCTTGTTCCAGCAATCTCACACCCCACCTACTACCCTTCACTTAGAAAACCCCACATATCAGATCAAGCAGAGTTTTGAGTGTTTTTTTTTTTCTTTTTTTTGTTGTTGTTATTGTTTTTTATTTTATTTTATTTTATTTTTTTATTTTTGGTACTGGTGGTGAATATGGTTTTGGTCCCTGAGTCTAAACATCCACTAGCCTCATTCTTGAAGTTCTCTATGAAAAAGCAAGAATGCTTTAAAAATAAGAATTATAGCCGAATGTGGTGATAAGGTTATTGTACTTTCTAGGTAAGCACCTTCTGTTGTTCCATTATCTGCCATCTCTGTGGAGTTGTCACATAGCATGTATTTGGCCTAGAATAAGAGGAGGGTCCCAACTCCTCCTCCAGATTCTAGAAGAGCTGAAATGTCAGAACTTGTGCTTGGATGAGAGTGAGATTATGCTGCAGGAGCAAGCAGAAAATGAGAGCAAGTAAATCAAAGAGTGGGCTGGGAGCATGTGGATTATGGCCAAGGAGCTTCTGCACATAAGCACCAGAATCCAGTAAGAGTTCTATGGTTTCATTGGTAACACTGAGAACTTTTCCCTCGGGAGATTGCTCTTGGAATCCTAGAATCCTTGAGTTATTAAACAAACCCCCAGGTACTAATGGTGAGATTCTTCCTTATGAGTTTTGAGCACTGAATCCCAAGAGGCCATCAGAACATATACAAGCTCTTATTTCTCTTTGCACAACAGAACAAGAAGATAAGAGAGTTTTGCTAAAAATACGATAACGCATTGGTTCCAACAGACAGAGAAGCAAAGATGAAATTGATTTGGAAACTTTTTGTTTACCACTTGGCTTTCATAATCCTGAAAGGTATATTCCAGATTCCGGGTGAGAAAGAGCCATCCAGACTCTTACCCAGGTCCATGCCCTATGAACTGTAAAAATAACTGATCCACAAGGTTCTCAAACTTTTGAAATAGTGGCACTAGTGTTACAGGTGTAAACAGTCACTTCCTAATTGGATTTGATGCTTGACCCACAGGAAGGAATCCATGCCTACTGCTGTGGACCTGATCAAAAACTCATGGCAGGGTGCAAGCTGAAACTCTTTGCTCTATATAAATGCTGTTGTTTGGCTAAGCTGATAGAATCGAATTGTCTTCTCAGTATTTATATTCATATTCATAGATAAATGCCACTCTCAGCTTTCATCAGGGTAGCCTCTCTGCTCAGTGGTTGGTGGTAAATGCAGAGACCCATGGCTACATGGAGCGCCGAGGATAAGTGAGTGATGGATGCAGGCTCAGTCTCTTCTGAACTCAGGCTTCTAGCCTCCAGAACACAAAGAAAAGGAATTTCTTGTGTTTAAAATCTTCTAGGCTGTGATATCTTGTGTTGTAGCTGCCATGAATAAGATTGCATTTGGGAAGGTGTTTTAGAACTGAATTGGGATACAATGTAGTTTTGTCTAGAAAACAGTGGGCTTTCTGGGTTAAAGACTATGTATGCAATTTGTTAGCCCTATAGGAAAGGCTTATTTGTTAGTTATAAACACCCCTTTTTTTACCTTCTACTTTATTTAAATTTTTGTAGTTTCCTTTTGCTCAGTCAAATAGTTCTTGAAGCCTTCCCATGACTTGTACAATGGAGTCAGTCACCTCCCATTACTGTTATGTTGTTTAAGTGTTATCTGGCTCATGCCAAATTTGTATATTCTGGTTATTATATTGACATGCCTTTGGAATATGCATATTTGATCCTAATGACAGGATTGGGCCTTTAGTACAAGGATTTTTATCTTTTGCTTCTGATGTTTGCAATTCATGTTTTACTAGGTCAACAGTGTTACCTCTGATTAACTTCTATCTGTTCTTATAAAATATTAATATTATTTTCATTTGATATCTATGGGTTTTGTGCCTGCATGTAAGTCAGTGCACCACATGCATGTAATGCCCATGTAGATCATAAGAGGGAATTGAATCCCTGAGGACTAAAGTCACAGATGCTGTGAGCCAGCTGTTACTATGTGAGTGCTGGGAATTAAACTCAGATCCTCTGAAAGAGCAACCACTACTCTTAACCACTAAGCTACCTTTCTGGACTCCTTTATATTTTCTAAAAGTCTTCTCATATTCCTTATACAAAGAGGTAGGAGAGGAGGATTAGGATGTAAAAGTATAAAATACCCTACTTTATTAAAAATTATAATAACGATTACAAGACAATCATAAAAGTTGCCAACATTTAAAAATATTACATGTATTGACATGGTTCTAAGTGCTTTAGAATCCTCTTATGATTCTACAAATTTCTGGTTGTTGCCCAATTTTATATAATAGAAATATATAACAGGAAGGGATAAGTATCTTCCTGAATAATGGTTGACCCATTGAATAAAATTAAGTGACTTAATTTTAGAGCATATTTCCTTAGTATTCTACTCAATTAGTTTTACCGGTTGATGGTTTGATGAATAATTGCACACCCAGTGGTTTAGTACAATATGTTTATAGTCTTCCACATAACATAATAGTTTTCTCTGAGACTGAGATATTCCATTTTTGCGGAGTATCTCTTTAAAACAGAAGACAATGCATCAAAATAACTTCAGGAAGTCCCTGAAAGCAACCAGACTAGGCTCTTCCCTCCCAAGGGTAAACAATAAAGACTGCTGAAATTCACTCTCAGACAAGCCAGCTGCAAAGAAGACTCTGAGAGGAGACCATCAGCCTTGAAAAAGCAGAGAGTAGCCACTCTGCCTGGAAGAAGTGTAGACTAACCTAGTCACTCAGAAAGGATACTTTCTAATATGTTAAGCTACATGCATCTGTGCAATAGACTCCAGCTTCCTAGCTTTTTCCCCTCTGTGATAAGGTGGGCTTTGGCCAGACAGCTGTCTTTGTGAGTAACTGCTGTAAATAACCCTTCACCCATATTTCTGTAACTCCAATGAAACTCACTGGTTTTCCAATCTGAACTTTGGTAGTATCCATACTTTGATCTGTCCAGAGCTTGGTATCTGGGATGCTGCATCACTCTAGGAAAAGTCTTGTCACACAACAGCAGGTAGGATGTCAAAAGTCCAAAATGGGACTCAGTGTCTAGAATTAAGTTGTTGCTGGGACTGTTTCTTTCTGAAGACTCTAAAAATGTACCTCTTTTCCTGTCTTTTGTAGCTTCCAGAGGTAGCCTGGTTCCTTTGGGTCATGACCCTCTTAAAAAGTTACTTTCCTTTTATGTTCTATTTACTTATTGATTTTTTTCATTTTTACATGAGGATTATGCAGATCATTTGTCATATAATTTGACGTAGTCATAGGGTCATGAAAGAAGGTTCTAGATACCATAAATAAGGATATTATTTGGTATAGAACACCTATCTTGAGTCTAGTTAACTTGAAAAAGTACTTTTTGGGACTTACGCAGAGCATAAGTCTAGAACTTGAAATGATAATACTGATTCATTAGCAAAATGTGTAATCTTTGTTTTCTAACACCACGAGTGAATCAAAACAAACACAGAAAAATAAAAGCACAACCCACCACCCACCAGTGATTGATTTCCTTAATCTTGTATGAAATCAATTCCTAGAATATATAACGTCATAGGAATCAAGCCCCCTCAACACCTGAATTAATAAGTTAGAGAGAGGATGACAGTAAAGTACCCCTTCAGGGTTTTTATTTCATATTTGATTTGCTTATACCTTTTCGTGCCAGTAAAGAAATAAAGCAAATGATATTTTGTCTGATGATGAGACAGTCATGGAAAACTGCACTTCATAGAAAATGTAATTCTATTACACACTGTACATATTCATGCATCAAAAGTACATCGTTTAGATCATCATATGAATCACTCACTCCCAAAATACATTTCTGACTTAGCTAATCACACTGTGGGAAGGAGTTGCTTTAGAGCATAGAGATAATTATTTATTTCTACTGCTTTCCTGAGTGCCGGGTAGATGCTTATTTGGCTCTGTAGATGTATACAGTTCTGCTGTCTCTCTGGGTGACGAGAAACTCAATAACCATCTAAGAGAGGTCCTTACACATCAGAACACTATGCTCATAGCAAGTGCATTGGCATTATTTATTGAATAGCATATGCTAATAGGCTTCCAGAAACCTCCCAAACCTACTTTTCCTTTCTCCCAAAGGAGAAGGTAAAATGTGAGAATCCAAATCCTCAAATGGAAGAGAAGAAGAAAAACTAGTGGGTAAAGAGCGGTATATAAATGAGATGATTTTACAATATACAGTGGTATCCCGGAAATAAAATTTTCCAATGTTTAAATCGTAAACAATCGGGCAAGACAATAAGTTCTAGATGTGTGCACCAAATGAAAGAAATGTAAGCATAAAACAGGTACAGAAATGAACTTGCATGTTCGACTTCACTGAATGCTTGCAATATCTGCAACTGTGAGGATTTCGATGGTTTGGATACTTACTTCCATTGTGTATATTTAAAGGTCGAGAAGCAAAGCATACAGAAGATGTAAAGCAATGGGTTTTCCTAGAAGTTAAAACTTAAATGCTAAGTAAGTAAGGCTCCATAGTTCCATGGCCCAAGCGTATATTCTGTATTCACAAGCATTTTGCCTTCTGTCCAAATATCTCCTTCTTTTTTCTACAGGATAGCATCTCTTTTTGCTATGAAATGTTCAAGTAGTCTCATGAGACTTTACTGATTACCTGATGTGTCTAGAACTTTTCACTTCTGTCTAACTCATATTTTGATTTTTAGCATTTTCAAATATGGATTATGTTTCTTATAATTCCATAAATTTGTCAAGGAGAACTCTAATTGTTCAGTAAATATGAGCAAATCCTCTGAGCCTGACAAGACAGAAACATGGCTATTGAACAAGACGTTTCTGTCACTCTCTCCTGCCAAATAAAGTTTGATGGAGTATTTCTGCTACCAGAAATACTACTATTTTGTTCAAACTATGAAGAATGGAGAAGGAACAAAACCAGCCCCAAGATGAATAGCTTACTTTATTATAAACTTGACCATTTGTGTGTGTGTGTGTGTGCACGTGAGCACACACACACCCACTCGTGTGAGCACACATGTGAAGAGTCCAGAGATTGAAGTTGAGTACCTTCCTCAATTGCTCTACTTGATTGTCTTTTAAAACTGTATGGTCTCCCACTGAGTTTGCTGATTGGCTGAACTGGCTGTCCATCAAGTTCCAAAGATTCTCCTATCCCTGTCATCCCACTGCTAGATTTCCAGGTGCATGGCATCAGGCTCCCCATTTTAAATGGGTGCTGAGCATCCAAACTCAGGTCTTCCTGTTTATGAAAGAAGCACTTTATGTTTTGAATCATCTTCCTAGCCTTAATTTGTTAGGATGAGATGGACTATTGCCACAATGTTTCAGAGGGTTTGGCAAACTTTTAGGTTTTTCTAAACCTTGTTTTACCTTGACATGCCCTGCATTGATAACTGAGAGTGTTCTTAGCCATTAGGTGCATCATCATGTGAGTACCTTTCGAGTAGTAGCAACTGAACACAGTTGCTAAATAAAAAATTTTACTCTCATTTTTCTCTTTTGAAACAAAGTCTCATACTGTAGCTGAAGCCTGGCCCTCACTATGTAGCTCAGGATGACAATCTTCCTGCCTGGATCCAAGTATTGGGATTATAAGCATGAACCATTTCTCTTGGCCTTATCTCATGCTTTGGAAACATTTGCAAGTCCTGATCACCCTGCCTTTTCCTATCTGTCTAAGACAAACAGGATAAGAGTCATAGTGACTTTTATAGTAGAAAATATAGCAGATACATCTGCCTCAGAAAACACATTCTTTTCTATTTGAGAGAGAAAGAACTAATGTACTAAACACAGGTCCCAAATAACTTCAACCTCCTTGAGCTATTACAACTTTCAGAGATAAGTGTCTGTTTGCTGGATCTATTTTTCTAAAGGAGCTTTTCTCTCTCGATCAGCTTAGACTAAGCCTAATAATACACTGGGTAGAAATTAAGTGGGAATCATTCCCAACTGCAAAGATCTTGACTTCAATTTCAATTAGAACTCTTGACAGGGATAGAAACTAGGTCTTAAGGTCTCTTCATGTTGAAGATTAGAGTCAGGAGAACCTGACCCCTTTCAGAACATTGAAGAACCAAAGAGTCCAGGAATGTCAAGAGGAACTGTCCAAAATATCTGTGACAAAACTCCATACACATTTTGTGAATAGAAAAAGTGCATAGGAAGTTGGATCTATTATAAGCAGTTTTTTTTTTAATTTCAAGAAGAGTATCAAGAAGTTCTCTGAATTCAGTCTTATGAAATGTCCCACAGCAATAGAAAGAGTTCCGTCTAAAATATATTATTTGAAATGCATTTCTCTTAAATTATTCAACTGCAGTTTGGAGAGCCTAATATTTTCTAGATGTCATTGTTTTTTAGACTAATCATAAAAGTTGGAAGTCATTGCCTTCCAGGCTTTTGTTTCTCATATATTTACATGATGCTTGAAAATGCAGACGTAATCTTTAAAGTTTTGTAAGAGATGAAAGGCCAACATGACTTTAAGTAGTATTCTTATTTTTTTCTAGACTAGAATGTGTTTCTTGAATTTCTAAGCATGATGTATCACACCCTAATTATTTCTAAGAGCTGTAGTCTTTCCCTTCTGGGAAGAATTTGTTAACTATCAGTTTTTCTCACTATACAATTATATTAGATAAGTGCCAAGGCATAGTACTGCCCTAAATATCAACCAGGATATCGTGAGGAGGGTTGACTTGCTGAAATGACTTGCAAAACACCAAGAGAAAGTTGTTACCGCCCAACCCTGTTTCTTGAAATAAGTTCTCAAGAGTTCGTTATGCAATTGCATGTTCAAATTGACAGCTTTGCTGTACTCTTTAAGATGTAGATTTCTTTCTGTGTGTAGGTGACATAAAGTATTCTGGGAGCTATTTTACTAAAAATAAAGCATCTGTGTCAATAATGAGCTCTCATTGTACAATGGAATATATCGCACCTGCAAAGGTTCAAGAAGGTAACTTTAGGTGAAATGAAAAACCCTTTTATATAATTGCTTGCACAGCATACCTTCCAAAGTCTTATTTATTAAACTTATTCTTATGTTGTGGTGGCCCTTAAATGACTAATTCTATACATGTCTGGCATGATGTCATGACACAGAAGGAAAACAGGAAAGATCAAGAACTTTGGACAACTCACAGCTCTCTGAATCCTCATGACATCATGGAAATGAATGCTTTGTGTTACCTCCTACATGTTCCAAGTGTTTGGGGGCTAGATTATGTATGGTTTTCCTAATCTTTTAGACTTCTAATTACTGTTTGTGAAATATTTACAGGTAGTATCTAGTCATGAAGTCTACCTGAAAAATAAACAATGCCTATCCAAGAAAATCTCGTTCACACAGTTGTTCTGCAAGTACAGGCTGGGAACAATGTACACTTAGGCTGTGATGCTTAGACCACCAAGACCAAGGACCACACCTCTCTTATTTTTAATGCTTTGGTTAAAGACTGGAGTTTTTATTAAACTAAAAGAAAATCTCAGTGATGGAGACAATTATTGGTTACAGTTTTTTATGGAATATATATTATAGAAAAATATATATGACATTTTCAATAATAAGACTCATGATGAATATCTTCTCTTGGCAATATCTGTCAGTTAAGGTATGAATACATACCACCATATCCTCAATAATACTCAATCACTGAAGACAAATTTGAAAAGTTGCAGCTGATTTATATGATCTCTGCCATGCACTAAATTTCATTGGCTGTCAACTATAAAAGCAGGTTCGGCAGATTATATGGAACATTGAGAGCCTCCATTCTGATGTACACCTCTGCAGTATGTTACTGTGAGAAAAGAAGTCAATGTTGTATATTGGAAGGGGTCCTCTATGCTAGAGCCACATAAAGTATAGTTTCAATGAGTCTTAAGAGAAGGAGTTTGGGCTTCCAAAGGCAGCCCTCACATGTTCGGTTCTATAATAGTATGGAGCAAGAATCAAACCACAGCATGTACTACAAAGGCTGGAATATCATACTGACTAGTGGGATAGTTTTATTCAAGCACATGGTGGTATAATCCTCTACCCTGTGCTGTCTATGAAAGGACTGGCTGGTGAGAGCATAGGTTACAGTCATAGAAGAATGGATCTGTAGCCATTCTACTAAGGAACTCATTTAAAGAATCAAATCCTAAATCATAGCCCCATCACTTGAGATTTCCCTAGAGACCAGAGTATAACTGTATGAATCAAGGATATAAACATAATGAAAATATGTCACATTTTTATTGATTTTTTTTATTTATGTGCATCACTGCAGCTTAAGGTATGAGGGATAGAACCAATCATAGAAATCTCTTTAGTCTCTATTTCTTAGCTTACTTCTGTTGTCAACAGCACTGGGTTGGAGGCAAACACTTTGAGACTGATTTTCTTTCCCTGCAGAGCTACAAGCTATCACTGGGTAGAAGCTCTTAATAGATTCCAAGGTGGTTCATTAGGTTGATTGGATTATGGGTCAGTCCTGTACTTGTACTTCAAGATCGTAGGTGACAGATCCTGGGTCCTGATTTCAGTTCCTGGTTACTGGTGATGAGGAGACCATAAAAAACTAAGAACTAGGGGACACTGAGTATGACTTTAGCTTAGACGAAATCTCTTTTCTCTTATATAAGGGAGAAAAGCAAACAACGATGACATCATCTATATTGTTCACCAAGTTAAGTAGATACGAGCAGCACGGGCCAGAGATTTTTTTCTTGTATCAACCATGACTCTGTTATGTCATTAGAAGAATCTCATTTTACCCAAAAACCCTTTTTGAAAGTAGATTACTATAGCTTCCATAAAATTTTACCCAAACTGTTGTTTACAACAATTGAAATTTGTTCTTTCAAAGTCATAGAGACTGATATAAGCAAGCAAAATTGGTTGCTTCCCGGGTCTGTTTCCTCTCTCTCTTAGCTTTTGTTGGCTGCTGGAGATTGTTTGCACCTCTTGACTTGCAACATTCAAACCTCTGCCTCTATCATTCCCAGGGTGTCCTTCCCTAGATCTCTGTGTTCTTGTGTCCACACGTGGCATAAGTCTTTGAATTAAAGCCCATTCGACTCAGCTTGATTTCATCTTAACTTGATTGTGCAAAGGCTTTATTTCCAAATTAGCTCCGATTCATAGGTACCAGGGATTAAGACTGCAAAGTATCATTTTGGAACAACACAATTCCACTGTAGCACGTTTATTTCCTTTTGGTCTTATTCAATTAGTAGTAGATTTCCCCCAGAAACTCAGTTACAGGAAATAAATGTCTTTGTGCTGCCTGTGCTGTTGGCTCAGTAGCGGGAATGTCCTCCAAAGTATATATGCACCAGGAGCCTGGCCTCCTCTTTAATGCATAAGCAGAACAAAGCACAAATCAATATCAGAAAGATTTTTTCCCCTGCCATTGAGATAGGAAGGTCTTTTGAGCAATTATTTTGCACTGATTTCTGTGTTGTAGGAGTGTGTCCTTCAGCCATGCCACACACCTTTAAAGTTCCTGTCAGCAGTTTCTTCCTCTGCTTCTCCATGTTATTCAGCTCTACCCTCTCATCTAGAGAGTGGAGTTTGCTATCGTGCTGACTTTACTCCGTCTACAAACAAGCTAGCGGATGAAGAATGAGGAGCAGAGAAGTGCACAGAACCAGAGGTCCTATCATTTCTAAGCTGAAATGGCTGATACGTCAGAGACAGAAATTCAGAGAAATACTGAGGTTATCAGTTGAGAGAGACACAGAAAGACAGAGATACACACAGAGAGAAACAGAGAGACTGAAAGAGATAGACAGAAATGGAGAGGAGAGAGAGGCAGAGACATACAGAGACACACACAGAGAGACAAAGACAAACAGAGATACAGAAAGAGACTGAGAAAAGCTAAGGGGGGAGAGAGAGAGAGAGAGAGAGAGAGAGAGAGAGAGAGAGAGAACAGAAATGTGACTTCTAATTGTTTCTAATGCAGTAAAACATGGTCACTGATTAGAGAATCCAGGCAGAAAAGACTCTGGGGTCCAGATGGTGAGAAGTGAGGCTATTATGTGTATTGAAACACCATCTGTATTTTTGAGAACACTGACACCATATTCTAATATCCAAGGGAACCTGTATGGATTTCTGCTTGCTCTAATTACTGCAGTACCTGCAATGTATTCATAGCCTCTCCATCTGCACAGCGTGGCTGACGCCTGCCACGCACCATTTGACAATCTGCAGTGCTATGCTCTTTCTCTGACCCCATCTTTCCCAACCCATCATTTAGCTTCAAGACATTCAGCCGCAAAAGCATTTCCAATCATTCACTTAGTGACCGAGGGCAAAGCTACCTACCACTCACCAGGGAGTGAGTCATCCTATCACGAAGGCCTTGGGAAAAAAGACAGAGAGAGAGAGAGATTTGTCAACAAATTCTGTGTGCTGTCGATGAGTTCAAACGTAGGACACCAGGCAGATTTAGCGGTGCATGGTAGATGAGTGAATTTTTGACAAGAAATGTCAGGCGTCTTCAGAATCTCAAACAAGGAAAAGGAAAGCTACATGTTTGTTGTCAAATAGCCTCCGTGGGATCACCATTTAATCAGTCAAGTTCTTTGCTCCTCATCTGTTACTCTCAGAGGAGAAGCACCTGCCTGAGGCTTCTGACTCATCGAGACATACCCTGGGATTGCTCTGCAGTCTCGCAGCGTTCGTCTCTCCCATCGGGCTTGGAAAAAGACTTGATACAGGCCAAGTCTATCTTCAACGTCCCTCTCATTCTCTGACTGGGGAATTCATTTTCTCTTTTCCCTCCTAATTTTCAAGCTTTATCAAAGGAATTATTCTAAACTTCGTACGAAATGGGAAGAACAGATTAACAAGTTAGAATAACTCATCTATGATGTTGTTGCCAGCAATATTTGTGGATATTTTGACTCATATAATTCTGTGCTTTTGATGTATGTACGGGAACAAAACTTCTACTTGTTATTTGTGTGTGCATGTGTGTGTGTGCGCGCGCATGTGTGTGTGTGTGTGTGTGTGTGTGTGTGTGTGTGTGTGTGTGAACTACTTGTTTCCTAAGCAGCCTCTGCATCCAGCATTGTGTGTGTCATTGACCTCTGCAATTACATTATTGAGTAATTTGAATAATTTACTTAGGTCCCTGCACACTCAATTTTCCATATTTTTGCCATTTCAAAGGAGGCAGGGGCCTTTAATTCTGCCAAATATTTCCCTTAGATAAATTCTAACCAGCAGGATTGTTGAGTCATAGGTTCCACTTGTTTTTAAATGGTATAATATACATTGTTTGACTTTCTTCAAAAATACAGTAATTTTCTTATCACATAGTTTTTTTCTGTCACAGTACACAGTAGAGATGATTCTTGGACTGCCCTTCCTTCCTTTCTTTCTTTCTTTCTTTCTTTCTTTCTTTCTTTCTTTCTTTCTTTCTTTCTTCTTTCTTTCTTTCTTTCTTTCTTTCTTTCTTTCTTTCTTTCTTTCTTTCTTTCTTTCCTTCTGGTTTTTTTTTTTTTTTGATGCTTGCAATTGAACCCTACCATGGTTGGCTAGTTTCCACACCAACCTGCATCTCTACCACTAGAGCTTTCTGTTTATATATTTTTTATATAAGCTGGCAGATGATAAATAGCTATAGTTTTAGACTGAATATCTGTAACTCTTTATTTATGCTTGTCACTCTTTAGCCTTTCTTTCCTGAATCAGCCCTTCAGAGGCTTAAAAAAAATTTTTTTTTTGATTTCTGCTATTGTTCCATTTGTAAGAGCTGTTAAGAAGTGACATTCTTTTTTATATGTAAGCTTTGTATTTTTCTCAAAATATTTTTTATGGTGGACTGAAGAAGATGTCTTTGTGTTTCTATGTGGCTGAATCTGTAGTTTGCCTTGAGGCTTTCTCAAGTAAAAATAGGATTTCTCTCTTTCTCTCTCTCTCTCTTTCTTCCTGTCTTTCTGTTTGTTTTGCTTTTTTGAGACAGGGTTTCCCTGTGTAGCTCTGGCTATTCCGGAACTCACACTGTAGACCAGGCGAAAAATTTTGCCTTTTCGTTTACATGAGTGCATTTGATTTGCCAAAAATACAGAGGATCTCCATTTCTTTTTCTCAGTGTGTTTAGTCCTGTAGCCTTCCCCAAATTCTCACTGATTTCAAAGACTATCTTTTCCAAGTTCTAACTTCATCTGCCCTATAACCTATGCATTGATTTGAGAGTATACTGGTTTCTGTCTTTCATTATGGTCATAATCTTGTGATCAGTTAATTTATGAGCGATCTTTAATTATCTGTTTATGTTACACTATTTCCACTAGAGAAACTTGGACATCTGAAAATTTACTATTTGAAAGTTCTTTTCTGATAAAATATATTTTATCAGAATACAAAGAGTCAAACTCTGGAAATTGTGTTTGTAAAATGAAAATTTATTTTAAAAAACTTTATTTAAGACTACAAATGACTATTACAATCCTACAATAAGGAAAACAACTGAATTTAAAACAGGAGAAGAATGAGAAGAGACACCTCACCAAAGAAAATATGCACATACTCTGTGTAAACACATGGTAACTGCATGTATTAAAAACATGCTTGTAAAAAAAACTGCATGTATAAAAAGCTGGGGATAGTGGCACAAGCTTGTAACTACCGCATTTAAGAGGCTGAAGCAGGAAACTGTAGGTCTGAGATTAGCACATGCTACATGGGAGTTCTGGAGATGGTGAGATCCCATCAGTGCACACACAAAAACACCCAAACCAAACCAAATAACCATCTTCAGCCTGCCCCTAGAGCTTTAAGTAAGGCAAAGGAGTTAGCTGTGGAAAATCACCCAAGAAATGGTTGCTGTGCCACATTATTGTAGAACAAGATGTTTACATGACACCTACACTATGCTTGTAGAGCCTGCAGACAGTATTCAATACCCTTTATCCATTATATATTTTAAGAAATGTTGTATAAACATTATATATAGTCCTCAAGTAACATGTAACCTATGCAAAGTTTCTCATATTACTGACATCATATTTCAGCATACTAAACTTATTATCATTAGAGGATAAACATAGAGAAACCACTATTTTAATCAGCTGTTTATTTATTTTATGTGTGGGGGTGTTTTACCTGCATGTATGTCTGAGAATCACATGTATGCCTGTTGCCCAAGGAGGCCAGAAGAGCAGGTAAGATCCCATAGACCTAGTGTTATAGATGGTTTTGAGCCATCATGTGGGTGCTAAGAATCAAACTCTAGTCATCTAGAATAGCAGTCAGTGCTCTTAATGTTGAGTCATATTTTTCCAGCCCAATATAATCACTATTAACTAAGCTAATATTTTAGTTTAGGCTTTGCATTATATAGTTGTGTGTGCAGGCAGGAAATGAAAGAAAAGTAGGATCTCTCACTACTATATTATTTTATAGACTATATTTATTATTATATAGACAAACTGCACTGACTTGAAACATTTCTCTCACCGCATAAGTACTTATCATTTTACCATGTACATATGTAATTACTCTTAGTAGATAAATAAATATACATATATATTATTCTAAAATGTTATTGGTTAAAGTAAATGTATTCAATTCTGAATTCTTTTTAGTCTAAAATTGTCTTTGCTTTCCACAGACCCCCCCCTCCACTTTTCTTCATGTATCTCTTCTGTGTTGAATCACTGTTCAATGGAGCAATGATTACAATGATGTAAACATCATTAACAACTCTGCAGTGTTGTAAATTGTGATTACACTTTGTTTCTTGTATAGGTATTCTTTTTTTCCCCCTGAAGTTTTAATTACTTTCCACCAAGAAGTGAAAGACATGTCTAATTATAATCAAACACCTGTCTATTGGTTCACATTTCTTTGAATCTGTTTTTTTTT
>LR750778.1:49942-72868 GCA_902729485.2 Mus minutoides
CTTGAAGGATCTTAGGTTAGCACTGACTGCGGAAGACATTTGCTCCAGGTTTTGGGGACAGAAGTGAAGCAAAAATCACAGCGTATCAGATGGTCGCTCCTCTCTGCCTTGTACCACTGACTCTACTTCCTCTCACCCACCCTGCATTGAGGTACGTTGTACCATAGACTCTCTAGCTCCTCTCAGATTGTTCCTTGAGTCCTCAGTCAGGGCTTGTATGTCTCTACAGGACATCCTACTTTCTGCATGCACTGACTCTGGATATGCTTAGCAGAAAACAGATGTAAGTTTTTCGCAGAGTTTTTCTTGTACTTTCCTGACTACCCTGTGGCCAAATGGCGGTTTCAGTATGTCCTCATTGGTCCTAGAAGGCCCTTCTTCTTGCCTATATCCAACTTTCCTTGCCAACTCCTTTGTTTAACAGTGACTTCAGACTCCATACCAGTCACACCACCAGCTGTCAAGTGTTATTAGTTGCAATATTTATTAAAAATTGATTATTCTTGAGCACATAAACATTTCTGATTTTTTAACTCATTTCTAAATCACAGGCTCATGGGAGGGGATTTCTCTTCAAGTAGGCTTACAAAAAGATGGTTCAAAACAAGTACATGTCTGTGAATTTTTTTTGTGTAAAAACATGTACCCACAAATATCTTAATGGTGAATGGTATAGATTATAGTATTAGAAGGATTTCTTCACAGAGTTGAGGATACCATTGCATCACTCTTAGTTCCTAGGGATGCTGGTGAGGCTTTGATGCCCTTTGGACTTTATATTCATTGTGTATATTTTATTAACCTCTGGAAGCTTTTAGGATTTTTCTTTAGTCTCTGCACATACTGTGGAATGGTAGGATTACATGTGTTCTATTGCTATTCACAGTAATAAATACTCAGTGGTCTTTTGCAGTGTGGGAAATCACACGGTTCAGTTTTTTCAAAACCTTTCTTCTTTTATGCTATTGATTTCTTTCCTTTCTTCTTTCTGTTCTATACCTCTGAATGGTAAGTATAAACTTCTGAGTGGATTCCACAATTATCTGCCTCTTTTGTTCTGCTTCCTAATAGTTTTTTCATGTATTGTTTGATTATTTTCAACTTTTCTCTGAAATATTTGATGTACACAGTTTAAACTTTAATTGATAAGAGTTTTTCTTTAGCTAGGCGTGGTGGCTCATGCCTTTAATCCCAGCACTTGGGAGGCAGAGGCAGAGGCAGGCGGATTTCTGAGTTCAAGGTCAGCCTGGTCTACAGAGTGAGTTCCAGGACAGCCAGGGCTAATCAGAGAAACCTTGTCTCGACACCCCCTGCCCCCCCAAAGTTTTTCTTTAATCTTTCAATCTTCTTTTGACCTTCATTTCTTTAAAGATGTGTTATCTAACAAACACTAATTATTTAAATGTACATTAAAATTTTTGTTTTTTCCAATGAATTTATGAAATTCCTAGGAAAATGTATGGATCTGGAGGGTATCATCCTTAGTGAGGTAACCCAATCACAAAAGAACTCACATAACATGTACTCACTGATAATTGGATATTAGCCCAGAAACCTAGATTACCCAAGATACAATTTGCTAAACACATGAAACTCAAGAAGAATGAAGATCAAAGTGTGGACACTTTGCCCCTTCTTAGAATTAGGAACAAAGCATACATTGAAGGAGTTACAGAGATCAAGTGTGGAGCTGAAACAAAAGGATGGACCAACCAGTGACTACTGCAGCCGGGGACCCATCCCATAATCAGCCACCAAATACAGACACTATTGCATATTCCAGCAAGATATTGCTGAAAGGGCCCGGATATAGCTGCCTCGTGTGAGGCTATAACAGTGCCTGGCAAACACCGAAGTGGATGTTCACAGTCAGCTATTAGATGGAACACATTGTTCCCAAGGGAGGAGCTAGAGAAAGTACCCATGGAGTTGAAGGGGTCTCCAACCCTATAGGTGGAAGAACAATATGAACTAACTAGTACCACCAGAGCTCATGTCTCTAGCTGCATGTATAGCAGAAGATGGTCTAGTTGGCCATCATTGGCAAGAGAGACCCCTTGGTCTTGCAAACTTTATATGCCCCAGTACAGGGGAATGCCAGTGCCAAGATGTGGGAGTGGGTGGGTAGGGAAGCAGGGCAGGGGGTGAGGGAGGGTTTAGGGGACTTTCAGGATAACATTTGAAATGTAAATGAAGAATATATCTAATAAAAAAATTGGAAAAAAAATTTTGTTTTTTCAAAAGTCTCTCTCTATCCTTTCTTTCTTTCTTTCTTTCTTTCTTTCTTTCTTTCTCTCTCTCTCTCTCTCTCTCTCTCTCTCTCTCTCTCTCTGTGTCTATGTGTGTGTGTATTTGTCTCTATAATTCAGCACAGTTTCTTGACTGGCTAGTCACATTTAAGAAGGTGGTTTGAAGACTTACTGAAATGTTAATGCATGTTGTGGCATATCTATCATCACATCATAGAATGTTCTCCCTCACCATTCCCAAGAGTCCAGAAAACAAAACAAAATGTCCAGTTCCAAAAGGCTGTGTACAAATTGGGAAACAGTGAGGACTGGGTGGGTGTCCTGGTTGAATTGCCCCAACCAAACACAGGATATGTATCAGGATTTTAAACAACAGACATTTTCATATTGTTCTGAAGGCTTGAAGAATGGTACCATGCTGTTGGTCCCAACTCCTGCTTACAGAATATCTGCTGCCTTGTTATCCCGCAATGTCTTCACTGTGTGAGTGTATTGTCGGCCAGATTGCTGAACTCTCTTCCAAGAACAATCAGCATCATGATGAGCTTCCTAATCTTCTGAATTCGTGGAAGGTTATTTAACTCCCAAAGGTCCAGATGTAGGAAGCCAGCAGCGCTGAGCGGGGAAGCGCCCCCCCCAGCGCTGAGCTGCGAAAAGCCGCCCGAGCTTCGAGAAGGCCGTCCATTACAAGATGGCGCAGGACCGGCAGGCTCCCAGGGAAGAGAGCCTAGTGCGCATGCGCAGCTCTCTTCTCAGGCCCTCCTCAAGCAGCAGTCCCTCCCGAAGGGAAAATATGCTAATGAGGCACTGCTTGTGACACCAATGAATGGGCAATATGCTAATGGGTGTGGCTTGGTGCACCAATCCGCAACCACTACGACACCCCCTCCCCCTCCCTGGGAGACTATAAAAGCAGCAGCTCTGCTGCTGTCCAGGGTCCTGGGAATCTACTACCAAGGTGCTCCTGAATAAAGCTGACTGAGAAGATCCTGGTGGTGGCGTGACTTTCTTGCTGGTCGACGGAGGCAGGGAGGCACGCTGCATCCAGATACTATCTATACCAATGGGAGGCAGTGTTTTGATATAGATTTGAGATTCAGGAGAAATATTACTCAGTCCTTAGCTATCCAACATACTCCAGTTGGATGTAAGATCATGTCCTCCCTGTCAAGTCTCAACACGATGTTTCTCTCCTTTGCTCTACTCGTTTACAATTTCTGCTGCAGAAAACTTATTTTGTTCTGTAGTGATGGTGGGGTAGTCCCCTGTGTGCTAGGTAGGGAAAGAGGATCTCTCTCTTTCTCTCTCTCTTTCTCTCTCTTTCTCTCTCTTTCTCCCTCCCCCTCCCCCTCCCCTCCCTCTCCCTCTCTCTCTGTCTCTCTGTTTCTGTCTCTCTGTCTATCTCTCTGTCTCTGTCTCTGTCTCTGTCTCTGTCTCTGTCTCTGTCTCTCTCTGATCTCAAGTAGCCTAGGCTGGCTTCTAGCACACTTGAAGCCAGAGAATACCTTGATCTGACCCCTCTGGCAGCATCTGAGTTCTGGGTTCACTTGCAGTGCTAAGGATCAAACCCAGGGTTATTAATCATCATTTTTATCCACACTCTCTCTTGGGGTTACATCATTCTACTAATTTGTCTTCAATCTCTGGATGGTTCATATCAGCTTCTTCTATTTGAACTTTTTTCTTTTCCTGAAGAACAGATTTTTATTTATTTACTTAACAATTTAAGTTTTATTTACAAGCATAATTTACATATGTGCATGCCCATACATGGGAGATAACAAACTTGTGTCTCAAGTAAAGTCATCCCCATTGACTTCTGGGAGCCTCCTCCATTCCAGGTCTCTGGCACATCCTAAATATGGCCCCCACAACAACACTTCTACCAGGTATCAATTTCTATTCAGTCTCCAGGCTTTCTGGCCTGCTCTCCTGCCTTTCCTGACACTGATCTAGAACCACCCCCATTCCCCTCCCTCCCTCCCTCCTTCCCTCTTATGACTATTTTATTCACTCTTCTAAGTGAGATTCTTGCTTGGGCCTTCCTTCTTGTTTAGCTTCTTTGGGCTTATGAATTATGGCATGGATATCTTGTACTTTATGGATAATATCCACTTATAAGTGAATACTTATCATGCATGTGCTTTTGTTGCTCAGTGGTTCCCCTCTACATATTGCTTGGCTCATGCTGTTTGCTTTGTAAATAATAGGTGAATGATAAATGTAAGTAGTTGGCTTCAGCTTTTCTTCCTGTTACATCTATGGTCATTACCATCCTCTGAGTTCATACTATCATTGTCTGGTATCCATATGCACATTCATTGAGATTATCAGAGCAGCAGCCATGTTAGAAATTTCACATATGTCAGTGGGTTTTTAAAGGAGTGAATGAGTTATGCATATGTCTTAACATTACTATGCTTATGTGGATACAGAGGATTAATTTACAACTGTCTGCATAGTTTTTAAACATGAGTTTTTCAATATGTCAGGTCCACAAACAAGAATATTCAGAGTTTACACTGAAGATATGGCTTCTCCAATCTTTGGGCTTACCCACTATACCACTCCATACTGCTTTAAATCCCAGTAGCAGGAGTCATCTGGTGGTTTACAATTTTTCCATGAAGTAAGTACATTAGACTCTGGGAGCTTTTGGGCTTTCTCCTTTCCCTGAAATTCTAAATAAATTATGACACATTTATTTTGCAGCTGAATTAGGTGCCAGGAAAGATCAGAAAAAAATCTATCTTCCATTTCTCGGATCAGGACTGATCATCCCAGCAGTGTTTGTATAATGGCTCACTCATTATTGATCAAGGGTCTAGAAAGTCTGGGGATTTTGCATTTTGAGAATTTAGGGAGTAATTTATGGTTAACAAGCAATACTAGGAAGACACGTATTCTGCATGTTTTGTTGATAAATGCAGCTGTCAAAGCCAGATGCCAAGAGGTGTAAATGTGAAGGATACTGTCATACCAACAGTATTTCCTGAAGTTAAATATAAAATAACTTAGTAGCACAGTATTGGGTAGCTTAATGGTCCCTAGGCCTGTTTTCTCTTGGTGTCTTACTGAAAATCAACTTTGGTCATAAATTATGGATGTGAAAAATTATAAAATCTTATGTATTCAAGACTGTGCTTTCTATCTGTTATGAGTGCTGGAGATAGATTCCTTTTATGTTCTTGGATTTTATTCCAGCTTGCTAAGCATCTCACATGGGAAGTAAGACTGCTACCCACCTGTCAAAATTAAATCTTATAAATTGGCATTTTTTGATGAGCTGCCCCCAATGACAGAAGGTTTGTTTGAGTCTCTAGTCCTACTTTTTTTTTTCTCTATTACAGAAACAACAATGGTATTATTGTTCTAAAGAGAAATAAAGACATGTTACTTTCATTTTAAATCTAAGAATCGAGGGGACTTCAATAATGTGTTTACTAAGGAACGACATAATCGTGTGGGATAGAAAGCACTTGTCAGCAGAGTCCTACCCAAGGGTGAGGATACAAATACTGAACGATTAGATGGCACATACTGTACAAACCTGGCACACTGGTATCTCCTACAATATCAGTTATTACCTATTAGTTTCTCAAGAAAAGGCCTATTTGGCTCTTGAGAGACAAGAGAGGCCATACAGGGGACTCCCAGAAAAGGAAATGCTTCAATGTTGTAATACTTATCATAGAAATACTTAAACATTATAAACAACAACATCTGCCTAGTCATACCATATTTGATTTTCTCTCATGGTGAATCCTTGTTTCGCGCCCACACATCTCTGACCAGCAGAGCAGGTAGGAAGAAACGACACAGGACACCAAGGCAGGTTCAGTGCAGCTTGCCTTCCCAGCTTCTGCTTTATTCTGCTTCTCTCACTCTCAGGTTTCACACAGCTGCAGCCGTTCACTCACTCACTCTGGTCTCTCCTATGCTGGCTCTCTAACACTGGTGCTGCTCTCCTCATCTGGTCTCATCTGGTCTCTCTTTGCTACGCTGGTCTCTCTTCATCTGGGGCTGCCCTCAATTTATAATTTCATTCACTCATGCCACCTCACACCACCCAATCATAAACACACCCGTCCAAGGCAGCATACAGGATTGGCTGATAGAATGGTATCATGAGTTGTTGCGCTAATCTCTCCAATGAGTTACACGTGCTGCTTTTACTGTGCATGACTGAGACTGGGATAAATAAGCGAGGTCACGGGGCTTAGCATAGAGCCAGGGCTCCATCTTTGGCCCATGTGGATGTGCCTGCTCCCCACAAATCCTCATTCAGAGATGGAAGGGATATTTTTAACCTTCAGGCTTAGTTTCTTCATCTGTCACAAGTGATTGGCCTGTAGCTACATGTATCATTTAGCTGCCCCTGTTCAAATGTTCTAAGTATGTATCCTGCAGACAAAATTACCTGACCCGTGCACTAGGAGATGGAGTGTTACAAGAGAAACTGTAAGTTACCCAACTGTACAATAAAAAGATTGGTACCTGTCACTTATGGAAACTTGCTGCCTTTGTTAATTACAAAAATAATTTTTGCCAAAACTAGTAGCTGCTACTAAAGCTACCATGAAATATTGTGTTGCAATCTGCATGTGAACATGTCTGATTTACTTTTTGTCCCAAGTAACTCAATCTGAATCCAACTGGAATTTCTCATTAGTGCAAGTTGAATTGGGGGGGTCAAAATAGCATTTGAAATTCTATTTGTAAGTTAATTAGGAAAATATTTAGTTTTGCATCTATGCAGTAAACAAAGACAGCGTAAGATAGTTTTTAAAAGCCCATTTCACATTGTGTGAGTTTGAGGTTTCTTTTCTGGAGGAAAGGCACATATAGGATGTAAATTATCTTAAATGTCGTTTGTATCTTAAAGTTCCTATGATAGATTGCAGACTATTCTAAGTCAAATTTGCATAATGAAACCCTCACATGCACTAGGAAAATACTACTAGCACTTTTATTACGACAATATGAAGATTTAAAGGATCTTAGAAATGACACATACAAAATGTATATGATCATGACAAAGTTTCCCTAAAACACAAAGACCCATCTTTATAAAAGATGTACTGTTTAGATTACAATACTAAACATTAAAAAAAAAATCCCTAATTGATTTGACACTCCAAACATAAGGTGATCTAGAATTAATTTTATTTATTGAGACATGGTTTCAAATGATTTTTTGTCTGTGTTAGTTTTGATATAACTTGGTGGGCAGTGTGTCCTTTAAAGTCGATAAGGCCCATGGCACCACTTGAATGGGCTACAAGATCCCAGATATTGCTCAAACATTGTTCTAACTACATCTGTGAGGCTCTTTCTCAATGAGATGCTGCTAGAATCACCAAGCTAAGCAAAGCAGTTCACCCTCTCTCACCCTCATCTACACAACTGAAGAAGCCCTGTGTAGGATAATAAAGGAAAACTCATCCTCTGTCTACCAGAATTTATCTTAGCTTGCTAACCCTGTGTCCCAGAGCTTCTGGTGTAGCTCCAGTCTGGATCTAAAAGTCTCAGAAGGAGAAAAACTAGAAGTTGATGTTTCAGCCTCATTCTTGAGCTCAGAGGCAGAAGGAAACCAGTGTCAGGTAGACATACATACATACATACAGACAGACAGACAGACAGACAGACAGACACACACACACACACACACACACACACACACACACACACACACTATTAGTTTTGTTTCACTAGAAGATTCTGATAATGTAACAAACTACAGAAGCCTTGAGTGGACATACATGTAAAGATACTATTTAACCGTTGAGTTTATTATCTGTTTGTGAGCTCAAAGGGATATTAATGAGCCAAAATTTTCAAATCCAGGCTATACCTCAGAGGCAAACTGGGCAAAGGTGGTGCATGGCTTGGGAGAGCATGTGAAAGTTGCTGTTGGAAGGGGTCATGATCACCTAAAGAGTGCTTCCAAGTTTTGTTTCCGGTGATGACAAAGCTCATCAAGCACAAAAGGAAAAACAGAAAGGAAAAGAAGAAGAACTTTTGCTTGTTTTCTGGCTCTGCTTATTAGTTATTTAGTTGGTTAGTCAGTCAGTTATTTGTTTGTTAGTTAATTTAGTCAGTTTGTTCATCTTCCCATGAAGCACATGCCAGTCGCAGCAGGTAAGGCACAGGATTCTCAAATTCTCTTGCAGCTTGATAAACAAATCGAAAACTGTACATCCTTTCCCCCCAAAGACTGTAGCCAGTGGCTTTATTTACAAAACTGAATTCAAGCTTAAACCAAGTGAGGGGTTATAGATCACTTAGGAACTCAAGTCAGAAACATGAAGGGGGTTTATTAGGTTGAAATGACGCAAGTGAGGAAACTGTTCTCAAAACTACCCTATTCGAATGATAAGGTCAAACCCTCAGCCAGCAAAGGCTTAGTTCTCCACGAAGCAAGTTTCCCGTGTGTGGTGTCTAAGCTATGAATTAGCAAGGCATCCCAAAGATGGAATGATAGCTGTTGATTCTCAGGTAATTAAAACAAGAGGAAAAGCCCAATCTTTGATCAATGGGGAGAACATTGTTCCCCTCATCAGCAGTGTTCACAGCAACAAGATTTGGGTTTTTTGTTGTTGCTGATGTTAATTACAGTGAGCTGATAGTTCTAACAATGGAGGGCATTTTCTGGGTTCAACCTGATTGGAAGCTAAATTATTTTTATTTAATTGCCTTCCTGTTTTGATGCCTTGAAAGCCCAGTGTTCTGCCAACTGTTGATAATTGCTTCTTAATGTGAATTTCTAATGCTGTGTATTCATGTTGCTCTCTGTGGAGAAATATTTGTCTTATCCTAAAGTCTATCGGAATGCCAAGGTGTTTTTTTTTTCCCAATAAAACTGTAAGAATTATTTTTTCCAACATGAGAACAATGGATAATTCTTTTAAGTGTGTGACTTGGAAGTTTCGGTTAGAGTCAAGAAAAGGGATTCGTAACAATACCATCTTGCTTTGTATGAAGTTGGAAAGGATTTTAGGGAAAGACACACTGTAAGTAATGTGTTGTTTCTTTCTTACAAACCAGGAACATTTATACCATTGATTCAAGAATGATCACTCTTCAATCGCTGTATTCTCCATGAGATATTACCATATTTTTTCTTTGTCAATTTTTCTGGTGTGTTTGGTGTACATGTGTGTAAGCATGTTTTCTCATGTGTCTGTATGTGTATGCGTGTGGGTATGGGTCCTAGGTTAGAGTCGGTGATCATTATCCCCCCCCTCGACTTTCTTCAGTGAAATTAACACTCTTGGTAAAAATCCAGTGTAAATCAATATGGCTAACCTTTCTAGAAGGTTTGCTCTGGGGATCCCGTGTCTCTGCTTGCTGACACCGGAAGTACAGGCCATTGTCATGCTTACTCCAGATGTTCAGGAGTTCCTCTGGATCTGAACCCAAGTCCTCATGCTTGTATGGCAAGCATTTGAACCACTGAGTCATTTCCCAATCTATTATCTTTGTTTCTATAAACTGTACAGACTGAACGGTCTATTAGCATGTCCAATAAGCTAGCTTTAAATGTAACCCACAGAGAACTTAAGTATGGTTACTGGATCCCATTTATCCTCAATTTTGATACAATTAGCAGAGCAAGTTTCATGAGGTATAGGAATATGGCTGGTGAGAACCTATCTTAAGGGTGTCTACCCTGGAAGGCTGAAGAGATGGCCCAGTGTCTAAGAGGATTTAAGTCTTTTACAGAGGACTTGGGTTCAGTTTCCAGCACCCACACCAGGTATATCATAATCACATGTAATTCCAGTTCCAGGAGATCCTATGCCTTCTGAACCCCTCCTGGTTGTATATATAAACCTGTGTAAGCCCACTTACATACACATAGCAAATAAATCAATCTCTTTGTGAAGTGATTAATATCACTTCCCAAAGCCTTAGTATAAAGGCCTTCAAGGCATCACAACAGATGGAAGCTCATGCAGGTACAGTGGTATACATGTATAATATTAGCAGTGGAAGTACAGACTCAGCAGGGTCACATGTCCATTGTTAGCCCAAGCTAAATAAATAGTCAGGCTTTCTCTCTCTCTCTCAAGAACTAAACAACAACAAAACAAAACAAAACAAAACAACAACAACAAAACAATAACAGAAGAAACTGAATTGTGTTCTTTGAGCCCAATACATTTTATTTTCCTTTAGAAGAGAGCTTAGAATCACAAGAAGCAAATGCTTTTGCATATGAGACAAACTTTACACATGTGCTTCTGAGATTCATTTTGATTATTTACCCAACCAGGAGCCTATAATGGGCCCACTAGTATCCTATGTTTGTGCAAGTTGGGTCAAAAACACTCAACTGCCTACAGAAGAAATAGCAGCAGGAAAAAAATAATCTGAATTGTATTATCTTATGAAGCAAGACATGTCTCTTATCTTTTTCAAAGTGGTTGAGGACTTAGCGTGCACAGATAAGCCAACATTTTAAGTTTTCCCATGAGTCTATTCAGAAAGCTCATCTTTGATTTCCCTTTCATCTGTTTTTATACATTATTTCCAGCAATTCTGAATCTAAGCCACGACCCATTTCATGAAATAGGTCACCCCCACTTCTCTCTGCTTATCAAATTTAAATTGAGTTCTAGCTTTTTACCAGATTTTAAGGGTATGGTAAGTGGGCACAATGCTGTATACCAGATCTCTGGAACTTATTTAGCTTACATATATAAAGGTTTATATTCATTCAATAGTGCCCTCTATTTATTCTTCATCTAGGCCTGAGCAACAGCCATTAATAATATGTTTCTGTGAGTGTGAATTAATTAAATTAATAAGTTTGTCTGGATCCAGAGGCTCTCACCAAGCTCAAGGGAGTGACTGTTTTAGATGTCACATATAGGATTTAGGTCTTTTACAGAGGACCTGGGTTCAGTTTCCAGCACCCACACCAGGTATCTCATAACCACATTTAATTCCAGTTCCAGGAGATCCTTTGCCTTCTGAACCCCTCCTGGTTGTGTATATAATATATATTTTTTTCTTGTTTGATTGGCTTATCTCACTTACCATAATGATATACCATTTCACACTTGCTAGAAGAGTGATTGCCTTTTCAAATGGAGAGACAATCAATGCTGGAAAGAGTGTGAAGAAATTCAAACCTCTATGCAATTAAGAACTTAGGGGACATTATGCTAAATGACCCCTTACTCTGAGAACGACTTTGAAGCAAATTCCCCCTTCTCAGCAGATCTCCTGTTGTGGTTGCCTGGATCCCGCTCTTGCTCTGATGAGCTCTTTCTTCATCACACACTTCATATCGTTTTTTTTTTTTTTTAATGCTCATTCCAAAGTTGAAGCTAATTCCATAAATAATTCTCTTTCATGACTCAAGACATCGAGATTGATTTCTGGATGTATTACTTTTCTTTATAACACAAAAATCAATCATGCATGAAGAAATGCATTAATATTCTCACATTACTTCTGTGATGAATGGCTTCACTGTCTTCAAACTATAGCAGTTATAGTTAACAATAGTGGTTCAGTTCTTTAACAATGTCGGTCATATATCTTAATTTAGATATACTTCTGTGGTGCTGGGATAAGGAGTAGTAATAGAGAATTGGCAAGGTCTAGAAACCGTTCTTGAGCTACACGCAGAAGATAAGATCTGATTGATTTGTCAGCCATGTAAGTTGAGGAACCAACATGAAAAACCTTCTGAGACCATAAGAGGGTACGGAGAGTCTGAGAGGAATTAGAACAAAACCTTTCAGGCAGACGTGTAGAAGCTCATTAATAATTTCACACCTGCTTCTAAAACCCAGATGTACAAACTTTCTGTGAGATTCCCCTGACAGAAACCAAATCATCAGGGAAAGGGACTATAAAACTCAATGCAGCACGAATCAAGGGATGTGAGATGAAGATCTTGGAAAATGGCAAACTCCTCAGTGGCTGTAGGAGTCAGTATCAGAGTCAGAACAAATTTATCCAGGTGACAATTGGCTGCCTACAGGGTACACAAGCTATACGATTTTGATATAGTGCATTGCTTGCAAAAGAGGACGAACCTAATTTAATTCAAAAGCAAAAGTTGTATGGCCCCGGGTCTGGACCGAGGACACCAGGAAGGGGAAACAGGGACCCAACTGTTTAACCTATCATTAACATGTGCACGTGCTGCTGCAAATTTGGGACATTTTCTCCCATCTGGTTCTTTTTCCTTCATCACCTTAATGAAAGATTAGAAAAAGAGAAAGAATTGAAACAAAAGGCTTCTGAAGAAAAAAAAATTCAAATGCAATTTTGTTTATATAAGACTTCTGTTTTCCATGCTTCTCTTGAGCAAAAATTACATCCAATACATCTTTAGCCCATTGCCATAAAAAGGGCATTTGGAGAGTTAAGAAAGAATTTCTTTGGTGGCTGGATAATATGACTTCAGAAAAACCAGAGATAAGATACTCACAGTAGATATTCCTGGGATTAAAAGGAACTATTTTTCATCTTTCAACAGACACCTATTGAAACCTAAATATGTGCCATGGTGATTGAAAGCACAGAGAAGGGCAGAATTGAATTCACTGCCTTGAGGAAAGTGTGTTAGGATGGAAAGCTATGCAACTGGATAACTTTGATATTCTACTATGAACACTTACTAAAAGGCTAAACAAAACAGAGACGGAGTTTAATATTGCAGGTAATGGCTGCCTCTATTTGTGGTCCCAAAGACATCCAAACTGGTTGTTTTGATGATACAGGTACTCCTAACCACAACCCCAATTCCCCAAACGAACATCTTTATCTTCATAATAAGTTACTTTTCTAGATGTTTGCAACATGTCATATGTTTTATACAAAGTCTAGAAATACAGGCATCGACCCTATTTCCTCATTTACTAATGAGGAATTTAGGACTAAATTGAAAAGCTGAGACTCACAGCATTGGGGATATGAAACCTGAAGAGGCCACTTCCTGTAGACAAGCAGGAATCCCAGTAGAACAATAGGGACACCAACCCACCCACAAAACTTTTCATCAAAAATTTATCCTGTCTGCAAGAAATGCAGGGGTGGAGCAGAGACTGAGGGAATGGCCAAGCAATAACCTGTCCAACTAGAGACTCATCCTATGGGAAAGCACTAATCTCTGACGTTATTAATACACTCTGTTATGCTTACAGACAGGAGTCTAGCATTGGATGGAGCTTGGAGAATCTTATTGAAGAGTTGGGGGAAGGATTGAGGGCTCCAAAGGGGATAGGAATTCCTCAGAAACACCAGCAGAGTCAACTGGGGGCTCTCAGAGATTGAACCACCAGCCAAAAAAAAGGTCCTGGATTGGATCTAGGCCACCCACACCTATGTAGCAGATGTGCAGCTTGGTCTTCATGTGAGTTCTGAACAACTGGACCAGGGGTCTCTCCCTAAAGCTGTTGCCAGTCTGTGGAATACATTCTTTTAACTGGACTACCTGTCTGGTCTCAGTGGGAGAAGATGCACCTAACCCCACAGACTTGATGTGCTTTGATGGGGCCCAGTAGGGGCCTATACACTCTCAGAGGAGACAGGAAGAAGGCATGGAGGGAGGGATTGTGAGAGCAGGAGATGGGGAAAGGGGACAGCTCAGTGATTGGGATGTAAACCCAATAAATAAATAAATAAATAAATAAATAAATAAATAAATAAATGAAAATAACAGGCCCATGCTACTGCAGAGGGTAGGTGGATGAACAGAAGCTCAAATCCATGAAAAAGAGCTTCCAGCAGTGCTGAAATTTGTCACCTCTACTCATTAAATAAGTAGAGTTCAAATCTCAATGGAGTTCTAAGTTCTTTTTTCATGCATGCACTTGTGTGTGTAGTGTGCATGAGTGTATGTGTGTGGGTGTACGTGTATGCCGATGCACATTTATATGTGTATGCATGTGGAAGGCAGAAACTGATGTTGAATATCTTCTTGGATACTCTCTGCCCTACATGTTGAATCTTCTACTTAAACTCCAGGCTCACACAGTTGGCTGGTCTAGTTAGCTAGATTGCTCAGGGGAGCCCCCTATCTCTACTTCCTGAGTGCTTGGATTACAGGCAGTAATACAAGACACCCACATGGCCTTTATTTGGGTGCTTAGGGTCTGAACTCTTGTCCTGCAGGAGCAAGGGCTTTACCTGATGAGCCATCTTTCCAGCTCTAAGTTATGGCTTTAAATAATTCATCAAAGCATCTTCAGCCAGAGGCCTCTTCTCATGTAACCTCATGTGCTTGTGCAACTCTCCTGTCAGGAAAGGACAAATCCTAAAAACATACACGCATGCTCTTCCCTTCATTATCAGACTCCTGAAACAGTAAGAGGTAAAATTTCTTCTCGAATCCCATGCTGGGAGAGGGGAAAGGCTGAGGCCTAGAGCCAGCAGACTTGCCACCCAGGGAGAGATTTCACAGTTGGGACAACTTGACATACGCACGTCTCCTGCCCTTTATTTCATCATCTTCTTTTTAAAAATGTATAAAGTGGCAATGTTGCTGCAGAAAAGGCAGAGGGAAGGCAGACGTCCTTCTTTTCTGTGAATGTGAAAACAGCTCTCACCTAAAGGTGGACAAGGGACAGTTTATTCTGGAGTCACATATGAATGACCACAACCCTGGAGCACAGATTTATGTCACCCTAACCTCCAGGTTCTACTGTGGAAACTCTTTCATGATGTTTTTATATACAGAACAAAGAAACTTACAAATCAACCAACCTCAAATAACACTGGCAGGCACCTCAGGCAGGCCAGTCACAGCAAAGTGTGAAGCCTTCTGCTCTAGCTTCAGACAGGCCCTGATAACATTTTTATCATGATGGATGCTGCAACCCAGTGACCTGCTACAATCTGAAAGTTTTCATGTCCCAAGGATGTTAAGTAAGACTCACAGATAGACAATGCATGCTTATTAAGGAGGGTAAAGCAAGTCTAGGCTAGTTCGTTCTCTATCTGCAATATTCTACCATCATTGAAGGTGAAGGTTAAGTTAGCCCAGGCTAGTTTGGAGACAGGTTTGCTGATGATGTTGTGAACTACAGGTTGAAAACTGCTGCTGTTAGCAACAGCGCTGTTGCTTTCCTTTTTCCTGTTTATGCAACCCAGAAACCCAGTCCTAGGAATGCGGTTGTCCAAATTCAGGGCAGGCCCTTTTCTGTAGGGAATGTAGATACTTCTTCACAGATGTGCCCAAGGATAACTAAATCTAGATAATCTAGAATTCCGGATCACTGTTAAGCATCAGAGCATGCGTTGTAATATACCTAATAAATAGGCTTTTCTTTGCAGTTTTGATGTCTCAACACATGTCAGAAGGGTTTTTTTTTTTTTCACCCCTGTAACACTTGTATCTAAAATTGAAACTATGCTCAAAAAGCAGGCAAGACTAGAATTATAAACAGCAATTATTATTCTCCCATGGAAACATTTTCACACATGTTAAGTTCCCTCAACATAAAAAAAAATAATGTTGCCTTCTATTTTAAATTCATATGCCCACTGCATTTAATATCATCCTCATACATGAAGGTCCAATATACATTTGCTGAATCCACACATTTTACAGGTGAATTAATTAATTTTGCTTGTTATGATAATTCATATTAGAGCTACGAATTCATTTTGTCTTTAATCTTCCTTATAGGTTTTGAACCAATATCTTCGTTAATGATTTTAGATCATGTTTAGTACACGGTCTTACTGTATTTTGTTTTGACTAATCCATTTCGTCAGCTCTGTTACTCAAACTACAAGCTGCGCTGAGACCAGGGGCAATAGCAAGAATAAACAGGAGAAGCAATGGTAATGTCCTTTCATTTTGCTTTCAAATACCTCAACGTATTACCCATCATGCAACAAAAACTATTGTTCTCTTAGCTGTTTTGATTCTTAGATGTAGCTGTTTATCTGTAGCAAGGGAAAAAAAGAGAAGGGGGAGGAGTTGTCCAACCCAAAAGTCAGTTCACAATTTTCAAAATTCACTTTATATGCCCCAATACAGGGGAACGCCAGGGCCAAGAAGTGGGAGCGGATGGGTAGGGGAGCAGGGCCGGGAGGGGGGAGGGTATAGGGAACTTTCTGGATAACACTTGAAATGTAAATGAAGAAAATATCTAATAAAAGTTGAAAAAAATCCTATATGTAATAAGAGCTAAAAAAAAAAAAAGAGTTATTTACTTCTCACAGCTCTACGCTTGTCTAATTTCTGTGGGGAATTCTATGAAAAATTGTGGACCTAGTGCCTGCCCTGAAGGAACTTATAATCTAAAAGTACATAGACCGTAAAACAAAACAAAACAACAAAAAAATGAAAGATACTTACCGGCAAACTCAATTTACACTTTCTGATTTTTTACGGGCTCCAGGGAGTGTAGAAAATTCTATTGCATATTGCACTCATAACTTCTGGTGAAAAAAAAATCAATGCCTTTTTAATATATTGCCAACATAATGGATTCTATGATATGAACAGCAGAAGAAGAATTTTTCAGAGGTGTAAAACCAAGCCAATCAGAAGCTGGGAGATTTCAGGTTGAGAGATCCAAAGGAAAAGAAGAGAGACAGACAAACGCATCACAGGGGTACCCTTTTGAGAAGCAGGATGGTTCCCCTGGCAACCTTTGTGTGGAGTCTGCTAGGCAGCACACAGCATCGCCTCCTGTTTTTATATTGCAATCAAGAGCTTGATTGTTTCTGTAATGTGATTATTTTGCATTTTCTTCTCTTTTTCCTCTCCCTTGCGCTTACTTTTACAGCTCGGTCTAAAATCTGGCAGTGATTCTTAATTTGTCAGAAATGCAAATTCTTGGAAGAAAATGAGAAGAACCAAAGGAGGCAAAATTTAGAGGAATTTTTGAAGATTTAAATTCTAGAAACCGGAAGGGAGGATGGATCGGAAAGTAAAAATTTCCAAGGAAGCCCAGAGAAGAATTTCTGAACAATAACAAGGATGTTCTCCTAATCCTGTACCTTAAGAAGATAGTTTAACTGACAGGAAGTTTAATTATTGGCATGTAAACTATACGACAAGCAGGCAAAGCTGAGTGTGCTTGTACCTTGGGCTATCTATGTGTGCACTTAGTGTAATGGACGTTTTCATTTATGGGAACTAAGAGCTAAGATTACCCACCATCCCTACCTACTGACCCTGTAGTTTCATGTCTCTTCCTTTAGACTCCTGTTTCTTTCCTGAGAGTGGCCCCTTCTCTCCCTTTGAAAGTCAGGACACGATTTCCTATCAGGCTCAATTCAGCTGAAACTCTCATTCCTGTTGTTTTCCTTTGCTTCATTTTCTTTTAACAGTCCTCCTGGTCTAAAACCCTGCTAGAGAAAGTCAAGGGAGTTTGTCAATTGAGTTCTGCGCAATTAGGCCCTCCCTGCTGTTCCAGGATCCTTTTATTTATCATTAACAAACTTCTTAGAGTGTTTTTGTTCTAATTCTCTTTCAATTTCCTCCAGCCACCAACATAACAATTGTCTTTCCCCAATCTAAACAAAACCTTTCTCTTCTTACTTGAGACATTCATCTCTACTTTTTCTCCTCCTTACCTAAAAACATCTCTACAACCATTGAGCAGATAGTTTTTTTTTTTAAGATTTATTTATTTATTTTATGTATATGAGTACACACTATAGCTGTACAGATAGTTGTGAGCTTTCTTCTGATTGTTGGGAATTTAATTTAGGACCTTTATCGCTCCTGTCAACCCTGCTCACTCCGATCAGCTCGCTCCCTCTAACCCAAAGATTTATTTATTATTATAAATATGTACACTGTCGCTGTCTTCAGACGTACCAGAAGAGTGTGTCAGATCTCATTGCTGGTGGTTGTGAGCCACCATCTCTTTGCTGGGATTTGAACTCAGGACCTTCAGAAGAGCAGTCAGTGCTCTTACCCACTAAGTCATCTCACCAGCCCGAGCAGATAGTTTTAATGGGGGAGGGCATATTCAAATTAGGGCTAGTTAAGAAGAAGATTATTAAAGAGTGACTTTATTAGGGCTTCCATTGCTGTGAAGAGACATCATGAACAACTCTTATAAAGGCAAACAGTTAATTGAGACTGGCTTACAGTTTCAGAGGTTTAGTCTATTATCATCATAGCAGGAAGCATGGCAGCTTGTAGGCAGACATGGTATTAGAGAAGATGCTTAGAGTTCTGTATCCTGACCTGAAGGCAACTAGGGGAGACTGACATCCTCAGGAAGCCAGGAGGAAGTGCTCTTCCACAATGGGTGGAGCTTGAGCATAGGAGGAGACCTCCAAAGCCCACCCCCACAGTGACATACTTCCTGCAACAAGGCCACACCTCCTAACAGCACTACTCCTAATGGGCTGAGCATATTCAAATCACCAGAAAGGGATTCCTTATAATGGTCAGAGGTGGATAGTCACCTAAGGATAGGAACTTTATGCCCAAATTGATAAGTGAAAAGTGTGGTCTTGTTGTTGAGAGAACATCCTTAAGAATTCAGCCAAGAATATGTCTGAGTGGAGGAATAACATCAGGTCATATGACTTTGAAGGAGCTAGAGAAAGTACCCAAGGAGCTGAAGGGGTCTTCAACCCTATAGGTGGAAGAATAACATGAACTAACTAGTTCCCCCTGTGCTCATGTCTCTAGCTGCATATATGGAAGAAGATGGCCTAGTTGGCCATCATTGGGAGGAGAGGCCCCTTGGTCATGCAGACTTTATATGCCCCAGTACAGGGGAACGCCAGGGCCATTATGTGGGAGGGGGTTGGTAGGGGAGCAGGGCGGGGATGGGGGAGGGTATGGGGAAATTTCTGGATAACACTTGAAATGTAAATGAAGAAAATATCTAATAAAGAGAAAAAAATAAAAATAATAAAAAAAAGAAAAGGCTAAGATTTGAATCTGATCTCTCGTCCATTCCACTGAATTTTCTCTTGATGAGGTCTGTCGTTCAGTGGGCTAGCACAGATAGCAGAATAGGGTATAGGTTTAGATGCACAAATGAAAAAATATGCAGCATAGACTTGAATAGATATTTTTGTTGCCTATTATATGAAATACACTATTTCATATTTTGCAAAGGCTAAACAGTCTTGCTCCCAGCTTCACAGGAATTGAAAGTGAAGAAGTGAGACTGCATGTGCATGCATGTGTGTGTGTGTGTGTGTGTGTGTGTGTCAAATTTTAGAGCAAATTTACAGGCTCTAACAGTCTCAATAAATTGGGCTCCACCTATATGCTGATTAAAGATATGAGTGGTCATCAGAATCAGAGAAAAAATTAATTAATATCTGCAAACAGGATCAAATAGCAGGCTCTAGTGAGTCCAAGTTTATCACTAGGGTACTGAAGTGAGCTTTTATTAGAAAAAGCTATATGGGCAACAGGTGTGAAGAATTGAGATATTTTGCTCAAAACAAAATCTCATTTATCATTGTTTAAGCTTAGGTCATGCAAGGGAATCTAAAACTATTAAATTGTTGTTGTGATGGTTACTACTGACTATCATTTTGATAAATCACCTAAGGACCTCTGTTGCATCCTTCAGACGGATTATCTAGATCAAGTTAGCCTTTAGGCATGGCTGTGAGGAATTATTTAAATTAGGTTTATTGATTTGGGAAGACTTGCCTTAATTATAGATGCACCTTCCTATGGACTGGGGTCCTAGACTGAATAAGAGTAGAAAATGAGCTAGATCCTTGCATTTATCTCTTTCTGTTTCCAAGGTGTGGATGCAGCTTTCTCAAGCTCTAGCCTTCACAACTTCCCCGCCATGATGGACTGACTATCCCTTAAAATGGGATACAGAACTCTGTACTTGAAAGTTGCTCTTATTAGTGTATTTTATCACAGCAAAGAGAAAAGTAACTAAGAAGGTTTTAATCCTGGTCTCAATCTCCCTCATCACATGGAGGAGCATTCCCATTCCGACAAGATCCATTCAGCTTCTCTATCATATTCGCTCAACTCTTGTAGGTGGTTGTCCTGAGTGGCTTCTGGGCTGCACTCTATTTTCCTGGAATCCCAATGAACTTCACCTTTAGGACAATGACTTGTCCCTGAGCCTTCAACTGTGAAGGGAGATGAGATAAATTAAGTAGATAAACATTTTTTCTTTTTAAATATTTATTTATTATATATGTATATGAGTACACAGTAGCTGTCTTCAGACACACCAGAAGAGGGCATCAGATCCCATTATAGATGGTGGTGAGCCACCATGTGGTAGCTGGGAATTGAACTCAGGACCTCTGGAAGAGCAAGCCGCCAGTGGTCTTAACCGCTGAGCCATCTTTCCAACCCCAGACAAACATTTCTTAATCATTATCACATCTCTATAGACTCAAGTAGGTGTTTGACCCTCGAGTCAAAGAAACCGATAGACAAATGAAGGCTAATGCCTGGCTTTTTCTATGCTTTTAGTCACAGTGTGGGCCATGAGAGAGTCAGTGTAGTCCAGCCAAACTAGCTTCTAAGTGCCTGCTATGTAAGTTATCAATCATGTAAACAAGTAGGTCTCAAAACCAGAATTTGAGTGTAACAAAATGTTATCAGGTAACTGCATATAAAACTTGGACAGATGAGGGAGGTGAGGTGTGACTATTGGATGGGAAAAATAATCACAGACTTTTCATGAGATTGAGTCCCAGAGTGGGAAAGAGAATTTACAGATATGGCTATGGAGATGGCAGGGAAGGGATTCAAATCAGAGATTAACAACAGTCAAAGCTCACCCTTTTAAATCAAATAGCCCACTAAATTAAAATTAATTAAAAGTCTACTATTTCTACAGCAATCTCAGTGGAACACAGACTTATTTATATGTCTCCAGATTCCATCACAATTACTGGTAATTAATAAATGTTACCAAGGCTGGAGAGAGTTGAGCAGTGAATAATGCTTCTTGCTCTTCCAGGGATCCTGAGTTCAATTTCCAGCACCTTTTCTGGGAAATACACAGCTTCCCAAAGCTACAGCACCAAGGGAATTTAATGCATTTTTCTGGAATCTGTGACATGCAAACATGTGTGGCTTACACCTGCACACACACACACACACACACACACACACACACACACACACATACACACACATAAATAATATAAATCATTGAAATAACTAAAAGAAATAAATGTTTAAATTAATGAATCACAAAACATTGAGATTATCTTTGCTTTAATATACCTACCACTCAAAAGCTTCTCTCTCAAGTAATGTACTTTATTATCAGCAATTATTTTTCATGTTATTGATAATTATTCAATTATGTTTCACCTGTCCTCTTGGTTTCTTCTAAAACATGAACTGTGCTTCAGGTATTAGATATCATATTTAGGTATGGATCTTAGCAGCCACTGAATACTCATGGGCCACATGAAGATGTTAAACATAGAAGAGAAATCCCTCAGCAGATGAGGCCTGAGCACGAACTTTCTGCATTGAGCTCTTACATTTTACACAATTGGAAAATGATTTACTAGCATATTGAAGCTGGCAGTTAATATGCAAATCTGGGCAAATATTACCAGTTGAATTATAAATGCAGGAAATAGTGTAAGTTAATGACATATTCAGTGCTTATGATAATGTGAGAGGCAGAGGGCTAGCCAGTGGCTCAGTAATAGCCAATAGTGGACTGGAGCAATAAAGCAGAAGATGGCCTAAGAAGACTCTGTTTTCCTCTTCCTCAGTAACAAGGCCACCTGATATCAAACTCATAACGTCCTTACTGACATAATTCTCAACAATCAGAATAATTCCATTTTGTTTTGTGAGAGTATCTTATCAAGCAAGTCAAGACATTTTCAAAATAATATTTCAAGGTATTCCAGCAACTGCCACAGTTGAACTATGTATGAATAAAAACTGTCCTTTGTTTCTTTGTCTTTCAATTTAGATTTTATAGAGTGAACACATTTAAAATCTAATCTGAATTTCTCTTATCTAACTTAAGCAGAACCTCCTGAGAAGGCAGTTCTTGTTAGCCTCGTCCAACAGGAGTTTCCTGCAAATTCCAAGAGAATGGAGCTTATCCATCTCACTGGCACAGAACAGCAGGACCTCCTGCCCTTTCCCATTGGAGCCCAAACCATCTGAATGTGTTGCTTGTGACCCTGAGTGGTTGGTTAGTCAGGAAGTGGATAGTGTTGAGTGACTTGGATGCATGTGCTGATAATTTTCATTTTTATTCTTATCTGTTTTATATTAGGTGATTTGTAAGCCTACACTCATTTCGACCTAAGAGGATACAAGATGAGGAACTATTCCTAAACAGGTTCTATGATTTAGAGGGAATGGTAGACCGTCCCTATTCTCAGGATTCCCTTGCCTTTGCTAGCTGCCTGGTGCAACATGGATCCTTGCTTACTTTCTCTCCCTCTGCTTCTGAGAGAAATACTGGATTGTGGGGATGCACATTATGCATCTTTCTGGAAGATATAACTGGTATCCATGGGGAAGCAATAAAAAACAATGTTGATTTGAATATTATTTGGTAGTAGTGTACTCTTAGAAACTGGGTGAGAATCCATGTCTCTTGTTTTCAGAAGGTGCCTCTTCTAAACTTTGCTCCTGGTTTCTTATTTTAAGACTTTTTGCTCTCTCTACTTGATCTTACACTGTCATGAGAACTTTTCAGTAATCTGAAACCTGCCTCCACCTTCTCTTCTCTTCTCTTCTCTTCTCTTC
>LR750778.1:74454-157924 GCA_902729485.2 Mus minutoides
GCTCAAGTTCTAATGTTTACAAGACAAACAGTTTAGTGAGCGAGCCATCACTACAGCTGTCAGTGTCCTGTCTTAAGAAGATGATACTAAATTATAGTATGTATGTATAGTATAGTATACTATGTATACTATGTATGTATAGTATAATATAGTATGTATACTCAAAGTCAGGAAACCAGTAAAGGTGAATATGAACAATTATACATTAGGTAGATGAGCATTGTGGGAAGTTCTTTGCTAAAAGAAAAAAATAGGTTTTTCTTTTCCTTTCTTTTCTTTTTTTTTTTTTAAATCAAACAACTCTGTAGGGGGTAAGGGGATACAGAACAAAATCTGAGCAGATGCAGCAAATTCGAAGAGGTTTGAGAAAAAGAAAGGTAATTCCTTCAGGTCAAGTTGGCTAAGGTTTGAGTGGATATATTTATACATTCCAAAATAACCTTAATATAGCACATTAATGAAAAACTAGACTTTTTTCTCTGTGTATGTTGAAAAGACAATTTCTTGGACTATTTTTTTTTTTTATTTTCCCAAAGAAATGCCTAATTAAGTTTGAAGAACCAGCCTGCCTCCAGCTTAGATTTAAAAAGCCATTCTATAGTACAGACAAACTAGGTGCATTCCTGTTTATGATTAAACCTCTGTTTCTCAAGGATTGGGCTGTGCCCCACCTGTAACCTTAACTACAAATGTTCCAGGAATGACAATCATGTCCTTTTTTTTCAAAGAGTTGTTTATAACCATCTTGAAATCTTACCTTTGTTTTAAAAGGTCACATGAATGTCTATGACTACCTTGGCTTGACCATCTGTTTTTGTGACTACCTTGTTATACCCTCCCTGCATCCATGTCTCTCTTTCCGGTGGTTGTGAGGACTAACTTGCTATGAGGTTCTGCTTCTGTAACCTTGACTATTCTGCCTGCCCAAACCCTCCATTTGGCCAACTCCTACCCTTGAGCTGTAAACATCTAGTCTTCCTCATACCCAATGCTCAATACTTGAAACCTACCTTAGTGGGAGGCAGCCTGTGGACATCAACAAGATAGCATGCTTTAAGAAATTACTTGCTTTAATTAATTCAGCCTTAGTGAATGGGGTCAGTGGTCTTTGTTCTCCAGTCTTTGGGATTAATAAGCTGTTTCATTTTAAATAAATTGTATATACTATAGAAATTCCCTTTTATCAGGATATTTCTTCTTCTTCTTCTTCTTCTTTTTAATCATGTCTTTGCTACCTTGGAAATTTCCTTTCAGTATTATTTATGTATGCATATCGAGCAGTACTCCCTGTGTCAGATACTCCGTGTGTCAGATACTCCCTGTGTCAGACTTTCCTCTCTTTCTTTGCTACTTGGTTAGCTACCTATGCATTGTTTTATCGTATTATGTGAGTCTATTTAATTGTGTGCAAACTTTTGATATGTTTTTGCCACTTGGGATCTGTTGCCTTCCCAGAATCAGATCCTGGACAAAATGCTGGTTTAGAACTGCCTGTAGGGTTTCCCTAGAAAATCTTTTCTTCTTTCTTTCTCTTGGTGAACAATAAGGTTATTCAAATAATTTGGTTCATGCAATAGGTCAAGTTGAATGGAAAGCATTGTTAAATAAGAGACAAGTAACTTCACAGCTGCATGTGAGCTGGTGACTGGTGGTTGATATAGGGAGATGAGCCTTGGAAGTCTGTACACATCACTGCAGGTTTCACTTAGAGTGCCAATCATAATTTAGGTTATCTTAGAATATATGACATGGAAATAAATTAAATTCCCCATCAATTACGTGACATTAATAAACTCTGATTCCATCTAAAGCTACAGCCATTTTAAATATACTGTTATTTACAGGTAGTTATATACCTTCTTCTAGGCTCTGCTAATCAGCTTTAAGCTAAAACGAATCATCTCCAGTGAAAGAGACAATATCAAAGTTCTGCTTCTAAAAATACATTTTCTACTTTGTATGACCAAAAATTATATAAAGAAAATTACACCAAGCAACTCCATGTTGCTGTCTTTTTATATTTTCCCCTACATATTTACATTGTTTCATGTATCTAAAATTTATTCACTTTAAAGCTTAGTAATGTTATCCTTTTATTTAAAAATATTTTTCCAACTGTATCTTTAAAAAATTATCTTTATATTGTGTTTGAGGAACTGAAGGTCAGTGCCACTTGGCTTCTTAATGGTTTGCTTTCTTCAGGAAATATAACATTAAGGAGGTCTTTCTCCTTAATGTCATAAATCAACTCTTCTCTGTGCATCCTAAGACTTATCCCTATGTTCTTTATTTACTAGTTGAGGTTCGAGGATGGTGTGACATGGTAGTAAATCTTCCTGCGGCATATTATTTAAACTTCTTAATATTCTTCAGGTCCCACTGAGTCTTCCAGACATTGTGTATTTCATTGTATAGGCTGTTTTTTATTCCTCAGTAGTGACTTCTGAGCCTGTAAGACTGATGACCTGAGTTTGAACCCTGGTACACACATGCTGTAGAGAACTGACTCTTCAAAAGTTGTCCTTTGATCTTCACACATGTGCTGTGACACACTGACAGACATATGCACATGCCCTCAAATAAAACATTACCCATGACTGACACAGTCTCCTTATTAAACTTTTGCACGTTTGATAAATTATATTTCTGGCTACTCTTTTATACTATTGAGATTATCTTTTGGGATAACATTTCAACGCACACACACACACACACACACACACACAGCTTTCAAGATATAATGTCAGTTCATTTTGTATTTTTCACATCAGCTAAAGTTAATACTGTATATTCATTTGTTTCTTTCTTTAACTAAGTAGAGAATAATGGCAACTTTAAATAGTGACAGCTTCATTCCATTCTATCAATGGTTTGATTTGAGTTTGTTGCTTTACTGCACTGATTGCAACCAACCACAGTGTTCAATTGACATGATAATGGAGGGCCACTTTTTTAAAAAATAACCGTCAAAGATTTTTTTTTTCTGGTTATTTTCTTTTTCAGGAATAGGATTGGGGGAGCTCAGGATAGCACTAATCAGGTTAAATAGCTATTTCTATTTCTAATTTCCCTAGAACCTTTTTTTTTTTCTTTGAAAACTGAAGATAGTGAATTTTATCAGCTACAGAGAACATTGTTGCTGCTGCGGTAAAATGCATTAATGTGATGAATTATTTTAATTTATTTTCTAATGTTAACAATCTGTGCTTTTTTGGGGTAAACTAGATAGTCACGTTGCTTTTGCTCTATTACATCAGTGGAGTACATCCTGTAATATGATATTGAGGACTTTTCTAATATTATCTGTGTTGTATTTTAACATGAATATTTAATAGACTCAAGTAAAATTGAAATCTATTTTTCTCTAGCAATTCTCTTTAAAATAGGAGTATTTACTCCTTTTCAAAATTATTTATTTTTTTGAGATTATAATATAGTTTCATCATTCCAAGACTTCGCTTTTTCTCTCCAAGTCTTCATATATACCCTGCCTTGCTCTTGCTGTAACGCATGATTTCCATTAGTTGTTATTGTAGTATATAAGTATATGTATACACACACACACACACACACACACACACACACACACACACACACACTCTCATATTCCTGTTCGTTCAGTCATATTACCTAAATGTATGTTTTCAGAGTTCACCATTTGGTATCAGATAACTGATTGGTGAGCTCTTCCCAGGAGAAGAAAAATCTCTCTCATGCTCAACGTTGCTTAGTTGCCTGTAGTTTTTTTCTTCCTTCCTTTCATTTATTTATTTTTGAGTGTGGGGTTAAGCTGTTGTGAGCTTTCCTTCTTCCACTTTGGCATGTCTATAGTTGTTAACCTTATTCAGGTCATGCTTAGGCAGTCACACTGGTGAGAATTCAGGGGTATAACTTCTGACATTACTGTGAGTCCCAGTCTCACAGAAAACTCCTTTGTCCTTTGTCTCTTTTCTGACCCTTCCAACAAAGTTCCCCTAGCCCGAGTTGTGAGAGTTGTTTTGTGTATAAATCCATATCCACTGAGATCCACAACTCTGCTTTTTTTTTTTAATTGCTTAGGTTTTCTTTAATTGTCTTCATCTGTTACAAATAGAAATTCCTTGATAAGAGTGAAGATTGAACTACCCGTGTGTAGAAAGGCAAAAATTTAGACTGTAGTAAGATATTATGGTGTTTTAGAAAAGCTATGGTTGTAGGCTCTCCTCCAGGATCCTAGTCCAGACATGATTTCCCTCTTGTTGAGAGAGTCTTCCATCCAATTAGAGATGCGTTTGTCACTGCCCAGAGTTTGAGTACCATAACTGTATATTGTTGGTGTTATCGTGTCATGCTGTATATTGTGGTTCAGAGACTCTCTAACTGGGAAGAGCTATTGGTTGCCTTCCTCCATTGGACGTGCTAAAGGAGTTGACATTAACTACTATGTACCTTCTTTTATATCATAGTGGCCTTCCTCATGATGCCGTCCTATCAGCCTATTTGCATTATAAAATGTTCTGGGTTTTGAAGTTTTTGTTAATGCTACTGTATTAGGTTTAAGATTATTAGTAGAAGTAAACTTTGCCAGGGTAATGGTAAATTTGCTCACTGATCTTTTACCTGCGTCATTTTATTTTTATGGTACATTGTTGTAAAGATTCAACTTTGGGTTGCTTATAATGTTCTGGTTAGAAGGCTTTAACCTTACAATATAGGATTCAGATGGAATAAAGGCAGGGCACAGTTTTTGTTTTTCTCTTGTATTTATTTATGTATCCTGCTGTATTAAATTATACCACTGGTGTGATCACATACTGTGCCTTCCCTAAATGGCCTGAAAGACAGAGTGCTCAAATGACTGTTGAAGGCTGCAGAGCAATCTCTCCTAGTGAAGACAGCACGTCATACTCTAGAGGGCAATTCACACCCCATGTCAACCTTCTAGTGTGTGGTGTGTATAACAAATACACACGTTTGAAAAACAAGATACAGAAATAAGAGCAGCTGTATGCTCATAACTCAGACACCTGGCTCACAGAACACACAGAAACCCTAGAGATAAATCTGAATACAAACCAGAAACAAAGTTTTGGCAAGAGCTCTGAAAGGTTACAGCAAAAGGAAGATAGTATATTTAGCAAATAGTGTAGGGAAAATTAAATTTCACATGCAAAAATTGCATCTTTATTTTACACTTGAACAGAAACTAGTTCTAAGGGATATGCTCCTGGGTTGTCAGTCCAGAAACTATAAATCCTCTAGAAGAGAGACCAGGGGCAAATGTGCCTGGATGGTCCTGGCAATGAAATTTTAGAGATTGCAGTGTCCACTCAGTCCTTATGGGTAATGTCAGTGCTGTATCAAACTAATATTGTTCTACACAGCAAAAGAAAAAAATTAAAAAACAAAAAACAAAAAAAACCTAACATTGACCTGTACATTGAGAAGAGATGTTAGGAAATTATTTCTCTGATAAAAGGTTATACTTACCACCATTCAGTAGTAGGAAAGTAAACAGCAGTTAAAAATAGGCAAAGGACTCAAGTCGACATTTCTTCAAAGCATATATACAAATGGATGGCAGGTATGTGAAAACCTTCTTGTTATGGCTGGTGTCTGAAGTATCCTCTCGTATCCTAGCTAGCTGGTGCCACTAAGCGATGATAGGGTAATGAGGGCCCTGACTACATCATCTGGTCCACTGCAAAGAGTCCAAGAGGTGAGGCTAAGTTGGAAGGGACAGGCCACTGTAGAGGGGACTTTAGAGTAGTGGTTCTCAACCTGTGGGTCATGACCCATTTGGAAGTCATATTTTGGAATATATATATATATATATATATATATATATATATATATATATATATATATATATATATATATGATATTTATATTATGGTTTGTTACAGTGTCAGAATTACAGCTATAAAGTAGCAACAACATAATTTTATGGTTGGGGGTCACCACAACACGAGGAAGAGGATTAAAGGGTCACAGCATTAGGAAGGCTGAGAACCACTGATTTAGAGGATATATCCTGTCTTTAGACCTTTCATTCTATTATTTTTTGATTCTCAGCTACTATGAGTAGGGTAGCAATATACATGTGAACACAGATACCATCATGAGGTAGTGGAGGTAGTGACTCCATCTTTACCTTCAGGCATATATATATATATATATATATATATATATATATATATATATATATGGACATTGCAATCTCTAAAAATTATGGATAGTATTACATTTCTGTATCTTATTTATTTAGAAATATACACATTTTCAAATTAACATTACCATTCTACATCCTTCTAATGACATGGTGGATAATATACTGGAGTTCACATTTAAATGCTCCTCAACAATGTTACAATGTTTCCCATCTTTTGACTTTTGATGGCAGCATCCTAATACATAGCCAATTAATACCTTATAGCAATTTGACTATGTGTTTTTCTAACAATTAATGATGTTAAGCGCTGTGTTAGTTAGCTTCATTTTTTTGGTGTGACAAAGTATTAAGATATACAGTCGTAAGGGAGAAAGATTTATTTAGTCTCTTGAGTATGATAATTTCATCTTGTGGTTGTACTGGCACATTGCTTCTAGGCCTGTGACAAACAGTTGTATCGGGCAGGAATGTATAGTGGAGGAAAGTTAGCATTTTTGATAGGTACAAAAAATAAATAGCCTTCTTTCTATGAATAGTTGAAGAAACTATGGAGTGTGTGTGTGTGTGTGTGTGTGTGTGTGTGCGTGTGAAAACATATACACACATACATGTACATGAAGATATGAGAGAATGTTACTCAGACTTGAAAAGGTGGGATTGGTGTCTGCCATTGCATGAATGAACTTGAAGGGCACTATGCATGATAAAAATAAAACAAACACATAGAGAAAAAAATTACATGTTCACACCTATCCATGGAAATTTTAGAAAGTCGATATATACAGAAAAAATGGAAATAGTAACAGAGGAAGGCAGGAAAGAAAATCGGAAATGTAGTTAAAAGGGTGTGAAACAGCAGACCTATAGGTTCTGCTGTGTAGAACGAAGAGTATGCGTGATAAAAACTCATGCCATTGAGATGACTACATTGTATCAACTTCTACCAAAAAAGCAAGAACATAACTTGAAGAAATGTGTATTTTTAAATCACCTTACTATAGTTACCATTTTTCCTGTTTTAGAAAAAAATGATATCATATTGTCCTTCATACCTTAAACAGACAGGGAAATGTTTACTAAAAACAACACCAAACAAATGAAACAAAGGATGGTTCCACATACCATCAAGCTCAATGTCCTCTCTGGGGAAATATGGTCCTCCCTTTTATACAATTTTAGGCTTCTATGGTTTAAAACATCATGTTTTCCAAACCAAAACATTTTCCTGGGGGAAAGAGCAAGATACCCAATGACTGAAAGTTGTGCCCACTGCTCTGCTTTTTGAAACTTTTGCTACAAGAGATCAGAAAGTAAAAAGGATTTACCTTCCTAGGGGAGAAAATTGACCTTGTTAATCAGGAGAAAACCAGAAGCTCTTGCAACATAATATGAATAGTGAGGATGGAGAGGAAACTGAGGAACCCAACAGAGCATCTCTTGGTAGTCAGTTTCCCAGTTATAAATAAATTTTGTTCATGATTAGTTTTACTATGAGCGATGTGTTTGTAAGTGTGTGCATATGCACTTACACATGCATGCACATGACACAGTCTCAAGTGTGCTGCTCAGAGGAAAATTATGAGCAGTTAGTGCTCTCCTATGAGGTCTGGGAATACTACCCTGGCCATCAGACATCTTTGATAAGCACATTTACCTGCTGAGCAAACTTGCTGTCTTGTTCATAAAAAAATATTCTTTTTCATACTGCACCTGCTCTTGGGAGAAAGAGGATGTCAGTTTCTCACATCCTTCAGGTTTATCTCACTCCAGTCACAGATATCAACATCTGTGTTTGCAGATTGAAGTGTGGGCTGTGACATCACTGTCAACAGTGCTTTGCCATCACTCTACCAAAGCCAGTCATCCGTAATTGATGTTGCCAAGGAAATAAACAGCACTTGCTATAGCCCTCTACTTAGGAAGACATTGAAATTTGGAACACCAATTAGTGCATGAGTTGCACTTTTTTTCTAGAATTATTTTAATTATATGCACAGTTAGTTAAATGAGGTTTTATGGATGTATGCATATTTTTCCATTACTATTAAAGTTATATTTTATAGGCAAATAAGCATGGGCATTAGTCAAAATTTTCAGGAGCATGTATATGTATATGTGTATGTGTATATGTGTATGTGTATGTGTATGTATATGCATATATATATGATTTCTCTTAATCTGGGTGTTGCTAGTATGTCTCTTAGCACAAAATCTAGAGAGCCTTGAGTCTCATGGGCTAGAGAAGAAGGTCTTTCCAGACCCAAGAGAAAAATGGAAATTCATATATATATTTTTGTCTCTTTATTCTATGAAGGTCTCTGACCATTGAATGCTACCTGCTCATAAAGAGGAAACCACTTTCTTATTCATTCCATTAATTTAAATTCTAGTCTCTCCAGGAAATATCACCTAAGATATACCCATAAACTCTGCTTTACCAGACACTGACATCTTCTCAGTTCAGTTAAAGTGTTATCTAAAGGCAACAATGAAAACAAGTAATTTTATGCCATGATCAAAATGTTTACCCATATAGGTAAATAAAATTTAATTCTTCCACAAATTTTTTTTCTGTATATTCTGATATCAGAGGTAAATATATGCTACCTTTATTGACTCTAGTTACTTATAAAGGAGGAGTTAAAATACGTGTACCAAGTGGTTAGAAATGATAAAGTATGTCTCAGAACATCTGAATGAGAACTTGGTTTCCCATAGATACGAATGGTGTCATGGATGAAATGACTGTTTGAAACTGTTGAATAGCAACATCTTCTACATTATATCCTGGAGAAAGGATATAAATCCCATGAAGGTAATAAAACTTGTAAGACCCAAAAAACTCACAAAACTAGGAAGCTCAGAAGTTTGTTATAATGCTAACTAGACCCCCTCCTCATGGTTTTATCAAATATAAGAAAGTCCCATAGGTGACAGGCCTATTCAGTGGAGCTGCCTACAAACTGAGCAGGGAGCCCCAGAGATGCATCTTTTATAAGTTATTCTCTGTTCCGAGGGGGAGTTTTAGTGATGTAACTGCTTTTGATTCATTCATATATCTTAAGGCAAACCATCACACATGTTCCTGTAAGTAACTTCAATAAACTCATGGGTTCACTGAAGTAGATTTGAGTAGAATTATTCCTTCTTGTTCATTGTCAGTTATGTGGGTAAACAGATATTTGACCACAAGGCCCCTCCAAAAGTCATGTAACTGCAAAGTCAAACCTGAATATAATGGTAGATTATAATTAGCTAGGAAAGCAATGAAGATGTGATTGTGCACATGATACAATTTGTTTACATTTTATTATATGTATATAATATGATATATATGTTACTTGAAAATATAACGTTTTGACCACACACATACTAACACACACACACACACACACACACACACACACACACGTGCGCGCGTGCACACACACACACAGACACACACACACCAACTACTCCAGATTCATTTGCTCCTTATTTAACCATTTTATGTGCATGTTTTTCATACACATCAATTCCAGTTTGTGCTGTCTATACATTTTTAGATGTGTAGCCTTCCATTGAAGAGCCTCTGCCTCTCCCACTAGCAAAATTTGCTCCTAGTTTCCTATCTCGGTGTGGAATTTCATGTCTGTCTCTCATATGGATGCTGGGGCTCATTCTGGACTCACTTTCACAGGTCTTGTCCACACTGTCATAACCACTGTGAGTGTGTGAGTGTGTGTGTGTGTGTGTGTGTAGCTGCATTGCTATGTCCATAAGATATTACATCCGTGTAGTTAACCACTGCTTCTTGTCCTTACAGTCTCTCTGCCCTCTATTCTGCAATGATCCCTAAGCCTTGGGATAAAGGGTTGTAATACAGGTTTCCTATTTTAGGCCTGAAAATACCTCAGTTGTTATTTATTTATTTATTTATTTACTGCACCTTGGCCAGTTGAGCTTCTCAGTCAATCACTACATATTCCAAAATGAAACTTTTCCAAGATAGTCTGAGGTATACACTGATCTATGTGCATAACAACAAGCCATTAGGAGTCAGTTTATTACTACGTCCAGTTAGCAGAAAAATGGTGATAGTTTCTTTCCAAGGGTATAGGACCTAGGACCGTTTTTTAGCCATAATTTCTTGGAGTGGTCATTCTCACACTGAACACCCACTGTCTAAGAAGTAAAAGAACAGTAACAGAAATGGGATATTTCTTTTGTAGTTGTTAGGCAATGAGATTTTCTAGATCCTCAAAATACTAAATGCTACTGATAGTGTAATTGAGCAACTGAAAACTTAAAGCCTATCCCCCAGTGGCACACTTCCTCCAACAAAGCCACACCCACTCCAACAAGGCCACATCTCCTAATAGTGCCTAATAGTGGAAAATAGGAATGGAGATGTTTTATATTATTATTTTTTATTAATTATTATTATTATTTAAAAAGGAACTTAACTATGTCATGCCCTTGCCCTAAGGTTTTGTGAACAGTGGAACTTTCCAGCGATAGGCAAGTTTATCTGCTGAAGAGAATTTCTAAACAGTAAAGTCTTCAGGCTGTTGCATGCTTGCATTTAACCAGTTATACCGAGGTTCAGAGGGAAGAGCCAGGTGGCAGGCAGAAAGGGGATCAGATGGAACAGGTTGTGACCATTTGCAGTCTGATCAGGTAGATAAGGAAGGGAGAGAACAGAAAGAGGCATCCTAGTATGTACTTGTCAACGAGATTGACGAGATTGACACAGGTCAAACGAAGCCAGGTGCTGAGCCCGAAGACAGTGGAAAAGAAGCTTGGGGTGTCTACAGGTCCACCACTGGCATACAGGTGCTAGGAGTATGAAACATGAGTAGAAGCGAGCATGTTGCTACATTAATTCTTGCAAGACAGCATTAGCTGAATATTCAGCCCCCTGATTTCCCATAATGCCATGCTCTCCACTCTCACTCTAAATAGATTCACCCGGCACAGGCCATATTAGCATTCTGCAGGGAGTAGTGTGTGTTCTAAACTCCAAAGCCAGGAAAGAGGTGAATTATGGGTGTGTGGGAGGTTGAAAGAAATACATGGTAGGAGTCACGGGTAGATAAGGCATATTTTATTCACCAGAACACAGGCTTCTTAGGCAGGCAGACACCAGTAGGAACCTAGGTTTGTGCCTAGGCACACACAAAAACTAGCATACCGACTTCCAGAAAGACAAACATAAGCAGTCAGATGAAGGCAGCAATGCAGATTGCTGACACTGAGGCCATATTTATACAAAACTTACACACAATTGGCATTCTGCTATAAATAAATTTTAATAACTATATGCTAGATTGCATCCCTTTATGCTGGGGTTCCCTGGACATCTGGCATCAGACACTTGGTGCTGTGTCATAGTTTCCCTACCCCAGATATCCAGTATTATCCACCCTTGCCCAGCCTGGATATCTATAGCAACACCATGTTCTATAAACACAACCTGGTACTTATGGCCTTCTGTTCCCTACAAGCAGACACCATATCTAGCTATCGTTCACATGATACTAATTCTGCAAGCATGTGGAATGCATGAGCTGTGGAATGACTCTGAATTTTACTGATATTTTAGTATAAAGGATAGAAAAAATATATATATGGTGCTCACAGCACCATATCTAGGGTAGGGAATAAATATATATTGTATTATATATAAAATATAAAATTATATGTATACTTATATAGAAGATACTTTTATATATTCTATATAATAAATGTACATATATATATGATTGTGTATACATATATAATTAGATTATAGACTTATGACAAGAAGTAGTTTTCCTTGAATCTCAAGTAAGACTTAAGAGTTGAATGGTGATAAAATGAATTTATAATAAGACTATTGGGACAGAGGGACTAAATTTTGCATCATGGGCAAAAACATAATTGTTAGGGACTTGGATGAAGAATACTATGGCTTTGAATATATTCTTTCAAGTTTTGTATGCTGGAAGTGTATTTACTGTGGAAATATCAAGTTGCGTAAAACAATTAAGAGGTATAGACCAAAATGGGTAGCTAGATTATGGGAGCATCATCCTTGGAATCGATTGATGTAGGTTTCCTGGAACTTAGCTCATTTTCTTCAGTGTGAATTGTTATAATGGATTCTAGTTCAGGTCTTGAATTTCTTTTCTGTATAAATTTCCCCCTACTCCTATGCATACTGAGATGTCATCATAATAAGGATAATATCCAGACTATAAGCTTTTCACAGTAAGACTTTTATATAACATTTCTCTTTATTATTCATGAAAAGAAATGTACATTGAGTTAAAAAATAAAAGCAAATAAGGTGAATCTAAGTTGAGTTAATGAAAAGTTCAAAATTCAGATAAAATAAAGATTTACTTACCTCACAAATAAAATATTTGTGTAAGTGACCAAGCATTAGTTGGTTGACTCCACAGTGTTTGGTCACCTGATATGTGCATGTGTCTGTTTGACTGTCCTCAGCATGAATGAAATTTCGTGGTCAAGGCTCTTCTAGTGTCATCCCCAGTTTCTTAATCACATATATCAAGAAACAGAACTAAAGAGATGAAAGAAAGTTTTGTTTTTTTCAGGGACGCTTTGCAGACGTTGATTAAAACCCTTTTCATTTCCCACAGGAAGGAATAATTACTTTTCCTTCCTTGCAAAGAAAGCTGGACGTGGTTTTCGTTATTCTAAATATTTTTAGCTCACAATGTACAAATGAAGGAGTGGACATTAGGCACAGATAGCATTTAAGATAAGCCATATAGATCCCTCAGGACCATTGCTTGCAAGTCTAACTTATAGCTGTAGTTTGGTAGCTTGAAAAGAACAGGATTTGGTGAACATGATGTATTCCTAGATCATGTATTCCTAGAACAGGGGAAGTAGCAGGATTTGAGGGCAGCTTGGCTTACATGGTAAAACCTGGTTTAAAAGAACAGAAAACAAAATAAAACTGGAAACCCAACAAGGCAAATCAAACCAGAAACTTACTGCATTCTAACTTATTCCAGAGTTTCAATGGACCAAAATAAAGATCAACGTTAGCTGTCTAGTTTTTGTCCAAAGCTAGTGACTAGTCTGTTTTATTTCCTTTTCTAACTTAAAGTTACCCACAATCCTTAGCTCAAGCTCTTTGTCTATCTGGTCACCACACAGGATTTGATCTTCACTAAAGTTGTCACATTTCTTTGTTTCCTGTGCTTTCTTCCATCTTAACAAGCCTCACTTAAACTTTTGCTAGATCCTTGAACCTATAGGGCTCATGTGTATAACCGTAAAGTTCCAGGAATGAGAGTTAGAGAGAGAGAGAGAGAGAGAGAGAGAGAGAGAGAGTGTGTGTGTGTGTGTGTGTGTTAGTCATTGTGTAGTGTCAGAGACGTAACCGTACCCTTCAACTCCTATAGAAATCTTCTTTAGTTGGGTAGTACCTTACTTATAAATTTTTGTTTGAAGTCTCTTTTGTCATTTTTTACATTGAAAAACTGATGCATAACATTACATAGTTTCATCTCGATTTTGAAATGTTTGCATGGTTTCTGTATGTGTGTGTGTGTGCACGTGCATGCAGTGTTTATGGGTGCATGTGCCCATCTGATTGCTTACATGGTAAGGCCAGTGGAAGTATCCTTAGTTTTTCTTACCACTGTCCACCTTACATTTTGGGATAGGACGTTTTACTGGACTCAGTGATTATTAACTGGGTGTCTGCCCAGTACTATCCATGGATCTACCTGTCTCTGGAATACCCTTCTCTCCCACACTGCAATTTCAACCACACTTGCTGTGTTCAATTTTACTCACAGCTGCTAGCCATCTGAACTTAGGTCTCCATTCTTGCACAGCAAGTGCTTTACTGACCGAGCTATCTTCCCGATCCTGATGTGTTGTTTGTTTGTTCTTTTTTTGTTCTGAGCTATGTGCAACACATGTAATCACAACTTTAAAACCATACTGAAGTTCATGGCTTAAAATTGTTTTTCTTGTTTTCCATGTGACAGGGCCATTAGTGAGGTTGACCTAGATAGAAGTCTAGAGCCTTCCTAGACAGTACTTCAGTCTTAAAGTTCTCCATCATTAGAGGTATGAGCTATTTTTCTCTCCTAATTTCACCCCCACTCTGTTGGTTAATATGTATAACAGAAAATTATACTTTCAGTCTCTCATTCTGCCTTTCTGAAAATCTGACAGCATGCATATTGAAGGGCCTCATAATGCTATCTAAGCATTAACACTTTAACACTTAGCTGCTTCATGAGTTCCATCCTTCTTTTTCCATGCCTTCTTTTTACATTGAGAGAGGATCTCATTTGCCTAGGCTGGCCTTGAGCTTAAGCTAGAGCCTAGTAAGGCACTGAATTGGCTTGCCTTGTCTCTCAATATCCAGGCTTATAGCCTGTGTCATCAGGCTTCCAATCTTGTTGTTTTTTAGTTTGTTTGTTTGTTTTTCATTCACTAATCTGGAAAAACAAAGAAAAGGATAGATTCCTAGCATTGTTCATAAACAAATTACCTCTAGACTTAACCTGTGGGTCACAACCTCTTTGGGGGGGGGGTTGTCACGTGACCCTTCATAAAGGTTGCCTAAGACCATTGGAAAACACAGACATTTATATAATGATTCAGCAAAGAAAATAATTGTATAGTTGGGGGTCACCATAAGTGTGGGGAGCAGGCACTGTCGCATGGGCCAAAGATGGCACCCTGGCTCTATGATAAGCCTCGTGACTTCGCTTGTTTATCCCAGTCTTAGTCATGCGCAGTAAAAGCAGTGCGTGTAACTCATTGGAGAGATTAGCGCAACATCTCACGATACTATTCTATCAGTCAATCCTGCATGCTGCCTTGGACATGTGCGTTTATGATTGGGTGGTGTAAGATGACGTGAGTGAATGGAAGTATAAATTGTTGGCAGCCCCAGATAAGCAGAGCAGCAGCCTTAGGAGAGAGAGACCAGATGAGGAGACTGGACCAGCGTTAGAGAGACCAGCATAAGAGAGACTAGAGACCAGCGTAGAAGAGACCAGAGTGAGTGAGTGAGTGAGTGAGTGAGTGAGTGAGTGAGTGAGTGAGTGAGTGAATGGCTGCAGCTGTGTGAAACCTAAGAGAGAGAGAAGCAGAATAAAGCAGAAGCTGCGAAGGCAAGCTGCACTGAACCTGCCTTGGTGTCCCCGCGTTGTTTCTTCCCACTGTCTCTGCTGGTCAGACACGTGGGTGGGCCCACGACAATAAGCATTAGGAGGGTTGAGAACCATTGCTCTAGACAGTTATGTGTGTCAAACTGCTCAATTTTTAAAAATACTAATTTATCTGTGTCCACGAAGGTGTTTATAGACATCTGAGAGCACAATCAGTTGGTTTTCAGAAAAAAAATTATCTTGGATAATACAAGCTGTCTGATGCAGTCAGATGAAGGTAATGGGCAGTTGAGACTTCCCTGGAGAAGAGATGGGACCAGTAGAGCTCAGCTGCAGCATGTGAAGGGTGGGGGCAGGCTTCCCCTTATACTTCTGGCTTGCTTGGGCAGCTCACTCAATCATTTAACATATCTCTCTCACTGGCTCTCTATTTTTGGTTGAAATCCTCTAATGATACTCCTTACTTAAAAAAAAAATCAGCATTTGGGGTATTGCTTAGTGGTGTATATTGAAATTAAATTGAACACACACACACTACTGACTGACTATGGACACCATTATCTGAAAAAAAAAAAAAAAAGCTAGACCTTTGACAAGGTCTTAAGTATTGTAAACTTACTTCACTTATCAAAGTTGATGTTAGAACTATATTTGTATTGACTATGGGTCACTGTTTTAAATCCAAAGATAACAGTTTCACTCTACATAGCTACCATGATTGCAGCAGTTAGTAGCATGATTGCAGATAGTGCCGAATCTAGGTACTCATCGGCAAATAGGTCTTTATCGTCTATGTTCTAAATCCAAGAAACTGCAACAGACAGTAAGAACTTCTGCTCCATCAGTGGCTATAGTAGTAGGAAGAGAGAAAGAAAAAAAGCCAGCTATTTTCCTCACAGCACCCCTTACGCCCAGGAAGGTAGTGAGAACCAGTATTTCATGCTGAATAAAGGGTTTCCTTTCATTAAAAACAAAACAAAAACAAACAAACAAACAAAAAAACCTTACATTTGAGCACTGACAAATGAGCACTCCCATTTAAGGACTTAAGCCTTATTGTTTTCTTCTGATGGTAGGGATTCAGAAAATGATAAAAGCTGCCTTCTCCTTTCCACATCAACAAGAAGAAATGCCCTGTCTTGTCCGGATAACGTGAGGTCAAAGGGAGATGGGAACACTCTGAGCAGGTCAAGAAATTTCTGGAATGCCAGGCTGTGGCCACTAATGGCAAGTTACAGCTTGTAAGGGCCTGAGATGCTGAAATGCAATAAATTCTGATTATCCCACAAGCACAATGTGGGTGATGCTCATAAATCTCGACAGGAATGTGAACCACAGAACTCACAGGGTGCGCTGACTTTTAACTTTGAGCCACTCTACCCTCTCTCTTTGTTGTTCTCTTCACTTGTACCTGAGCTCACAATTCCATTTTCTTTTTTTTTTTTCTTTTTTTTTCCTCTTTATTAGATATTTTCTTCATTTACATTTCACATGTTATCCAGAAATTTTCCCTTACCCTCCCGCGTCCCCGCCCTGCTCCCCTACCCACCCCCTCCCACGTAATGGCCCTGGCATTCCCCTGTTCTGGGGCATATAGAGTCTGTATGACCAAAGGGCCTCTCCTCCCAATGATGGCCAACTANCACACACACACACACACACACAATCAGTAACACATCACAGTCTCTGCATTGGCATGGGAAGTTGAGGATATCTTTAGAAGAAATCAACCCATCATGGAATGAATATTTAAAAACAAACTTCAGAGAAAACAGTAAAAAACATTGAAAAACTGATGCATAACATTACATAGTTTCATCTCGATTTTGAAATGTTTGCATGGTTTCTGTATGTGTGTGTGTGTGCACGTGCATGCAGTGTTTATGGGTGCATGTGCCCATCTGATTGCTTATATGGTAAGGCCAGTGGAAGTATCCTTAGTTTTTCTTACCACTGTCCACCTTACATTTTGGGATAGGACGTTTTACTGGACTCAGTGATTATTAACTGGGTGTCTGCCCAGTACTATCCATGGATCTACCTGTCTCTGGAATACCCTTCTCTCCCACACTGCAATTTCAACCACACTTGCTGTGTTCAATTTTACTCACAGCTGCTAGCCATCTGAACGTAGGTCTCCATTCTTGCACAGTGAGTGCTTTACTGACCGAGCTATCTTCCCGATCCTGATGTGTTGTTTGTTTGTTCTTTTTTTGTTCTGAGCTATGTGCAACACATGTAATCACAACTTTAAAACCATACTGAAGTTCATGGCTTAAAATTGTTTTCCTTGTTTTCCATGTGACAGGGCCATTAGTGAGGTTGACCTAGATAGAAGTCTAGAGCCTTCCTAGACAGTGCTTCAGTCTTAAAGTTCTCCATCATTAGAGGTGTGAGCTATTTTTCTCTCCTAATTTCACCCCCACTGTGTTGGTTAATATGTATAACAGAAAATTATACTTTCAGTCTCTCATTCTGCCTTTCTGAAAATCTGGCAGCATGCATATTGAAGGGCCTCATAATGCTATCTAAGCATTAACACTTTAACACTTAGCTGCTTCCGCAGCCTTCTTTTTACATTGAGAGAGGATCTCATTTGCCTAGGCTAACCTTGAGCTTAAGCTAGAGCCTAGTAAGGCACTGAACTGGCTTGCCTTGTCTCTCAATATCCAGGCTTATAGCCTGTGTCATCAGGCTTCCAATCTTAGTTGTTTTTTAGTTTGTTGTTTGTTTTTGTTTTTTTTTTTTGTTTGTTTTTCATTTACTAATCTAGAAAAACAAAGAAAAGGATAGATTCCTAGCATTGTTCATAAACAAATTACCTCTAGACTTAACCTGTGGGTCACAACCCCTTTGGGGGGGGGTTGTCACGTGACCCTTCATAAAGGTTGCCTAAGACCATTGGAAAACACAGACATTTATATAATGATTCATAAAAGTAACAAAGTTACAGTTATAAAAGAGCAAAGAAAATAATTGTATAGTTGGGGGTCACCATAAGTGTGGGGAGCAGGCATGGTCGCATGGGCCAAAGATGGCACCCTGGCTCTATGCTAAGCCTCGTGACTTCGCTTGTTTATCCCAGTCTTAGTCATGAGCAGTAAAAGCAGCGCGTGTAACTCATTGGAGAGATTAGCGCAACATCTCGAGATACCATTCTATCAGTCAATCCTGCATGCTGCCTTGGACATGTGCGTTTATGATTGGGTGGTGTGAGGTGACGTGAGTGAATGGAAGTATAAATTGTTGGCAGCCCCAGATGAGCAGAGCAGCAGCCTTAGGAGAGAGAGACCAGATGAGGAGACTGGACCAGCGTTAGAGAGACCAGAGACCAGCGTAGAAGAGACCAGAGTGAGTGAGTGAGTGAGTGAGTGAGTGAGTGAGTGAATGGCTGCAGCTGTGTGAAACCTAAGAGAGAGAGAAGCAGAATAAAGCAGAAGCTGCGAAGGCAAGCTGCACTGAACCTGCCTTGGTGTCCCCGCGTCGTTTCTTCCCACTGTCTCTGCTGGTCAGACATGTGGGTGGGCCCATGACAATAAGCATTAGGAGGGTTGAGAACCATTGCTCTAGACAGTTATGTGTGTCAAACTGCTCAATTTTTAAAAATACTAATTTATCTGTGTCCACGAAGGTGATTATAGACATCCGAGAGCACAATCAGTTGGTTTTCAGAAAAAAATTATCTTGGATAATACAAGCTGTCTGATGCAGTCAGATGAAGGTAATGTGCAGTTGAGACTTCCCTGGAGAAGAGATGGGACCAGTAGAGCTCAGCTGCAGCACGTGAAGGGTGGGGGCAGGCTTCCCCTTAGACTTCTGGCTTGCTTGCGCAGCTCACTCAATCATTTAACATATCTCTCTCACTGGCTCTCTATTTTTGGTTGAAATCCTCTAATGATACTCCTTACTTAAAAAAAATCAGCATTTGGGGTATTGCTTAGTGGTGTATATTGAAATTAAATTGAACACACACACACTACTGACTGACTATGGACACCATTATCTGAAAAAAAAAAAAGCTAGACCTTTGACAAGGTCTTAAGTATTGTAAACTTACTTCACTAATCAAAGTTGATGTTAGAACTATATTTGTATTGACTATGGGTCACTGTTTTAAATCCAAAGATAACAGTTTCACTCTACATAGCTACCATGATTGCAGCAGTTGCCATGATCAGTATAGTGCCGAATCTAGGTACTCATCGGCAAATAGGTCTTTATCGTCTATGTTCTAAATCCAAGAAACTGCAACAGACAGTAAGAACTTCTGATCCATCAGTGGCTATAGTAGTAGGAAGAGAGAAAGAAAAAAACCCAGCTATTTTCCTCACAGCACCCCTTACGCCCAGGAAGGTAGTGAGAACCAGTATTTCATGCTGAATAAAGGGTTTCCTTTAATTAAAAACAAAACAAAAACAAACAAACAAACAAAAAACCTTACATTTGAGCACTGACAAATGAGCACTCCCATTTAAGGATTTAAGCCTTATTGTTTTCTTCTGATGGTAGGGATTCAGAAAATGATAAAAGCTGCCTTCTCCTTTCCACATCAACAAGAAGAAATGTCCTGTCTTGTCCGGATAATGTGAGGTCAAAGGGAGATGGGAACACTCTGAGCAGGTCAAGAAATTTCTGGAATGCCAGGCTGCGGCCACTAATGGCAAGTTACAGCTTGTAAGGGCCTGAGATGCTGAAATGCAATAAATTCTGATTATCCCACAAGCACAATGTGGGTGATGCTCATAAATCTTGACAGGAATGTGAACCACAGAACTCACAGGGTGCACTGACTTTTAACTTTGTGTTCCATTGAACAGAAAGACTTTAGCATCAAGAACCCTGCCCTTGAGAGAGTGGTCCCTTGTTTCTCTGCCTGCTTGATGTCTCACCAGAGCCACTCCACCCTCTCTCTTTGTTGTTCTCTTCACTTGCACCTGAGCTCACAATTCCATTTTCTTAAAAGTAACACAATGGCATTGGGCTCACTATGTATGTGCCTTTAATGATTTTTGTTTCAGAAAACTATTTTCTTGGCATTAGGCTTTCCATCTTTGACCAAGTTAAAAAATTCATGCTTTCTGTATGAGAGGCAATAGATATTCAGAGAAGTCAACTTCTGGATCAAATGACCTTCCAAACCGAGGAAGGCATCTGAGAAAGCGGTACTTGATTTTGAAAGGATTTCTACAGGAGTTTCCAAATAGATTTTTTTCCATCATTATTTTTTTCTTTAATTTGTATGGACTGACTCAGAATTAGACTATTTTCACAACATGCATAATTACCATGTTGTCTGTGGCAGTTCGAAATTAAAAAAACAAAAACAAAAACAAATCAGTGAAAATGTTCTTACATCCAAAACGGTATCATAGAGCGTCGTTTCCTACTGTATTTCTTACAAGATTGATGTTCATAAAAGTTTTTCCAGTCTTTCACAATTTCATGTGGCGTCCTTGTGGGCCTTGGAAGTCAATGTTTCCATTGTTCACAGTGGAAGATTGCACAATAGCCCTTCCTCATCCTGAGTACAAGAGATAGACGTTTGAGCACAGTTTTTCAAGCCTATGAATGGAATTATTTGCCCCCTTAATTAGCCACACCAAAGAAAAATGAGAGGTAAATGCCAGCTTCATCTACTAGTTAACAACTTGCCACCTAAAAATTAAAACAGGGAAATCTACATGGCCATTTGTTTAAATGAGTGACAGAATTAGTGTGGTACCTCCTTCTGGTGCAGGAAAGACTTTGAATACATCAAACATCTTATCAAAGCTTTCTGTTTATGAGCAAAATAAAAAAAGAAGTGGATGCTCTTGGGTCTAGTACCAATCTTCAACCCTTTTCTCCAAGAAGCAGCCTTGCTCATTTGAGGGTTTCCTTTCTGGTATTTGTCTCTATGATCTCAGGATAGATAGAGGAAATACAAAGAGAATGTTCTACACACAGCTTACTGGGGGTGGCCTCAAAGTAGTTTCTGTCTAACTGACAAGCCCGTGGGAAGGCAGTGGGCCCAGTGTCAGAGCAGACATATAGATGCATAGTCATCAAGTGGCCATCACTTCATGAGCAGGTTGGGGTATGACTTCATCCCTTTCTGCATTTGTAGTCTGAAAAGGACAGATTTCCAACAAGAAAGTACAAATGATGCCAAGAAAAGTTAGGAAAAACTAATTATCAAAGTAATCCAAGCTTATGACTGAAAAAATTTAACTTGTTTTTCCTAGTAATAACCATTGTCAATCATTACTGCTGAATCCTGCCATTCATTTTCTCTGAATCCATAACAGTATTCATATTCTTTTTCTCTGAACTATTATATAAATATGTAATATTCTATGAGTTATACTTTTCAGATTACAATATATCTTTAACATCTTTGCACATATATGTATTATTTGCTTATTTTTTCAAAATCATTATAAATCATCTTTCATAATTCTTGAGTATCTTACCCAACAGTATTAGTATTAACTTCGATTTGTGTGAGAAAAAAAAAAAAAAACTCAAGAGATCTAGTGTACAATTGAGAAGAAAAAAGATGACTCCAGTCAACAGAAATCTAAAGATAGTCTGTGATAAAAAAATAAATAAAATTGAGACATATTGGTATATCTTACACTTGAAGGCAAAGAGTTTGAAAGAGGCACTAGAAAGAAGGTATTATTTGAGATAGGTTTCGAAGAATGAGTAATGATGCTATAAAAAATGAGAAAAACAAGCCTTGGCATGGACAAACACCCAGGGATAAATAATGGCACCTTCTTTGACACACTGCTTGATAAGTGGTGTTTGCTGAAGAGCTGGGAATAGAATAGATCAGTGAGTTAAGCTGTAGAAGAAAAAGTTAGAGGAACAGATCTTAGGGGATTCAATTAGCTGTCTAGTCTGCATGTGGACAGTTAAAGAGGTCAATTCTGCCTTTAACTGTTTCTATTTTAAAATGTGCATAGTGACATTCAGTGGCCCATGCCCATCTCCCAGGGCATAGGACATAACACATGTGTACATTCATTGTAACAGTGTGGCTGACTGTGACTGGAACCTAGTGGTGAGCTGCTATGCTTTCTGTCAGACTTTCTGTAACAGAGACTTAACCGCTCCTGAAAGTGTCAATACTGCCAAGACTGTGAAATGCAAATGAGGAACAAACTTATTAAATTTTGTACACCATCCATAAACAAGCAAAAAGTTCAACATGAAAATATTGATATAATTATGTAAAATGAATCCAATAATTCATAGGATTTGATGTGCTATTTCATTTTACTTATTAATCATATGATTCATAGTTTTCTCCCCAATATGTGGTTAATATTTTATTGCGTGATTAAATATTAACTATATTATTTAGAGTCAGGAAACACTTCACTGCTGATGAAATCTCACTTTAACTCTCTGAGAATTTGCTTCAATGTGGACTGCCCACTGCTGTAGCTGACACAGTACTTTTGCAAGGAACGTGGGTGCAAATGGAATTCACCTAGTGTTATCTGTGGGGCAATGGGCTATGTACAGACAGGCTGGTCTTCAGTAGAGCTGAGGTTGTGAACCCTGGAGAAACCCAGTGGTGATAATTCACCTACATAGGACTAAAGGCATTCCTTCATGTATCCTGGAACCCTGGCTCAAGTTGAAGTTACTTCCCCCACAGCCCCCACAAGAGAATCATGTGGCTAGTAGTCATGTAGATAATGTCCCAAGCTTCTGACTTTCAGGCTAAGCTCCTCCCTAGTTACCTAGCAACAACAAGATAACACCCACCGTAAGAAGAGCTGCTTGTCCCCACCTGGCTCTCTCCTCTCACTCTCTTACTCTCTCTAACCTCTTACTCTAGCCTTTCTTCTTCTCTCTCTTTTCCCCCTTCTCTCCTCTTGGCCATGGCTGGTCTCTCTCTTTTACCTTCTCTCTTTCCCTCTACCTTTCTACAATAAAGCTCTAAAACCATAGACTGTCTTTGTTCATCAAGGCCCCCTGTGCTTGGACGATGGGATAGGCTTTCTCCGAATGAGCCGTTTCTAATCTCCTGATGGAAGGCCTTCCTGTGCTCCAGCCATGGACCAGACTAAGGACTCTCACCTGCGTGGAAACCTCTCTCACTCTGCCCTCTCTCCTGCAACTCTGGGGCTGAGGGTGCCTCTCCGGGGCCCCTGGTATCAGGGGCTGCCCCTTGTCCACCCCTTGACAAGTGGGATGAGTGGCTTAGATGCTTACCTTGGGCAGAGTGAAAAGCATATGACTGCCCAGAGCACAGGAGCTATGGCCAGACATGGGCACTCTCCCTCCCCTCTCCTTCCCCTATACCCCCATTGCCCACAGTTATCCATACCTGTTACATCATGATTTTCATTTTCCCATCCCACTGTTAATCTTCTAGATGTCTATGTTGAAATTTGAGAAGCACATTTCCATCTTCAGAGATATTATCTATTTACCCCTTTTACCAGAAAGTGATGTTTCTTTATTCTAATAACAAGTAGCTTTTAAATCTAGTACTATTATGAGCATAGAAGGTATTTTTTTAAAGTATTTATTTGTTCACTTTACATCCCAGTATCAGCCTTTCTGTGAAGTGGGAACTTGTAGTTATTTGGAAAGTTAGTTATGTCAAATGATGTTTTGCTGGGGCACGCAGGCGAAAGGATGTCTTACTCAAGCAAACAAGTGAAAGACTGTTTCCGTGAAGCAGACAGAAGTGAAAGGATGTGTGTATATAGCAAACACGTGAAAGTATACTTGAGAAGAAGCATCACTACGACCCCACAGACAGTGGAAGATGAGCACTGAGCAATGGTTTGTTTGTTCCCTCTGCCTATTCTTTACAAAGGACACACATGTATTGGTTTGCCTTACATAGTGTTGAGCTCAACTTGTGATAACACCGTTTTGAGAGAAACTTGCCCAAGGACCTGCTCTTGAGGTACCTGTAGCAGCTTGCTGCTTCTGGGGCTTCACCCCTGGCTAACTGGCAAGCCTGGCAGTTTCTTCAGGATTGAACTATAGTTGCTGGTTGGTGACTGATGTGTGTCTGCTAAAAAAGACTGGACTGTAGCTGCCATTTTATGCCTGGTGTTTAGCTGCTTTGAAGACTGGTCTTTAGCTGCTAAATCATATTTGGTGCTTGCTACAGGACTGAACTGCTGCCAAAGAAGATCAAGCTTGCCCCAGGAACTGTTGCTGAGCATGTCCCCCTCCCCCACATCCTAATAACTTTTCTCTTCCACTACTTCTGCTGGGCTGTGGGCTAGAGGAGAGGTTGAATCCTTATTAAAAGTAGGTTGTAAAAAAATTTATGTCTACATCCCTGTCTCTTCTCACTACTCTCTCTTCTCCCGCTCCTATTTCCCCTTTCCTCTGAGAAGAGGGACACCTGGGTATCACTCCCCACCCCAAACACATAAACACATAAAGTTACTGCAGGAATAGACTCATCTTCTCCTACTGAGGTCAGCCAAGGCAATAGTTAGGGCAACAGGGATCCACAGGTAGGCAGGCAACAGATTCAGGAACAGCTTTCACCCCAGTTGTTGGGGGACCCACATGAAGACCAAGGTGCACATCTGCAACATATATTCAGGGATCCTGGGTCCAGCCCATGCTTAATCTTTGGTTGTTAATTCAGTCTCTGGGAGGCCCAGGTGAGTTGTTTCTGTTGGATTTCCTCTGGAATCCTTGTCCTTTTTGGGTCCCTCAGTCCTCTTCCAACTCTGCCATGAGACTTGCTAAGTTCCATCTAATGTTTGGCTGTGGGACTCTGTATTTCTTTCTGTTGGCTGTTGGGTGGAGCCTCTCCGAGGACAGTTCCTGTCATCAAGCATAACAGAGTATCAGTAGTGTCAGGGATTAGTTCTTGCCCATGGGATAGGTTTCAGTTTGGTCCAGTCATTTGTTAGCCATTCTCCTAGTCTCTGCTCTATAGTTGTCCTTGCACATCCTATAGGCAGGACATTTTGAGTTCAAGGTTTTATGGATGTGTTGCTCTCTTTATCCCTCAAGTGGGAGTCCTCTCTGGCTCCAGGAAGTGGCCACTTCAGGATCCATGTCCCAATTGTTAGAAGTCTCAGCTAATAGACACCCTGGTGTATCCCCACATTCCAGGTCTCTGTCAAGTCTAAGACATTTTTTCCTCTTCCCCCCCAGTACAGATTTCCATTCTCTCACCCCTGTTCTCCATAAACCTGATTCCTTTCTCTCTCCAACCCACTCCTTCCCCTGTCTCCTCTCCTATCTGGTTCCTTCCCTCTGTCTACCTCTGATATCTGTTTTCTCTGTCCTTCTGAAAAAGATTCGAATGTCTTTCCTTGGGCCTTCCTTGTTATTTGGCTTCTTTGGGTCTTTGAATTATACTTGGTTATCCTGTAATTTATGGTCACCTATAAGTGAGAACATATCATGTATGTCCTTTTGCATCAGGGTTACCACACTCAGGATGTTTTTTTATTTCCTAGTTCTATCCATTTGCCTGCAAAATTCATGATGTACTTGTTTTTAATGGCTTATTAGTATTCCAATGTGTAAATGAACCACATTTTTTTTATACCCATTCTTCACTTGTAGGACATCTATGTTGATTCTAGTTTCTGGCTATTATGAATAAATATGCTATGAGAATAGTTGAGCAAGTGTCTTCAGTGATGGTGGGGCATCTTTTGAATTTATGCCTAGGGGTGGTATAGCTGCGTATTGAGGTAGAACTATTTCCAAATTTCTGAGAAAGTACCAAGTTGATTTCCAAGGTTTTACAAGGCTGTACTCCCAACAGTAGTGGAGGAATATTCCCTTAGCTCCACATCCTCACCAGAATTAGCTGTCCCTAGAATTATTGATCTTCAACATTCTGATGGGTTTAGGGTAGAATCTCAGATCCATTTTTATTTACATTTCCGTGATGCCTGAAGATTTTGTGCTTTTCTTTAAGTGTTTCTAGGCCATTTGAGTTTCCTCTGCTGAGAATTCTCTGTATAGCTCTGTACCTCATTTTTATTGCTTTTTTGGGGGGGGGAACGACTCATTTGTGTCTAACTTCTTGAGTTCTTTATATATTTTGAATATTAGCCCTCTGTCAGATGTAGGGATGATGAAGAACTTTTTCCAATCTGTAAGCTGTCATTTTCTCCCTACTGATGATGACCTTTGACCAACAGAAGTGTTTCGGTTTCATGAAGTGAAGTCCCATTTATTAATTGTTGATCTTAGTGCCAGAGCCACTGGTGTTCTGCTCAGGAAGTTGTCTCCTGTACTGATGAGTTCAAAGCTATTTCTGATTTTTCTGTTCTATTAGATTTAGTATATCTGGTTTTAGATTTAGTTCTTTGATCCACTTGGCTTTGAGTTTTGTGTAGGGTGCTGGATATGGATCTATTTGCATTCTTCTACATGCAGACAGCCAGTTAGAGCAGCATCACTCGTTGAAGATGCTTTCTTTTTTTCAATTGTATAGTCTTGCCTTCTTTGTAAAATATCAGGTGTCCATAGGTGTGGTAAAATGCTTAAGGGAGATGATATGTGTAGATGTACCACTGCCATTGACTTTTGAACCGAGAAGCCAACAAGTTGATCATGGGCAGCTTTGAGATTCTGAAACCCATGTTAAATTGTTTGATAATTCTAAATATTTTTAGATGACTATAAATAAATAAGCATTTAAATGTTTTGTTTTGGAATCCCAATGAATCTCTGTACTCTTTTTGGAGATGTCTATACTAGAAAACTGTAGGTCATGTAAGATTTTGGTTGTAGTGAGGCATGTGATTAAGATGAGGTTTTAAGGAGCAACACAAGTGGTTGTCTGTCCTTAAAGCTATAATATGCCTGCTATGGAAAATATAGTAAAGGTTAGGAGAATAAGAGAACATCAATATAGAGAAAGTAAGTGATGAAACCAAGATAGGCACGTGTTTTAATTTGTCAGAGTCCACCAATATTGACTCCACAATCATGGAACAATGGAGGTTAAATTAATAAGAGAAACTGGAATGGGTATGGGGGAAGGAGAGTGAGTGAGTGAGTAAAAGAGAAAAGAGAGGAGAGAGAGATGAATGAGACATATTTACAAAGATGCATCTTAGAGAGAAATAGCACATAAAAAGAACAAGGAAAATAAACGAAGACTAGGGTCTTGCTGTGTTGATGGTGGAAAGAGTTTTGAACAATGTTTTCTTGAGTCCTATGATACCAAAGAACTTCTCAATTTTCATCAGGATTTCAAGTCAACATTGATGAAATACTCTTTGACTAAGAGAGCACCTTAGTCACAGAATGCTTACCAATGTGTTCTTCCTTCTCTCCAGTAGTCACCGTGTAACATTATGGTTGACAATGTCAATTAAATCTGTGGAAGAGTGTCAAAGGTCTGTCTTGCAAACAGAAAAATAGTTTATCTGGAAAACAAGAGTATGTATTTCTCACATTTGTATTCTTCATAGTTGAAAAGTTGAATATTAATTTCAACTTTCATGATCCTTTTATTTCTTGTTAGATCACAAGTATTATAAATTTGTTTCACATAGTAGGCAATGCACACAGCCATTCCTCTACAGCTCAATGATATTTCTTGAATCATGGTCCCTTATAGGATTTCCTATCACTCAATCAAGCTATAATATATTTTTAAAAATGATGTCTTGACCCATTTTAAGGCTTTGTGTAGAAGACAGTCATTTTTTTTTTTAAATTGGGAACAGCTAATCTAGACTATGCTGTAAACCTTCCCCCTTATTAAAAAATCTTCAAATCAACCTCTTTAATTTCCCAGGACCAGGCAGCCATTAACCAAGAGATTAATAGTTAATTTCAGGTTTCATTTGACTGAGTTTAAGAGAGAAATGCTGAACATTACTTCTGGGTGTTTCTATGAGGACATTTCCAGAAGAGGTTAGTGTTTAAATTGGCAGAGCAAGAACATCTGTACTTGCCAATGTGGGTGGCATTATACAACTTGCTTCTCTCTGAAGTTGTTTTCAAAGGCAGAGAAAAAGCCATTTCTTCCCTAACTCTGGAGTATTAAGTTCTCTTCTCTTGCAAGAATTCCAGATAGTAAGCTTTTAAACACCAAAAGTATACCAATAGGACCCTCCTCTGCTTGAATTTGAGGTTTTTGTAATGAAACCTACAGGTACCTTGTCAGCTTACCATGTTCTTAGACTTTCCGAGTGGGCCTGAATGATTTGTCCATAAGTCTATATCCAGCAGATAGAAGCCTGCAAGGATTCTTGGTCTCTATGATTGCATAATCAGTTCTCATATTAAATAGCTTAAAGAGCTATCTCTGTTTATAAGACCTATTAGCTCCGTTTCTCTGCAAACCAGAATGCATTGGACTGCTCAGGTTCTGCAGCACACATTAGAAGTATAAAAATTTTAGACTGATTCAATCTGCCCACTTTTTGCTCCTGCAGAAAACACAACAAAGGATCTTGACTTCTGTTTCCCTTTCTTTCCTTTTGCCTTGGTCATAGGAGTCCTTGTCCGCAGTTTCTCTCTCTCTCTCTTCTCTTGCCTTTTGGATAACACTGGCCTTCCTTGAAGAGGTCTCTCTTTCTATTAATGGCACGCTGGGCTGTCTATAGGTTACTATAGGTTGGTATAACCATACCAACTCTCCATTTTGCATTTCTGGCCTTACCACCCTTCTTTCTTAGTTCTATGCCTAAAGCCTAAACATAGTTTAGTTTGGATATTCTAGCCAACTGTAACACTGAGACACTCATAACAAAGTTGTCTTTTGTTAGAAGCTGAGTCTGTAAGTGTCACACCGTGGAGTTTCTTTCTTTCTTTTTCTACTAGCCTGTGAACTGGAGAAAGCAGAATGGTCTTTATCTTGGTAGCTCCCATTCCTAGAACCACTCTCCTCATAAGATAAGTTCCCTATACAAATAATAGATAACTTTGAAGTGTAACACAGGTGAGGTGAATTGGAAAGGCTTTAGGTATTCTAGCTTAGGAAAAGCTACAAATTCCTCTATTGATGACATTGGGTATTATTCTAGGTGATACTATAGGGAAATTATTATGCAACTTAATATGTTCTTTTAGAAGTATATAATCCATTTGAAAACTATTGACTCAGGCATTTGTCATTACACTCAAGATTTTTTCTAAAGAGTGGTATTAATAAATTAAAAAAATTATCCATTTTTAAAAATCCCATAACTACTTTTCACTGGTATGGAGGCTGCAAATGAGGCAGACCTGCCTGGTCTTTTTGCAATGTAACTAGTTATTCTTTCAGCAGCTTCTCTTGCTAGATTCTCCTAGCACTTCATAGCTCAAGGTTCTCTCTGACAACCAGTCTTATCCACAGAAACAGTCTCACCTAAGATCATGCCTATCTTTGGGGACATTTGCCTTTAAGGACCGTTCAGTGCAAGATCAAGTGATATAGCAACAGGTTTGGCCTTGTGAAACATCTCTGAGGTGTTTTCCTGATTCCAGAACTCCCAGGAAGATGGATCAAAGTGTCAGTGGCAAGTCTGTGCTGACATGCCCCTGCCTCTGGCAGGCCTGACACCTTCCCAGGTATGACTCCTTGGTCCTGCCAAGTGAACTCTGACATGCAGAGTATCTGTCTCAGAGGCTTGGTTTCTGTTACCCAGGAAAACAAACTTAAGACACATGAGCTAAAGTGAAATACAATTATGCCAAATGTGAAAAGTTGCTGTCCTGAATTACTGACTGATTTTTGTCTTGTTTTAAAAATGACGGTAGATTACAAAGCTTACAAATAAGTAAGTGACATTATTGAAAAGTATTGATAAAACACACATCTCATATGCTATTTTCCAAATTTTGTTGGTATTTTATAAAAACAATATTTACAACAATAAGAAATACCCTCAAGAGAAGAATATCTTTTTGGTTATTACTTTGGAGACAAAGTCCTGCTTGCTGTGTAGCCTGGCCTTGAACTCAAGTCTCCTGCCTCCTGAATACTGGAATTACAAGCTTTGCCACTGCACCTGCCTCAACAATATTAACTTATATGAATTTTCAAAATAAATAATGTAATTTACACATTTTAAACAAACCAACTATAATGTTTACAAAGAGTGTATTAGGAATACTGAATGGAAAAAAAAAACAGAAATATATTTAGCTCTTCACAAAACCATGTATTACTATGCAGTTATTTTCATAGTATTATCTAATGCTGTGCTAACCTTGTGGTTATTTCAATCATCCTAAATATGTCTTATTTTCTGGTGGAAATCACACACACATAGAGATTTTTCAATCCACAGTTTCTCTTTACTGCTAAGGTGTTCAATTTCCCTGCGATTCTGATCAAACAGGAAAAGCTCCTCCTCATCATAAACAATTTAGAGAATGGTTTATTTGGAGACTCCTTACTCACCCAAAGACTGTTTTCCTTTCATTTATCTTTGCTCTCAATAAAAGGATCACAGCAGTATTGGGAAATGATCAAAGAAAGGTGGTGAAGGGCTCTGGGGGGGAAGTTTCTGTTTTTGTGTGGTTTTAGTAAGAGATGATTAATTGGATAAAATACCTTCCAGAGCTTCTGATATAATATAATCAGATAAAAAGTAAAAACATTCACACTGTGGTGAATGTTTTCTTCCTGAGCTTCATGTGGTATGTGAATTATATCTTGGGTATTCTGAACTTCTGGGCTAATATCCACTTACCAGTGGGTGGATACCTTGTGTGTCTTTTTGTTTTTGGGTTACCTCATTCAGGATGATATTTTCTAGTTCTATCCATTTTCTAGGAACTTCATGGTTTCATCATTTTAATAGCTGGGTAGTACTCCATTGTGTAAATGTACCACATTTCTATATCCGTTCCTTTGTTGAAGAACATCTGGGTTCTTTCCAGCTCCTGACTATTATAAATAAGGCTGCTACAAACATAGTGGAGCATGTGTCCTCATTACATGTTGGAGCATCTTCTGGGTATACGCCCAGGAGTAGTATAGCTAGGTCCTCAGGTAGTACTATGTCCAATTTTCTGAAAAACCACCAAACTGACTTTCAGAGTGGTTGTACCAGCTTGCAATCCCACCACCAGTGGATGAGTATTCCTCTTTCTCCACATCCTCACCAGCATCTGCTGTCACTGAGTTTTTGATCTTAGCCATTCTGACTGGTGTGAGGTAGAATCTCAGTGTTGTTTTGATTTGCATTTCTCTGATGACTAAGGATGTTAGAAGGGGGAACAAAATACCCATTGGAGCAAATACAGAGACAAAGTTTGGGGGCAGAAACTGAAAAAAAGGCCATCCAGTGACTGTCCCACCTGGGAATCCATCCCATGTATAGTTACCAAATCCATAAATTGTTGTGGATGCTAACAAGTGCTTAGTGACAGGAGCCTGATATAACTCTCTCCTGAGAGGCTCTGCCAGTACCTGACAAATACAGAAGTGGATGCTCACAGCCATCCATTAGACTGAGCTCAGGGTCCCTAATGGAGGAATTAGAGAAAGGACCCAAGGAGCTGAAGGGGTTTGCAACCTCATAGGAGGAACAACAATATGAACCAAACAGCACCCCCAGAGGTCCCAGGGACTAAACCACCAACCAAAGGGTACACATAGAGGGATCCACAACAATATGAACCAAACAGCACCCCCAGAGCTCCCAGGGACTAAACCACCAACCAAAGGGTACACATAGAGGGATCCATGTCTCCAGTCACATATGTAGCAAACGATGGCCTTGTGGGACATCAATGAGAGGAGACGTCCTTGGTCTTATGAAGGTTCATTGCCCCAGTGTAGGACTATGCCAGGACAGGGAAGCAGGAGTAGTTTAGTTAGTGAACAAGGGGAGAGGGGGAATGATGGAGGGGTTTCAGAGGAGAAATGAGGAAAAGGGATAAAATTTGCAATGTAAATAAAGAAATCTCTAATAAAAAAGTAAAAAAAAAAGTAAAAACAAACAACTTTATCTTATTTTTTCTTTTTCTTTTTCTTTTTCTTAAAAACAAAACAAACTTGATCTGAAGTTGAGAAATAACGTGGTTCAGGTTAAGTTTTCTATGCCTAAAATGTGTTTGCTTAAATTGAAGCAGCGGTGGTAATCTTTTGGTAGAGAATAGAACATTGTGGGTTCAAGATTACCTTAGCTTAAGTTTACATGTCCTCATGATTAGAGTACTCTCTATAAAAGCTAAGTAGGCAGAGGAATGAACTGAGAAAGCAATGTCAGTCAATGGGCTGAAACATGAAGTGAATTACCTTATTTCTACTTTGAACCTTCACTGTAATTTAGAGCTAATGAAACAGTTGTCATTTTGAACTGTTTTTTTTGTTTCACAATCTAGGGGAATACAAGCAACCAGAGATCTGACTTTTGACATAGAGGTAGACAGATTATCAACTATCATAACCAAGTTTGTTGTGAAACTTCCTTTATGACCCCTGCTTTCCTGTGATGACATTTCTTCACTGATGCCTTCTGCTGCTGCTTTGGAAGATGACCGTGAGATGGACACATGTGTAATCCCCCATAGTTAAAATCTCATGAGATACTCAGCAGATGCATATAGCATCTTCATTAAGATTTATGCTACCAGTATGGATCTAGGTTTGTAATTCAACACTGTCACCACAATCTTGGACAAATGTATTACGCTAGCATCTTGAGCTTCCGTTACTGACAAATGAGACTAATTAATTATTACTGCCTCTTACTCAAAGTGCCGGTGTGAAGAGGGATGTGTGAGGATCATGTAGGAAACATGCTACTCACTGAGAAATGTGATGGTTTGAAAATAAAATATCATCCATGGACTCTTGTCTTTGAATTCTTAGTCTCCAAATAGTTTCACTATTTGGGAAAAATATAGTACCTTCCAAAAGGTAGGATCTTATGGGATGATATTTAGTAAATAAATATTCATATGAACTGCGAGTAAATTTTCTATTCACATAATTCAAATCATGAAAAATATGTAGGGATTATTTACTTTCCATCTTCTTTTTCTAAAATGAATATTAGCTTTACTGAGCTCAAAGAAAATGATATACATGGAGAGATTGTATGTGAGTGTGTGTGTGTGTGTGTGTGTGTGTGTGTATTATATACATACAGAGAGTGCTGAGGAAAAATTAAACTGTGAGATAAGGCAACTCAACATACTGAAAGAGCAGGTGATATAGAATTATAAATTCATTGCAATATTTTGACTTGAATAATGATTTATAGCAATGAATATGAGACATAGTGACCAAAAATCATGTGTCCATAATTTCTGGTGATATATCTAGTTAGAGAAATTATGGTGTGATTTGAACTAAAGAAGAGAATTGTACTATGTATTCATTTGCAATATACAAATTTTGTTCATGAGTGTGATATTGCTAGGTGCTGTAACTCTACTCGGTTCCCAGTGTATAGCTGAGGAACGGACATGTATATTTATTATTTTGTGACATTCATGAATGTGCCTTTCTAATGCTTCTCTGTTTTCCATAAATCATATTAGTGTTTCTGTATTCCTCATCATCTGTATCTCCAGATAAGGATTATGTAAGCAATAAGAATGATACTTTAAACTGTTTTAACATTTTGTTTCTGTAGCAATAATAGAAGTTAAAAGCCAAGAATACATATGAACACAAAAAAAAGGTTATTTACAAAATCATTTGATGAACACAGTTGCTGCCTATGAGAGAACAGAACAGTGAGTATGCTACGTGCCAACGTGGCTGGGGAAATCTCACAAGGCTGCATCTATAGTGGAAAAGTTATATTTAGTCAGTGGCTGTTGAGGGAGGAAGAATGGGTTTTCTCCAGAGACAAGTTACCCCTCCCCATAGGTTACTCAATCCCATGAGTTATTTTAAAAACAAATGAATATGAATTGTGAATAACATCAGATTTGGGTGTATCCTCCACCCAATGTATGTGTGTGTGTGTGTGTGTGTGTGTGTGTGTGTGTGTGTGTGTGTCTGTGTGTGTGTATGTGTGCATGTGCACCCACGCACATGCAATGGATTTGTGAAGAAAGGTTAGAAGTGTAATTGCAGTACTCTTTGTGTGAGATTTTCAAAACCAGCAGGCCCCCTGCCTGGGAGCAGTCAGCCAACCCAAACTGGACTCAAGGGGGAGGGCAAGAGGAAGAGAGACATGAATTTGAGGGGGGGGGGTAAAGAGGTGGGAGGAAGATCTGAGCTAAGATGGGGAGAGGGATGTATATGATCAGAATATATTGTGCAAAATTCTCAAAGAATTAAAAGCATCACTTTTTTATATGGTAAACCTTTAAGCATAAAACATTTAAATAAAAAAACTATCACTCTTGATAAAAGATCAGTTGATGAAGAATTAATACTTACCTTAAACTAAGTGTAAATGAAAAATAGTAGTCCTTGTTCTGGTCTCCCATAAGCAACAATAGCTTTCATCAAACAGTTTTGTAAACTTTACTTAGTGGACCTTCAAAGGGCAAGAGAGATCACATGTTAACAACTAACTTTAGGAATTACATAATAAGCAATTATGGCTTATTATATAAATATTTCTAAAGCTTTGATAAACAATATCTATGGCACCAAATTATATTTATTTCATTTTCATTAATCTGTATTAATTGTACACATCAATGGAATATAATGTTATATTCTATACATACACATAGTATGTACAGATCAATACCAATCTCTATTTGTTCTCCTGTCTCCTCACCTAAACTGTTTGTAAAGACCATTCTACATTTAAGTCAACTTTCTTCTCCCTTTTCTGTATGAAAGTGGGAATACAGATCTTATATTTCTGTGCTGATGCATTTTACTAAATGTGTTTCCTCTAGTTTCAGCCATGTAGCTGCAAATGATAGAATTTCATTTTATGGCTGAATACTCTGTTGTTTGACTGATTAGTGCATCTTTGTGAATTATGCTTATTCATTCATATGTCGATAAGTACCAACATTGATTTTTTAGTATGGCTGTCACAGATCCTACTACAGGAAGTGTGAACATGCCGGCATCTCATTAGAATACTGATTTCACAAAAACGGAATAGGCAAGCTGGCATATTTCATTCATTTATTTATTTTGGAACATGGTTTCAGTATTAACATGCCTTCTACCAAGTTCTGGGATTATGGGTGTTTACCACCATGTCTGTTTTGTAAGGAGCTGTTACCCTGTTTCCCACAATGGTTGTACTAATTTAACTTCTTACCAACAATGCATTTTTTCATGTTCATAACAGGCTTTGCTATTATTATTTTAGTGAAAGTAACTATAATTGGGGCGATATCATGTATCATCCTGACTTTAGTTTGCATTTAGTAATGGATAATAATGTTGAGCCTATTCCAGAATATTTGTTAGTACTTCATGGTTCTTCTTTGAAAAGGTTCTTGTTCAGATTATGTACCCAATTTTTAATTGGACCTCTTGTCTTTGTTACTAGATTTCTTGTCTGAATATCATTTCTTTGCTGAAGGAATAGCTGGCAAATGTCTCCATTCTGAGATTTACCCTATGTCATCATTCCCTTGGCTGTAAAGGATCTTTTTATTGATGTAACTCTATTTGTCTTTTGTTTGTTTCCTGTGCTTTTTGTGGTCATAGGTTGAGGGTTTTTTGTTGTTTTGTTTTGTTTTATTTTATTTTGACTATATTGATATATCTAAGTGTTTCCTATATGTTTTCTTCTAGTAACTTTACATTTGTAGGTCTTTTAGTTTGACACTATATTCTTTCTATGTAGTTTCTATGTGAGAAGGCAGAACCATAAGGAGGATACGTGATTTTTACCTTTTACTTTTCTCAGTGTCTTGCCTGTGCCTTCTACATAGTAACTTAATAGATGTTTGTCAAATGCATATCTGTTGGAGCATCTAGACATTGATCAAATAAGAAACTTCAGGCTTGGGCTGGCAAGATGGCTCAGTGGTTANTCCCTCCCTCCCTCCTTCCCTCCCTTCATTTTCTTTTTCTTTATTTGACTTTTACTTTCCTTGAAAATAGAATATTATCTGGTATGATATAAACTTGATTATTGTTCCCCCCATACTACTCCCTGTTCCTCCCCACATATCCACCCATTTCCACTTTCTCTTTAGAAAAAAACAGGCTTCTAAGAGATAACATCCAAGCATGAGAAAATAATAAGGAGGTAAAGAAAAAAAAATCATCCCATCAAGTCTGGCCTAGGCAACGCAACAGGAGGTAGAGAGCCCTAAGAGCAGGCACAAGAATCAGAGAGCCACTCGTACACACACTCAGGAGTCACATACAAATACTAAGCTGAAAGCTATGATACATACACAGAGGACCTGGTATAGACCAGGGTGGTTTCTGTTTTACTCTTTATGAGTTTATATGGGCTTTGCTCTCTTTGTATCCTTCAGCCCCTGTGGCTCTTACATTCTCTCTACCTTTTTTTCTTCTGTACAGTTTTCCCTGACCTCTGAGAAGAGAGATGTGATGGAGATATCACATTTAGATTCTTGTTCTCTGCAACTTTTGGCTGTGGGTCTCTGTGTCTTTTCCCTTCTGCTGTGAGAGGAAGCTTCTCTTATGCTGATGGAATAGGCACTGATATTGATTTATCAATAGTTGCAACCCCATCAGACATCAATGTTCACACATGAAAGTTATGTATATATCTATATATATCTATATATATCTATATCTATATCTATCGATCGATAGATAGATAGATAGATAGATAGATAGATAGATGAAAACATGTGCTCCAAACTGTCTTCTTTTGACACTCTGAAAGAAGTTTACCAGTGTCCCATGCTTATTAGAAATCAGGTCTGCTACATATGCAGCTAGAGACACGAGCTCTAGGGGTATTGATTAGTTCATACTGTTGTTCCACCTATAGGATTGCAGACCCCTTCAGCTCCTTGGGTACTTTCTCTAGCTCCTCCATTGGGGGCCCTGTGTTCAGGATAGCACTTGAAATGTAAATAAAGAAAATATATAATAAAAAAAAAGAGAGAGAGAATCTTACAGAAAAAAAAAAAAAAGAGAAAGAAATCAGGTCTGAGACCTCAGAAAAGTACATTTGTATTTTTGCTCCTAACATTCCAAGATAGCTTTCTCCCTTGGCTTTCCTGCAGAATTGGGTCACTAGGAAGGACAAAGTTCTGAGAAAACCTGTGACATGTAATTGTGATAGCAACAGCCCTCCCAGAAAAGAGGAGGCTTCAAAGGCAGTCTCTGAAGCATACATGTGCTAATATACGGTGCTTGAATCCTTTGAGTACTTCAAGATACTTCCTTTTTGCAAACGTTAAGGACACCTTTTCTTTTGCATGTTGTATCTGATCAGTACAGAGTCAATGATGACAAGGCAGTAAATGGAAGGTTCTAGTTATTTTTCTAAAGACACTCTACATGCATTTAAGTGAATGTTCTGACCCATTCCCCAGTGATGAATCAACCCAGTTGTTTTTGCGAGCTCCCCTCTGCTCGCAGAGCCAAGTCTTACCAGCTCCTTTGCAAACGGGAGGAAGCTTTGGTTGCAAACTGTGATTATTTCATGATGTGCTCTCTAGTGTTTCAGTGTCATATGATGGTGATTTCATAATGTTATGTCATTATTTCCAGTTCCAGTGTGTTTATTGTCTGACTTGGAGTTCCAGGACAAGCCATAACGTTAATGGCTTTTGCAATAAAAACATAGTTTGCAAAACAGTCTATATTGGAAACAATTACATATTTGGAAGTCATCTTTGTGTTTTTTCCTTTCTGAAAAATTTCTCCTGTTTCCTTTCTTTGTTTTTCTCCCATTACGTTGATTTTTCAGAGGTTACATTAATAGGTTAAAGGCAGCTTGTGTTTGGGTGGGATCATCATCTCACCGAATGGAGAAACTTAATAATGTAAGGCTTTTAGGATCCGAGGTTTGTTTTTCTCTATGGAAGCTGCTTTGCATTGGTCATTATCTTCATATGACTTTCTTCACACACTTCAACATGATTTGGTAAGTTTTGTATTGTTTAAGCCTTTCAGCTAGTTGTGGACAGTGATGGCTACCAGATGACAAGTTTACCTGTGCAGACATTGTATTGCTAGAATTCAGGGAGCATGAGGGTGAGTTATTAAATTACTTTTAAAACAAAGGCAGTAGAATAGTGTAGTGTGTGTGCTTGTGCTTGCGTGTGTGTGTGTGTGTGTGTGTGTGTGTGTGTGTGTGTGATTGCCATTTAAGTAGCTGGTAGAACAATTAAAGGCGGGAAGTGTCTTACGTGGGGTGTGCTTTATCATGGAGAAGAAAATATGGCAGCATTCAACTTGTGATGGTAGCTGCTCACATCCCAAGTCACCAGGATGCAGATGAGCAGCTGGAACAATAGACTAGACCTACTTCAGTTAGTTAGGCTGTACCTACAGAAGCTTCTATAATCTCTGTAATCTACAAAATCAGAACCACATACTGGAGGGGAAACACTAAAACAAGCAAGCAAGCAAGCAAGCAAGCAAATAAACAAACCAACAAATTCCAGCCTGTTGCAGATTTTTTTTGTTGTTGCAAATCACAAAATATTTTTTACTTTGTTGATATTTGTTGCTGTTTTTGAGTTATTGTTCCTGAGTTTGTACTGAACCTAAACTTAGTAGTATTAGTGATTTATTTCAAAGATGGGGTAACATTTTGCACTGGTGCAATAGTTTGTAGTGTGAAGAAGCTGTATATCTGAACAGTGACAAAAAATATCCCTGATTGAGAAGCATTCTGAAGTTTATCATGACACTAGATTTTCCACATTACTGGGCCCTTGAGATTAAAGCTCTGATATTTTTTGATTAAGCCTACAAAAGTCAGGGAAGGTGTATGTATCAAATAAATACTATGTTCTTTTATTAATTTATCAGTTTTGTTGGACAGATTGTCCTAGAAACTGCAAAGCAGTTTGGCAGTGTTTCCCGAGGAGCAAAGAAATCCTTAGCACTAAGTACTCAGGTATTAGCCTATACACTGTCACATACTTAGTGGGCAATATCTAAAAGCAGAACACACCCTGTGTGCATAACCACAGGCATATGCACTACTCTATATACAGCAACAGTCCCCTCCTCCTCCCCCCTCCTTCAAAACTGCAATTCAGTGTGGTGTTTAGGATCTGTGCTCTGAGATTAGAGGGTCAAGTTCAAATCCCAGCTCTGCCATTTACTAAGCTTTGAGTCATTGGGTAAATCAGTTAAACTCTTTAGGTGGCAGATTCCTTATTGGTAAAGTAGGCATAGTAATTGTGCCTTCCTCATACATTCGTTGAGAGAATTCAATGAGTTAATCCATGTAATGCGCCCCACACAATTCACTAAGCCATTCAATGGTAGTTGCTGTTATTATCCCTACCATATTGCAGGGAAGAATGCAAATCGGAAAGTAGGTCAGAGAGATTAATATGATGTTCCCTTCATATAAGTCTAATGTGGAGTCAGCTATAAAACGCAATTACTTTGTAAGTAGTAAACGTGATGCCTGCGATTAGCAGAGGAAGGTCTAGAGTTAAAGGCTGTCATTGCCCTAAGTACAATGGAGTTTTGTGCAGGAATTTCTGAATGAGTATCCTTTTCTCTTCTTTCTCCCGAAACTATAATGTTTTTTTTTTCATTTTTATTTTATTTTTGATGCAGGGTCTATTTTTTTCTTTTCTTTTCTGCAGGGCAGAAAGTCTCCTGAAAATTGGCACAAAGCAAGATGAATACGTGCTTGCTTCCCATATAGGTTTCTCTTTGTTATTGAGGGTATATATATGCTTAGAAGAGGGACCCAGTTATCGTTTTGCATTTACCCCATTTGATGATGCCCCTGTGAGCATGAGATTAACCCTTAACCTATATTGCTACTAGACCCTCAGTTTGAACATCTACAAGCATTTGCTTTACCGTTTTCCAAAATAATAACAATTTAAAACAGGGAGACTGTTCATAAACACGGAATTATCTGTGAGACAGGGCCAAGTTACACCAGCTGCACTGGCTCAGTTCCTACATCTGGGCTCTGAGGCGGGTAACAAAAAAAAAAAAAATCTCCATGAACAGTATTTTAAGAATTTTGGCAACATACAGGACAGGGGAATTAAAAAGAATTCTCTTCTGAAAACAGAACGAGTGGAAAAGATTCTGTTTGCTCACCACAGTTCAGTAAGCAGTCCAATAGGCCGAGACTTAGAGACAAACAAGCATGCCTGGAGTACTGTCCAAAGCCACCTTGTCCCCATAATCAAGGCCAGTGTACTTGCTGGCAGAGGCCCAGGAGCTGGCGATGGCAGGGTGTTCTGCAAAGCATAAAGTGGCTTCCCAGATTACTAGGTTTTAGCCTAATGGTAATAGTTCTCAGCCGTGAGTTGAAAATAAATCATCAGTTGGAAAACTGTAATTGCTTCCCCCTCTTCTTCCTCTTCCTCTTCTTCCTCCTCCTTTTCCTTCTCTTCCTCCTCCTCTCGATCCCCTTTTCTTCTCTTCTTCCCCCCTTTCTTCTTTCTCTTCTTGTTCCTCTGCATAGTTCTCCTTCATCTTCTGTCCTTAAAAATAAATCAGATTGTTTTCTTTCGTTGCTTCTCTAGGGGTTTCGTGCATTCCCATATTGCTGCATTCACTGTATGCAAATAGGGAAAGGAAAAGAGATGTGTAAAAAAAAAACACTCTCCTCAGAAGCAGACTAAGAATTATATTCTCAAAATTCATAAAATTTAAGCACTGAAGTAAAGGAGAAGTGTAAATAACACACGGGGCCTTCAGTATAGTGACTGACAGAAAAGGAAAGAAAAATGACTATTTCTAAATAATTGCACTATAGTTTCATCTTAATGAAATGATGGATCCCTGTTTCTAGAAAAGCTCAGCAGACTCAGAATAATTTTATAGTCCAGAAGACCCCAAATGGCAGAAAATAGACAAATCAAAATGGCACATTGGGTCATTATCTGATATATTAAGATAGAAAACATGGAGTTTCAGTTGGATGTTGGGGTGCAAATCATCCAGGAAGATAGTTATTTCAATGCTGAGTAGTTGGAGCAAATCTGTGAGAGAATAAAAGAGGGCCAAGACCTTTCGGGCTTCAAATGGAAACTGTGACAAAAGGTTTGGAAGAAGAGATAGATCGCTTTCTTGCTGACAGGATTTCTGGAACCTGATCTAGCAGAGCACGGGGAGAGGCACAGGAAGACAGACGGGCACAGGATACCATCATTCAAGCCGGTGTTGTCAACTCTACGTTGCAAGAGAATAAAAAGCATAGATGACGTTAGATGGTTTACAAGTTTTAGACTATGTAATCAGATTGTGCAACTGGAAAAATGAGAGAGATCATGATATCTAAAACCAGCTGCTGGTTCCAGGCAGCACAACTTCTGTGAAAAAGAGCTAGGATGAGGATGGAAACATAAAAGTATTAGGATGTTGTCTCCATATTAGCAGACGAGGAAGGGCAGTAAATCCTGGACTCCAGTGACTAGAAAAACTGCCTGGATTGATGAAATAAGAAAAATGAAGGAAGAAAATAAGAGAAAAGGCACCTTCTATACAACTGTGGGTTTTTTTTCCCATTAACTGCCTTATTCTGCTGCTGTTTGTTTGCTACTTCATGTATTAAGAACTCTTCCTCCCATCTGAAATCTTGTTCATGGCAACCTTCACATATGGGAAGGCCTTTGGTGTATTCCCTATATCAAATATTGTAATGCTTTCTCAATGAGATAATTATGCTCTTTTCTCATAAAAAACTAATGGGTCATATAAGTGTCTCTATTAACCTCTTTTCTTCCATAGATACTTCTTAAGCCTGACAAATGTATCTCTGCTATTTGATTTACTTACTGAAAGAACACACTAGTGTCTCTTCTATTATTTCTATATAACGACCCCTCTTAATCTTTACAGCGTTAAACACCAATCATCTTATTAGTTATTGATACTTTGATGATTTGACTTGGTCTTGTTGGGTTGTACTCCAAGAATTCCCTAATTTATCCGATTGGCCCCTGGGCTGAGAAAAACTGAGATTCCATGACTATCCCGCTTCTGGAGTTTTACGTGTGGTATCTCCCTCAGGGTCAGTGAAAGGGAGCCACAACTGTCATGCTCAAAGGTAAGTGTTGAGAGAAAGAGCCAGGTGGAAACCATGTTACCTTTTATGATCTAATCTTGGGAGTTAAACAGTGATACTTCCTCTCCCATTTCATTCTTTGATGGAAGCAAATATATTGTCCAAGTGGAGGGAAAGCCAAGTGCACCGTTGAGGAAAGAGGGCCTAGGAATTTGTGACCAGTTCTGAAATCCTTGATAGTCTCCATCAGTTTACTCTGCTCACGAAGAGTTTTAGGAGCCTTTTAAAGTTATCCATCTGTGTTTAATGTCACAATATAAAGCACTTATCAAGGCTATTATTCAATTCAGATTTCAGCAAGTATGTACTGAAGATCTGCCATATATCTACATAGGGAATACAGTAACAAAGACTCAAGTTCTGAGTGTATACCCATGATGGCCATAATGAAACAGCCAAATAAGGGGGTGCACACTACTCTATTAAAACATTTTCCTCAAAAAGGTTAGCAATGACTTTCTCTCAATCCACTGGTGCAAACTGGTGATATTTACAACAATCAGTATCTGTCATAGTTAATATTCTTGATACATTGAGATGCACTGATTTTTCTTTTACTTTTTTTCTTTTTTAATTTTTTTTTTTTTTAGAATTCTGACTCCTTGGTTGTCATTTTATGGACACCCTGTAATTTCTTCTTCTACTTTGCTACCTCTGTTTTTTCTCAACTGTTGTCGATACTTTAGAGCTCAGTTCTGGATCCTTTGCTCTTCCCATTTACCGTTTGAAAGAGCCTATTTTAGCTTACCAATTTTAATGCTACTTATAGGCAAATGGCTGCCAATTTATCTCCCAATTTATCTTTCTACTGTTCCTTAACCTTTATCTAATGGCCTAGTGACATAAAAGACCTGCCTACTTAACAGAAAAAAACTTAGCTGGTATTAACTAGAAATTTTGATGTCTCCAAGCAATAAAGCCCTCCTTTGTTATAATTCACATCTGAGTGAATTACACTATCATTTATTCTCATGCAAAATGCCTATGGGTCACTTTTGATAATCACTATATTTGGAAGTGTCTCCCAAAGTCTATGAACTGAAGGCTTGATTCCCCAACCTATGATAGTATTAAGAAATATGGTGTCTCTAGGAAGTCGGGGCTAGTAGAAGGAAGTTTAGTCATCCGGGCATGTCATTAACAAGGATATTGTGACCTCAGTCCCTCCCGACTTTTTAGTAAATAGAGGTAACCAAGCTTTCCCTACAACATATCCTTACCATGATGTTTTGTGCTTCCAGAAGCACAAAGTAATGAGGCAGACACACCACGAACTGAAGTCTTTGAAACCTTGCTCTCCCTGCTTCAGGTATTTTTTTTTTTTTTAACAGTGACTGAAAATGGTTAAATACAACTCCATCTTTTGCTCTGTTACTCTTTGCTCTCTATTTACCAACTCTGCTAGTGTTTCCTCCAAAATAAATAATAGCCAGTCCATTGTCTTCTTTGTATTTCTTTAGCTACAATGATCATCTATTTACATACAGTGTCAAGCTCCTGGACTGGAGGAAGTGCTTAATGAGAATGGTGAGTCAATGTGTAATAAGCACCATGGGTATTCTTACTAGCCATAGTGTTGAAGACAGTTGGGTAGGATGAATGGTACAGATAAGGGGGGGGGGGAGCCATCAAAGCCTTTGGGATACTAAGCCTTATTTTTAAAATCCTGTAAATACTGACCTTCATTTAAGATAGTAGAACAGAAACATTCTGCTATGAAATTTATCTTTCCATAACTTATATGGAAACTAGGAAGCTGGATGTTAACAGCTCAAGACATATTTTTTTTTCCTGTCCTGCCCTGTCTGTCAAATTCTAAATGAAAAGAATATTGTTCTATATATTTCACATTTAAGATTTCTTTTCTTTCTGTTAAGGTAAAACTTTTCTTTTCCTTCCTTCTTGGGTGTTTTGGAAGAACATTATAATAGAGACTTGCCAGAGAAAATACATTTTTCTTCCTAAAAGTAAGTGTGGATTTTAACTTTAAAATATCTTTTCAGAAAATGTCCCTGGAAGCACAGTGCAGTGGTATTGAAAAAAAGCAAATATCTTTATGTATCTTGACACTTTCATAGGAAATAATAAAACGCCCCCATTTCTCAGAAGTATATGACTCAGTGTCCAATACCCAACATTTTATTTTGGAGGAAACTGTTCATCTAGATTATGCTCACTTCCTCTACAAAGCTGCAATCAGCCTTCAAGCTGGGCCAAGAAGGACTGACTTGTTTTGGCTTTCTCATTTTTCCTTAAATTTTTATTTTCCTATTTTTCTGAGTTACCTTAGAGGCACTTATATCTGCCATGATTACCAGGTTGAACCTTTTTTAAGAGCACTTCACAAAGGCATTAAAACAAACTGGACAGCAAGGTATGACTTAGGTAAAAAACTCACCTTCATTTGGCTTCTGTCAATGGACTTTGTAAAAATAAATTAAGAGATTAGTATAAGGAAGAGAAGAGGAAATAAAACAAAACCAAAGACAATTGAAAGGGGCAAGATTCTGGCCATACCCGGCAACCAACTATCTGGCTGGAAACACGTGAGAATTGTTGGGATAGCAGGATGCTCAAGGCTTCCTGTAGGAAAAGTTCCTCGACGAAGTCACTGGAGGAGTCAAATGAGCCAAGGCAACCTGAGATGCAGATGGCTACGGGAGGGGGTGGGTAGGGGAGCAGGGCGGGGACGCGGGAGGGTAAGGGAAAATTTCTGGATAACATGTGAAATGTAAATGAAGAAAATATCTAATAAAGAGAAAAAAATAGAAAAAAAAAAGAAAAGACACTTCCTCTTTTTAACTTTCATCACAACTTAGTACTTGATTTCCTTTTCATCTTCCATAGATATCATTAAACAAGCACTAGTAATAGTAACAATGAAAACGAACATTTTTTTTTTTGTTTCCTGTCTGCCAGGCATTTAAATACTTAATATATACTCAGCATTCTTCCACTAAAGAATTAGAGGTCTGGGAGAGGTGTGGGACTGGAGAGATGGGTCAGTGGTGAAGCACACTAACTGTTCCTCCCTCCAGAGCATCTAGGTTCAATTCGAAGCACCCACATGGTAGCTCACAACTCTTTTCACATAGACATATATGTAGGCAAAACACCAATGCACATAAAAACAAACAAAAAAAAAGAATTAGAATCTGTCATCCGCTGAATAACAGCAGCTGTGTCAACTTGTACATATACATACATATAAACACACACACACACACACACACACACACACACACACACACACACACACACACACAGAGGCATACACAAATTTGAAAGCAACAAATGCACTAGTTGAGAAGAAGGCATTAGCCAAAGTAGGAGAGGATAATAGAAGGCCATAGGTGGAGGTGGATATGATCACAATATGTGGTATACAATTATAAAATGGTCAAATATAAATATGTAAATAAAAGGTACTCTACTTTCAGTTGAAGAAAGAGAAAAAAAAAGAATTTGGTGAAGATTAGAAGCATAAGCTGGTTTAAAGTAGAGCTTCAGCTCAGCTGTGTTTGACTTCCAAGGTGACAGACACAGATATAAGCCTCTTATCCTCTGTCTTGCACATCCTCCGTATCTGTTCCCTCCTTACCGGTCTTCAGTGGCTGTTCTCTCCTAAATCTGCAAGGGCACAAGGTGTAATCATCTTGGTATCTCCTGGGCTTGGGTAAGCCTTCTAAATTGAGACTGTACTAAGTTCAGCCCTGGTGAGGCGACCAATTATAGTATCCTTTTAGCTTCAACTCGAGAGAAATCCCCAGAGCAAGTGTTAAACTTGCTCACCCACACAACTTCCTCTCTTGGCTGAAGGTCAGAGAAAATGAATTCTGGATCCTGCATAAAGTCTCACTCAGGAAATAATAACTGCCATAGCCCAAGTACTTGGAGTCTCAACTTTGAAACTGAGTTCATGGTCATTACCCAATTTTATAGGTTTTGATAGGGTGTGGGTCTGGTTTCTAAAAAATAAATACACATTCCTTGCTATAATTTATGAAGTCTTGCCTTTTAAATTATAACAGATATTCTACAGATTAGTAGCTCTTTGAAGACAGTATTTTTCAATGTAATCCCCTCTCACAGTATTTAATGTTTCTGAAAAAAATATATCACTTGTATGCCACATTTCTGCCTTCTGCATAAAGTTGAAAACAAAATACCTCAAGGAACACAGTATTTAATATAGTTTTCATGTTAACTTCAAACATTTTTGGGAGGACAGGCCAACTTAGTATTCACTGTCGCCTTTACTTTTTATCAATGGTTCAGAAAACCAACTTTCTTTCCTGTCAGTTGGTCTTGATGTTCTCTACTATCTAAAATCATAATTTCTTTAGATGTTTCTGTTCCCTTGCTCCTAAGGGTAGGTGAAATCTTCATTGCCACTTCTATTCTTTAATACTATCCCATGTTGCAATGTTGTGTTTACATATTATGATATTTTGTGTATATATGTATTATGTATGCATGCCTGTATTCCTGTTTATATGTGTGTGGGCATATACGTGTGAGCATGAATGTGGAAGCATAAATTTGACGATGTGTGTGTCCCTCAATTATTCCATATTTTGTATTGAGGTAGATCCTCATGTTGAATTGAGAGCTTCCCACTCTGCTAATCTAGCTAGCTATCTTGCTTAAACACTCCTTCTCCCAGACCCTGTGCTCAGTGGTCCTCACGACGTGTTTAGGTTTTAAATGGGTTCTGTGGTTCCAAGTTCTGTCCTTACATTTGTGCAGGAAATAAATTACCAACTAGATATCTACCCAGTCATAATGATATATATTTTAACAACTTAATAACTGAATACTGTCCCTCTACAGCATAAGATAAATGCAGTCAGAAATNATACATATTTTAACAATATCCATCCATAAGACAATATGGATATAACACATATTCAGAGACCATTGAATAAATAAATAAGTTAGTAAGAAAAATAATTAAATTATGCTTTGCATTATATTTCACTAGACTATGAGTATGGCATATTTTTAAAAAAGCTCTATGCATGTTTAGTGAACATCCCTGGGTTTATGATCTGCTCAGGAACTGAAGACAAAGCAATGAATATGATCATATACAATATCTATTGTTATGAAGCTTTTAGGAACAGCTAGAGAATAAAAATACATATATTAAGAGAAACTTAGAAATAGCATTATATAGGTGATCAAAGCTGTAGGAAGAGTATGAGACACTGTGTGAGAGAAAACTAGAAGACTGCTTTAAATTGTAGTTAAGGTTTTTACTCTGAGATACTCTATGTGGTTTGTGATTTTGCTTTACTTTTATGTGTAATCTTTATGTCTCATGTAAGGAAACACAATAGTAATAAGAAGGATTAAACCTATTTGTCTGTTCTCAAAATGATAAACTTAATGTATAACATACAGTAGTGGCTTATTACATTCATAGTGATTGGAAATACATTCTGATCAAATTGATAGAAATGTAAGGAAAAGCAACTGGAGAAATTTCTACTGCTTAAATTTCGACTGTCCCTAAAAGTTTCATAATAATAGATATTTTATAAAATTGTATTCATTGCTTTGCCTTCAGTGCCTGAGCATATCAGAACCCAGGGTTGTTCACTAAACACACATTGCTAGGAAAAGATTTCTTGATAATCCAGCTCATGGATAGTAATTTTTAAACCCAAATCTCATGGGAGTTCAAGATAGCCCCACTAGTTATATTCTAAGCCTCTCCATGAAAGGTGATCCAAATGAGCTGTATTATTGTCTGTGACTGATGCTTAGTAATTATTAAAAGTAATTCATTCTCTTTTCAAGTTAATATAATTTAAGCAAACTCTTGGAAAGAGTCAGCTATGGTATACTCTTTGAAAGATCAACAATTCCGGCCAATAGCTAATATAATGAATTGAAATTATCATTTATTCTATTCCTGATCCTTCTCTCATATGTCCTTTATTCGGCTGAGATCCAACTTAAATACCTAGCCACTGAAGTGGTCTGTTACGAGACTGGCAGATATTAGAACAGAGGAGAAGTGTTGATTGGTAGTTAAGAGATATAAGTTTTAAAAAAATCAGAAGCTGATTTTACAGTGTAGAAGTAGAATTACCTTTTTATTTCCCTCTCTTGAGAGAAAGAAAATATTTCTTCACTGTTTTGGTTCAGTTAAATCCTAAAACAGCAGTGTGATGGCTGAAATTATTTATTAATTTACTTCCGCTCTGTACTTAGAAATAAAGAAATAAGCCTTTAATTAGCTTAACAACAAGGCTCGTGTATTTTTTATTTTCTACTTGAACATATGTCATATAGATACATAGATGTAGATATACATTATAGATATAATTATAGCTGTAGATGTAGATTGTAGGTATAGGTATATTGCTTTAGTTACGTGAGGTACTTGCCATGGCACATGTGCAGGTGTTTGAGGACAGTTCTGCCACGCTTCCCCCATTCCTGTGGTTTCCAGGGTCAAACTCAGCAGGTCAGGCTTTCAATGCCAGGGGCAAGCTTCTTTATCTATTAAGCTTTATCGCCATCCCTAATTTATTATTGCTTTTTCCTGTAGAAGAATTTAGATGGATAGGGATGTTTAACATTGCTGCTTACCAATATAATAAGTCAAGTGTCAGAAACCCCTTTATTGTTAATATATAATTATCTAATTATATTTTCCTACTATAAAAAAATAATTCTCTGAGTTACCTGGACAATGTAAAGTTGGGGGAAATTTTCCATCCTTAACTTTGGGAATAGATGTTGGTAATTCCAGTGAGGCTTCCAAATCCAGATGACCCAGTTCATTTTATTTCAGGGCAATGAGCAGATGGTGAATGTTCTCAGTCTATCTGGCATTAACGTGCACTCTGTCACCATAAGATTTAACAGTGGCAGATGGCAGTTATGTTAGCAAACATTCAGTTCTCCCTGCTCCATTCTGCCCTTAGGACTGAGGAAGGCCCAGCCATGGCGCACAGCTGAGTCCCCACTAATCCTGAGGAGAGAATGTCAAGCCACCGGAAGCCCTCACTTATGTGGGCTTTCCGGGCAGCAGGTACAACTGGGCCCTCTTCAAAGGCTTGTGGATGCCCTGGCCTCCATGTGAAATCCTTTTAACTATCCAGTGACATCCCAGGGCCTGGCTGAACAAGTCTATGGGATGGGTGGGGTTTCTCACCCTCTGTGGAAAGTTGCCTGGATATTTAAGGACAGCCTTTCTTGGCCTCTGTGGACTTGGCTGAATAGTAATGTAATGAACCATCTTTAGCAGAGTGTTTTTCAATAACATGAGTCACTAGATGGTTTTGGTTACTGAATGAAAACATTAAGAAAATCCTGTGATTTGCACCCCCACCCCAACCCAAGGACACTCTCTACTTTCTGGAATCTAGGTGGGACAATGTCAGATACTGCACATGGGATTCTGCAAAGTTGTTAGTGACATCCTAATTGCAGCACACCTGAAATAAAATGACAATAGCTCTTATTACTTTTTTTTAAAAGTAACTCTAAATTACTACATAAATAAATGAAGACTATGAAGATACTGTCTTGAGAAATGTTCAAAGTCTGACAGAATCTATAATATAATGTCCATTTGTCTTAGGATCTTGCAAAGTACATTCTATAGTAACACATATAGGAAATGCATTCAAAGTATGTCTGAGAGACTATCAAACCATTTATCTCTGCTTTATGGGCACATACTTTTCACCTATAAGATTTTAAATTCTTAATTGTTTGAACAACCTCTTTTTGATGCTGCTAGCTCTTAATCCTAAGCAGATCAGATGGGCAAAGCCTAACCAAGACAAAAGCAACTGATACCTTAAATTGCACACATTCAGCAATGCAGAGTTGTTACCAACAGACCTCTGAGATATGCCAGAAAAGACATAGATCATTCACATCTGAGTTGGGAAATGGAGCTAAAGGGCAAGGCTGCAGGCTTATTATTCATTGCCGCTTGAAACATGTGTAAGGATAAAGCCTTTTGATCCTGGTCACAGCCTGACTCACCAGCTTACCCATGACGTGTAGCCATAAGCTGCAATCTGTTTCTGGACTCAGGCCCTGCATTACTGAAGAGCGATATGCAAGCCTTTTAGCAGTTCACAAGGCTCTCTCAACACTGGTCGTGTTGCTCTGGGTACAGTCTGTGTGAGCTAGCTTTTAGGAAGTGAAAAATGGCTGCAGTAAATGTGTTGGCAGTGTATCAAGATGGCTTAGGACATAGCAATGTCAGTCTTTGAGCAAAACATTGGGAGTACGTTAGACACACATATTAGGAGAGGTAGTCCTTTTCTAAAGATTTAGATGGCTAAATGTATTGATTAAAACATGGTGCATTTAGAGGAGTGTCAGGACAAACTTATCTTAACCTAATTGGCTCAGTTTTTCTTGATTTCAATGGCACATTCATGAACACATCACAGTCGCATATAGATGTGTATGCATACATATGCACATGTATTTATTTGATTTGTTATTTACCTAACATATTTCTTTAAGCCATATTTTCATCTCTAAAATGAAACCCATTGTATTTTATGTGAAATGCAACTTTGATTTCTTAAGTATGAGTACAGAGTAACACTCTGCAGTGTGATTTTTTTTGAGCAGGACTATAAATTAAATGGATTCAGATTTCTATAGAACTACATTTTGATTTCCCCTCTTTATATTTTCAGAATTATTTATACGGCTGTCTGAATACTCTGACTTGATTTGCCTTGGGGCCTACCTAAATTTATTTGTGTTAATCTCACAAGAAAAATGACAAATGCATTTTTTCTTTTGGCTTTGAAAGTGAACTGGGAGCTTTTTAAATATTTAAAAGGTAAGGCCGCTGGGTTTTAGAGAAGTTATGGACTCTAACGTGATAAAGCTCAACGAACTTGGGATTTTAATAAGGTCAATAAAATAGAGTAGAGCTGCCACTGAATCTCAGTCATCAGCAAGGGGAGCTGTTTTGGTGTCCCTATAATAAAATATTAAGACGAGGTATCTGTAGGAGTCTAGTAAATAAATGGTGAAAGCAGGATCTAAGAATTAATCACCTACTCAAATGGCTGTTTCTAAAGTAAGTTACAACAAAAGATAAAATGCAGCATCAAGAAACTTACTTTCCAAGTCTTGAAGTATTTTCTTTTTTGAATCAAGAAACTACACAACAAAATAAAGTTAATATTTATACCAGTGTTTTAAATATATTTCCTTATTTTTTGAAATTAATAGTCATATTATCTGCCAATATCTTATGGACAATCTCCCCCTTGATATATCTCAAATTTATAACCTCTTCTTTTAGTTGTTGTTACATAAATATGTGCATATATACATACATGTTTATCTAGTTATACATATTTTACAATTTAACAACTATTCTTTTTTTTTTAAAGAAACTCATAAAATGAGAATAATGAGAGAATTCTCTCAACTGGGAATTATGTTTCTTTTAAGTATTTTGTTGTTGTTCTTAAAGAACACAATTAAATTTTAATTTAAAAACGTAGAAATACACTTAACATTTTAGGTTTGTTAACTTTTGATAATTTCATATTGCATTCAATGTGATGTGATTATAATATTCTCCCCTTGGGATGCCATCTTATCACCTCTCAGCTCCAGAGGACCACGTTCTGCCAACATTTTCCCCCTCACATCCTCGCAATCATTATTTCCTTCCTTCCTTCCTTCCTTCCTTCCTTCCTTCCTTCCTTCCTTCCTTCCTTCCTCCCTTCCCTCCCTCCCTTCCTTCTTTCCATCCCTTCCCATCTCCACCCCTCGTCCCCCTTAGTTCTCCTCCCTTTCTTTTCCTTTTTCCTTTCCTTTTCCTTTCCTTTTTCCTTTCCTTTTTCCTTTCCTTTTTCCTTTCCTTTCTCCTTTCCTTTCTCCTTTCCTTTCTCCTTTCCTTTTCCCTTTTCCCTTTCCTTTCCTTTCCTTTCCTTTCCTTTCCTTTCCTTTCCTTTCCTTTCCTTTCCTTTCCTTTCCTTTCCTTTCCTTTCCTTTCCTTTCCTTCCCTTCCCTTCCCTTCCCTTCCCTTCCCTTCCCTTCCNAATGTAACTGCATCATTATCTCCTTACCTTTTCTAACTCCTTTGATGTACCTCCTCCTCCACCTTGCTCCCTCTATAATCTATGGCCTTTTTATTTTTTCTTTCACTGTTATTGTGATGTTATAGTCACAGCTCTATGTTATGGCAAAGAGAAGACTATATCAGGGTGTGCTATGGCTTAGTGTATTTCAAGATGTCAAGGTATTAGGGCCAAAGTGTGCTCGGACCAGATTTACAGCTGACTACTAAGTACTCAGGAATTACATTCCTATTGTTAGCTTTTGAGGCATTGATACAGCTATGATGGAAGTATTCCCACCAAAGAAATTTGCAACTGCTGCCAATCAAGTCTTTGCTTCTGTAGAGCAGTTACTTAGCACAGTAATGGGTCTTAGAGTACTGGAGTTAAAACACAATGTTCATGAAAACTATAGGGCTAGAAGACTGGAAACATTGATTAAAATTAATTTTAAAGACCTAAGGTTAATCTGAGATCACCAACTATTTTTGTGGAAATGTAATTGGATTATGATTTTGTTTTAAAATTTACATAGGTCAGTGGTTTTCAGCCTCTGGGTAACAACCCCTTTGGTAGTCAACCAGCCCTCTCATAAGGGTTGCTGAAAACCATCAGAAAACACAGATATTTATAGTACACAGATATTTAAAATAACAGAAAATTTAAAGTTATGAAATAGCAAAGAAAATAATTTTATAGTTGGGTTCACTACAACATGAAGAACTGCATTACAGGATGTGATCATTTGTATATACTTGACCCACGGAGTGGCACTATTAGGATGTGTAGCCTGGTTGTATGTGTGTGAGCTTTAATACTCTCATTCCACCTGCCTGAAAGCCAGTCTTCTGCTACCTGCCTTCAGAACAAGAGATGGAACTCTCAGCCCCTCCAGCCTCATGCTGCCTGTATGCTGCCATGTTCCCACCTTGATGATAATGGACTGAACCTCAGAACCCGTAATTCAGCCCCCATTAAATGTCATCTCTATGAGTTGCCTTGGTCACGGTGTCTGTTCACAGCAGTAAAACCCTAACTAAGACAAAGGGTCACAACAGTGCAAAAGGAAGACCATTGTTACAAGCTCTCCCTGTCTAAATATCTAAGTTACATTCCTTGCTATAAAAACCTTTAAAGGCACCCAGTGATCTCCTCTAAAAATGCTTGTATCGTCACCCTTAAAACCACAGCCATGGTGTTTGAATCTTAAAGAATACTACTATCAATAAGAAAAGTTGACACCCTCGGTAACTCTTCTAGTTCTTCCTACTTCCCAGTCAGAGGCAATGGCAGAGTTAGATAATTCAACATTCTTACACACAATATAATATTTCAAATACTCTGATAAATGTGTCTGTTTTTATATATTAACCAGGAAGTATATGTAATATATATCCTTAAGAAGCAGAAGTCTCAGGACCATAACGTGTGGAGCACATTTCTCCCCAAGTTATTCATGTTAACTGTTTACTGACTGCCTTCTTCTACTCCCTTTGTGTCCCTGTGTTCTTTCAACCTCAGATTGTCCTCTCCCAAGACATTTATTCACATCCAAGCCAAGAAATATGAACTCTTTAGGCAAATATTAACACTATTTTAAAAACAAGTTGAAAGACTCATGGCCAAATGCAGAGTGTCTGCTAGAAGGACCTCTGGGTTTTCAGTTGTGAGACCAGTTTCTCTGCTTGCAGTCTGAAATCTTCCTACAAAACTGCCCATGGCCACACACTGCTGCTAGCTGCCTTTTCCTGACTAGTTCATCTGAGATGCTTTCATCCTTCCAGTTCTCCCTGCCACTTTCAACTCATTACAGACATCTTCTCCTACATGACACCTTTGTTCTAGGTCTTGTTTCTTGGATTTAATGGAGTATTAGCTGAAAGTTCAATATGGCTGCCTGTGAAGTAGGTTGCTGTGCCAGGTAGGTGAGGATGAGGAAGATGGGCAGTGCCAGTCCTTTGTTTAAAAATTATAAAAGAAATATGTCAACCAAGGAAAGTAGCTTTCACTTCCTCTTTGACCCGAATTCTCATGTTCCATTGCGTCTGCCCTAACATAGACTTGATCTGAGCGCTCTCTTAAATGAAGTTTTTTTTTTTTTTTTTTTTTCAAGACAGGGTTTCTCTGTGTCGTCCTGGCTGTCTGGGAACTCACTTTGTAGACCAGGCTGGCCTCGAACTCAGAAATCCACCTGCCTCTGCCTCCCGAGTGCTGGGACTAAAGGCGTGTGCCACCACGCCCGGCCTGAAGTTTGTTTTAAAGACTTTTTTTTTTTTTTTTTTTTTTTTTAGGATTACTAACGTTAGCAATGTTTTCTTTGCCTTTTTGGGAACATCTGGCCAGGGAAAAGAGATTAAGCAGAATGAGGTCTCTGGTGTTTTCCTTTTTATGATCTCTGTTTTATTTTATTGCATATGACTTAATTGATAAAAAAAATCATGTACTTCCATGTATAAATATTTATTCATTATTTTATGTGTAACCTTGTATCCTTGTGTTACATGCATTTTAAAAGATACATAAATCGGATTTTATAACAATGAAATGAAATCAAAGGAAACTCTATTATCTTTTTCTGGTCGATTTGGGACCACCAAATATGCTTCACATGTATGTAGTCTTATATACAGACATATTAGCCTCTGAAGAAAGGGCTTAACTGCAGTCACTGGGGCGCTGCCCTTTCCTCATCTTTTAATCAGCTACACACTGGAGTGATTTCTTGGGTGGCAGCATCCAGGAATGAGGAAAGCCTGCTCCTACTGGTCAGGCATGCACTGGAGTGTTTTCCAGGATGGCAATACCCAGGAGAAAGGCAGGTTTACTGCATCTTCAAGAGCACAACTGTTGGGAACCTCAGGAGGATTCTTAAGGCAGTGATCTAGCCTTTCCTGAAAACCCTAGGCTTATGGTTCTCCCCACTGTGTTAAGTTTTTCCTCCATCTGTCAGGAAAAACTTATCAAGAAAACATAGTAAAAAGATAGGACTTGTGGACAAATTTCAATATTGCCGGAAAAAGTGAGCGTCAGTCCCTGCAAATGAAGTCTTTTTGCACAGGACAAGTGGAAGGCTCAAATATGTTCACATCTCATCTACCCACAGCACCCTGCACCAGCATTCTCCTCCTTTGAAGAAAGAGAAACATTTGGGGTTTTTCGACATTAATGCACTGTGTTTACTGTACAATCTGAAATCCCTGAGTTTATAATCTCTGACTTAACCACAATGCCCAGAGTAAAGACAAAAGCTGAAATGTCTAAAGCCTTATCTTCTTCCCCGACTCTCAAGGGCAGTCTCTTCCAGCAGCTGTTCACCACCTGATTGGGATAACAGGATTTGTGAAAAGGTCAAAGAGACAGAGCTAACTAGCACATCTGTTGCAATCACAGGACCATATTTCTCCAAGTTGGAAAAAGAAAACATTTTAAATTCAGGAAATACCAAAAGCCATGCAGAGCATGACTTCCCTGTGATCGTAAGTTATGGTACCTTCTCCTCTCAGCACACTGCTCCAGATCAGACAGTAAAGTGACTTTGTCAGATGTTCTTTAGAAATATAGTCAAAACCTGGTGTAGTATAGGGGAGGCAACTCAGTAGGTAGACTACTTGCCTTATGTACCTAAAGCCCTTGGTTCCATTCCTGGTGCCACATAAAAAGACACATGGTAGCACATTCTTTTAGTACTAGTACTCAAGAGATAGAGACAGGAGACTCAGAAGTTCATGATCATTCTCAGCTACCCAGGGAGTAGCTATATAGGATGATTTCAATGAGTGGGTTTCCAAGCCAGTTTGAAATACATGAAAACATGTCACAAAAGAAGAAAAGAAAACCAAAAGTAAAAACAAAACAAAACAACAAAATAACAAAACAAAATGAGCTAAGCTAAGCTCACCTTGGATGCTTGTGCAGGTCCACATACGTGCACGTGCCTTTGGAGGCAAGAATTCAACTTCAAGGGTTGCTCTTTGGAGATAGGGTCTGAGCTGGTTCGTTACCAACCTTTTGCCATGTCCTGCTCTTATAAGTATGACAGCATAGCAGGATCTTTACATAAATTCTAGAGACTTGAACTCAAGCATTTAATTGACTGCTCCTCCACCACCAGTTCTGATGCCAATTTCCACTTTACTAAGTTTGTTATTTTCTTTTACCACCTTACCTCATTATTCCCTGAGAACTTTGGTGCAGGTCTGTGGCTTTTGAGTGAAAACTCAGTGGTCTACAATTCTGAATGCTACCCCGGCTCCTGGTCACATAAGATCTAGATTATATTTCTTTTGCCTGAGCTATTGATAAATTAAGTTCCACTCACTGAAATCATCCTCTTTCTAATATAGGAAATATCCTGCCCCGGACAGGGTTGTATTATGCATTTCTCTTTACTGACCCATCATGACTAAGCCTCTATTCCCCTGCTGTTTCTGTCTAAATTACCTAGTAGCAACTGTGTATGCATGAGCTGTGAAAGAGACAGCTGGCTGAAGTGTCACATTTTGACAAATACCATCAATGACTTGGTGTTAACCTGGAGTGACACAACAAATGATGTTTCAGAGGCTGCTTCTTAGGATGGGTAATATCTTACAGGAAACTTGGATACGGAAGCAGAAAATATGTTTAGACTGTGACTGGTTGACCCAGAAGTCATTGTGGAAGGAAACCTGGTCCCTGGTTTGCTTTCTCCCCTTTGCAGTCTCGTCATAGATTGTATATACTACAGATAATGTTAAATGAAGACACAGAAAATTTAAGAACAATGGCTTTTCCCAACTATGTGAAATAAATCATTGTAAGGCAGGTAAAGCCCACTAGCTCCCTACTTCCATCCCAGACTAACCACTCCATCATGTCTTTTCTTCTATGGCAATGAAACATGTGGGTCAATGCTATTGCTCCTGATCACCACGGCTTGTATCTCAGTATATTTCTGCTGCTTCCATAGCTGTATTTTTCTTCATCAATAACACCAAATCTCCATTTGGGGATGTCACAGATTTAGCTACTAATACACAAGGAAATAGAAGATCTGTTCTAAAGGACTAAATGATGATTATGAACATCTAGAAATGTTTTTTAAAAAGCAATTACGATAAGAGGTTTTCTACTTAATGATGCAAGCAGGGCTTCTTTGTAGCTTTTGCTCATCTAGGAGTCTTCTTCTCACTCATGCATCTCACTCTGAATGTGAGAGAGACATGCCAAGTCCATCCGGATCCTGGCAATACTGAGATCTCCAGCAGGCTTCCCTCAGTCAGACAGGATTGCTCAGGCTTTTCAGATGAGGCTGTGACTCTCGCCACTGTGTCTTTATGCTTCTTCTTACAGTATCAGAACAGCTCTTGGCTTCCTTGGGGCCTTTTCCTTTTTTTTAGGAAACTTGAAAGGGAATGACCATCAAAGATCACCCTTCCAAGCCCCCAGAAGTCCATTTCAGACTTAGAAATAACCCACTTAACGCCTTTGGAAATTTTCATTTTCTTTGCTCATTTATTCAGTTTGCTTTGTCCATTAACTTGTCCCAAAGGCTCATGTCTTCAGTTTCTTTTGTTCTGAAGTCACAGCAATTGTTATTTGCCTGTTTAAAGGCATTGCCAGATCAGCACTGTCCCAACATCTTGGTGTCTCTGATATCTCTGGTCTGCTCCCACCATACTCAGGATTTCTATTACTGTGATAAAACATCATGACCAAAGAGCAAGTTGGGGAGGAAAGGGTTTATTTGGTTTATACTTCTAGATCATAGTCCATCATTGAAGGACTTTAGTACAGGAACTGAAGCAGGCTGAATCCTATACAAGAGTTGATTCAAAAGCCATGGAGGGTGATGCTTATTGGCTCGCTTCCCATGACTTGCCCAGCCTGCTTTCTTACAGAACTCAGGACAGAAGTACAGGAATGTCACCACCCACCATGATATGGGCCCTCCTCCATCAACCACTAAATGAGAAAACCCCTTACAGCTGGATCTCAAAGAGGCAACTGATGCTCCTTCCTCAGTTGACTCTGATGATACTAATTTGTGTCAAGTCAGCACAAACAACCATACAGTACAACTGACCCCTTGTCAACTTGACATACAAACACATCACCATTAAGCGACAACCCTTCCTTATTCATCCCCAAGATCTTACATTAAAAACACAAATAACACAGAACTCTCACAGTCTTTACAAAATCAAGCACACTAAAATATCAATCTCTTTAAAGTATTCAGTATCTTCAAAAATCCAGAATCTCTATCTAAAGTTCAAGGTCTTCCAGCTATGAATGCAAGTAGAAATCCAAATTAAATTAAATTAAATACTTTCTTCAAGAGAGAAGAACTGTGGCATAATTACAATTTGAACCAAGCAAAACTAAACCCCAACAGTATAAATAATTCATTGTTCAATGTCTGGGATCCACACACAATCTTTTTTTGTTGTTGCAGTAAATCTCTCCAACCCAGATATGCCCCAGCAAAGAAGACACAACACTATTAATATGATTACATGCTGTGCACCTAGATTGGGCAGATCTACTGCTACACTACCATATTCTTTTTTTTTTTCTATTTTTTTAATTATATATTTTCTTTATTTACATTTCAAATGCTATCCTGAAAGTTCCCCATACCCCCAACCCTCTGCCCTGGTCCCCTACCGGCCCACTCCCACTTCTTAGCCTTGGCATTCCCCTTTATTGAGGTATATAAAGTTTGCAAGGGGCCTCTCTTCCCAATGATGGCTGACTAGGCAATCTTCTGCTACAAATGCAGCTAGAGACATAAGCTCTGGGAGTACTGGTTAGTTCATATTGTTGTTCCACCTATAGGGTTGCAGATCCCTTCAGCTCCTTGGGTACTTTCTTTAGTTCCTCCATTGGGGGCCCTATGCTCCATCATATAGATGACTGTTCGCATCCACTTCTGTATTTGCCAGGCACTGGTATAGCCTCAAAAGAGACAACTATATCAGGATCCTTTCAACAAAATCTTGCTGGCATGTGCAGTAGCATCTGGGTTTGGTGGCTGATTATGGGATGGATTCCCTGGGTGGGGTAGTCTCTGGATGGTCCATCCTTTCGTCTTAGCTCCAAATTTTGTCTCTGTAACTCCCTTCACTGGTGTTTTGTTCTCTATTCTAATGAGGAATGAAGTATCCACACTTTGGTCTTCATTCTTCTTAATTTTCTTGTGTTTTGCAAATTGTATCTTGGGTATTCTAAGCTACTGTGCTAATATCCACTTATCAGTGAGTGCTTACATATCAAGTGACTTCTTTTGTGATTGGGTTACCTCATTAAGGATGATATCCTCCAGATACATCCATTTTCCCAAGAATTTCATAAATTCATTGTTTTTAATATCTCAGTAGTACTCCATTGTGTAAATGTACCACATTTTCTGAATCCATTCCTCTGTTGAGGGACATCTGGGTTCTTTCCAGCTTCTGGCTATTATAAATAAGGCTGCTATGAACATAGTGGAGCATGTGTTCTTATTACCAGTTGGAACATCTTCTGGTTATATGCCCAGGAGAGTTATTGCTGGATCCTCCAGTAGTACTATGTCCAACTTTCTGAGGAACCTCCAGACTGATTTCCATAGTTGTACAAGCTTGCAATCCCACCAACAATGGAGAAGTGTTCCTCTTTCTCCACATCCACGCCAGCATCTGCTGTCACCTGAATTTTTGATCTTAGTCATTCTGACTGGTGTGAGGTGGAATCTCAGGGTTGTTTTGATCTGCATTTCCCTGATGATTAAGGAAGTTGAACATTATTTTCAGGTGCTTCTCAGCCATTCAGTATTCCTCAATTGAGAATTCTTTGTTTAGTTCTGTACCCCATTTTTAATGGGGTTATTTGAATTTCTGGAGTCCAGCTTCTTGAGCTCTTTGTATATATTGGATATTAGTCCCCTATAAGATTTAGGATTGGTAAAAATCCTTTCCCAATCTGTTGGTGGCCTTTTTGTCTTCTTTACAGTGTCTTTTGCCTTACAGAAGCTTTGCAATTTCATGAGGTCCCATTTGTCAATTTTTGATCTTACAGCATAAGCCATTGCTGTTCTGTTCAGGAATTTTTTCCAGTGCCCATATCTTTGAGGCTTTTCCCCACTTTCTCCTCTATAAATTTCAGTGTCTCTGGTTTTATGTGGAGTTCTTTGATCCACTTAGACTTGAGCTTTGTACAAGGAGATAAGAATGGATCAATTCACATTCTTCTACATGACAACCGCCAGTTGTGCCAGCATCATTTGTTGAAAATGCTGTCCCTTTTCCACTGGATGGTTTTAGCTTCCTTGTCAAAGATCAAGTGACCATAGGTGTGTGGGTTCATTTCTGGGTCTTCAATTCTATTCCATTGATCTACCTGTCTGTTCCTGTACTAGTACCATGCAGTTTTTATCACAATTGCTCTGTAGTACAGCTTAATGTCAGGCATGGTGATTCCACCAGTGGTTCTTTCATTGTTGAGAAGAGTTTTTGCTATCCTAAGTTTTTTATTATTCCAGATGAACTTGCAAATTGCCCTTTCTAACTCAGTGAAGAATTGAGCTGGAATTTTGATGGGGATTGCATTGAATCTGTAGATTGCTTTCAGCAGGATAGCCATTTTGACTATGTTAATCCTGCCAATCCATGAGCATGGGAGATCTTTCCATCTTCTGAGATCTTCTTCAATTTCTTTCATCAGAGACTTGAAGTCCTTATCATACAGATTTTTCACTTCCTTAGAGTTACACAATGTATTTTATATTTTTTGTGATTATTGTGAAGAGTGTTGTGTCCCTAATTTCTTTCTCAGCCCGTTTGTTTATCCTTTGTGTAGAGAAATGCCATTGATTTGTTTGAGTTAATTTTATATTCACCATCTTCCACAGCTTATGAGACTCCTTAGAATTTGTAGTTTCTCCTGGCCACGTGCTTCTGCTCTACTTTTCTCCTTCTTCCTCCTCTGTATCCTCTCCCTCTTCTATTTTCTCTTTCTTTTCCCCCTCCTTCTGCTCCACCCTCCCTTTTATCTCTCCTATTATCAGCTCTCCTTTATTTTACAAAGTAAGGTGGGGAGCAGGTTTACAGGAAATCACCTGAGTGCTGTTTCATTCGTTTTTCACAACCACTCATAGGAGTACAGAATTAACATCAAATATAATTAGCCCCAGGGCTATCCACAACACCTTTTCACTTCTCCAAAGGGCTTAGGGTACTTTTTTTTACCTCTGGCCTCTGTAGCACACAGTTTATCTTTTGGGCTTTGGCTGACCTCACTCTACTGCTACTGCGGTTCTTGGTGATCATACCATGGTATTGGCATCTTCAAAACAATGGGGTCTTCTGCTGCAACTGGGCTGTACTTTCACCAATAACCTTTCTTAGACTCTCTTCATGCTGTTGAGACTCAAGTTTTATACAATGACCCCTTCTGTCCTGGGTTTTCAACTAACATTGAGGGTTCACCTTCACTAATGGCCTCTCTTGGCCTCTCACACTTTCATGCCCTAGCTATTCTGGGTAAACCCTTCTTGCCTTCAAAACCAGTACCATTTAGGTGACTCTTACACATTACCAAGTCTTGCTGCCAGCACATGGTACAACTTTGCCTATCTCTGGAACACATCTTTTCTGTACTCTCAGAAAACACTTCTCAGAAGATTTCACTTCTGTGATACTGGTCTCTTCTTAATCACCAACAATTTCTTAGCTTAATCTGACTAGCATCAATTGTCCCAGTAACATAAAAATTTCACTTCTGTAGTTTTGGTATCCTGTTAATCACAGTTGATTGTTTAGCTCCAGCTAACCAGAACCACAGAATCTTAAGGCAAAATAGCAATGGTCCCAAAGAGTCTTTATTATTCCCTCTTAAATTTCTTAAGCTGGGTCCCCAAGCCCCCACATATGTCTTAAAACTCAATAGCTTTTCTAGCACAATATTCCAAGTCCTTCTGTAATCCTCAGCAGAACATGGTCAGGTCTGTCAAAGCAATACCCCATTTCTGGTACCAACATGCCTTGGTTAGCATTTGTCTTTTTGCCTTATGTTTGTCTCTTTCTGATAAAAGATAGTTCATAATATCATGATCTTTATAATATCACAAGGATAACCATTACTAGTATTGAGACATATTCAGTTATTTGGTTCTTGGTTGTAGGATGGTACTGTCTAACCCTTAGGCACTAAGAGGTGGGCATTTGTTTCTGAGCACTGAGTATGCAGGAACTTTCAATGCAATGTTCACTTGGTGACAATGAAAAGATTGCCCAAGCTGACTGGTCTTTTATGGCAACTTTCAGCCTTACTCAAGGCAGAAGGTCCCATTAATACCCTTTACCTGATAGCATGAGACAAGTACTATCTTGTTGACTTTAATAGGACATACAAAATAAGAAATACACCTTTGTTCTTTTAAATAAGTCTTATTTCAGGCTACTTTTTGTTGGTAAGATATAGTTTAAGCAATCTAGATAAATAACATCACTACATCTAGAGCAACTGTTCTATAAGAACAGACATCATATTCACCAGAAGAATCATAAAATTTCGGAATGTAAGAAAAGGATAAATTCATCTAGAAGCCTTTAAAAAAACCCAGAAAGAATGAGTTTTTTTTTTTTTTCAGGCCAGATAACATTCTGATTTATTAAACTTGGACTAATTCAGAGACTTAATTTATTTTTAGTGTCCAAAGATGCAAATTGCTTTTCTGTTTGCAAATTGGATTTCTTTTCATAATGCTGTTTTCTGCAAAATTGTTGTTTTATTTCTACTTCATTTTCTAAGACATTTATATCTAAGGAGACAATTGAATTCTTACAGCTGCCAAAAGAACTCAGTTTCATTATCCCCAATCCCATTTTGGGGCTCAACTGCGTAGCACAAAACAAAATACTCCCAAGCTGTGCTCCCATTCTATGAAAACCTGTCTGAGTTTCTCTTCCTAACTCCATCTTGAGTATTGTGCTTATATTATTCTGGAATATTTTTTTTCCATGTCTGGTCTCCATCCTCAGCTGGGACCTGAAGTTTCCACTCAACTTGTTTCCTACATCCTGATCTAGGACCCGAATGTCAACACTCCTTTATTCTTTAGCCAAAGCTATTTTGCCATTCGCCATTTGGGAAGACCCATCCCCTTACCTTGTGCTTTTCTAAACTCTTAATCATTTCTGTTCTCACCAGTTAGCAGATTACTTCCTAAGGGCATTGAAATTCCTTGAAATGAAACTTGCTTTAGTTTTTTAATAGAAGTCAGGCATGAAACGATAAAGACAGATTTACTGCAGCATGCTTTACGAAGAACAGTTTCTTATTCTTTAACTCAGTCAGGAGACAGCTGGAAAGCAAACCTCAAATGTTATCCAAAGGCTAATAGCTCTACTCTTTTTGGCAGCATTCCGGAAATGATGATTCATTGGGAGGACAATTCTTTGTTTTGTATGTTTTTAAGCTTTCATACGATGTAGTGGGATACATTATAATATTCTCATATACTTTCCCTTGTTATTCTCCCACACACACTTCTGATGTCTCTACCCATCCTGATCACTCCCGTCTTCCCCAGCCAATGGCTTCTTTCTGCCCTCAGGTCATCAATATTCATTGCTTCTCTTTCTTAGTTTCGCCTTCTCTTTCCATTAGGATGTTCTCTTTCCCGCTTACGGTTCGTTTGCTATTTTGGTAACAATGGACAACACTAACTATTTAAAGTTCTCCATAGTTCTTTTATACAAAAAGAAACAATTAGTAAAAATGTATTTCAATATTTGTTACAGATCCACTTCAATCAATGCGATTAAGATTCGACTGATTTATTTCTCACCTATTTTCAAAGCTCTGAGACCTTCAATATTAAAATTGGGAGAAAATAATGAAGTTAGTAAGGCAATGCCTGCTGATCATGCTTCAAGTTTTCTTTTGAAAGAAAAAGAATTGCTATCCCTCATTCATTAGTTTTACAAATCCTTGAGTTTTTATTTATTTTCTATTGGTTGTGGAAAATCCACAATGGCTTTAAAATATTAATTTTTTTCTTACAAAGCTCATATTTTTATATAAAAGAACTTCTCCTGTTATCGAATTATCATGCCAACTGCATGAGGTTTAGAGTGATTAAGCTTAGAAAGCATGTCAGCACACCTACATCATGTTAAGCGCTTCTGTTCCTAACTCTGCTTGCTTAGCTCACTGTCCATTCTCCCTCTACTGCACTCCTTGGTTGAAACGTTCTATTTGTCTTTTCAAGGAGCATTGCCTTATTCATCTAGAGCCATAATACACATGGCTGATTAACATAGCACCAATATTTAAGAATAGGTTGCTCACAAAATATATAATTTGGTATCCACACCAAAGACATTAAAATCTTCGACTGATTTTGGAAAGGAACAGAAAAATCCCAAGCTTTCTTTAAACAGGATCGGTGGATGCTTTCTCTTTCTTCATTTACCCTGTCTTTCTTTGCCATGTGAACTGGTAACTTATTTATTAAAGAATGTAACTTTAATTGTGGTTCAAATGCTCATCTGCATGATTTTAATAATTGCTGCTGCATTTCAGGAGCTCCTGAAACACAAAAGCTGAACTTGTGTTCTTAAAGCTGTTGACACATCCCATGAGATTATATAGGCTTATCTATACCACTGTGAACACATTTTCTCACTTTGTTCTTTTTCTATTCTAAGCATGCAGTGAATTTATTCAAATGTGTTAAACAGTGACCAGCTATTTGAGAATTAAAAAAAAACCAAAATGATAGAGGCTAGAGAGATGGTTCAATAGTAAAAGGCACCTGTTGTTTTTACAGAAGACCTGGGTTCGATCCTTTCACCCATAACTCCTTTTCCAGAGTGGTCTGATGCACTCCTCTCATCTCTGTGGGTGCCAGACATGCTTGTGATACACATACATCCATGCAGAAAAATATACCTGTGCATAAAATTAACAGATATTGAAAAATAGTTAAAGAAGATTGATACATGAAATGGCTATTATGTAAATACCAAGACTTCCTGAACTGCTTTTCATTGTTATTGTTCAAACAGGAGTGACTAAGTAACTATGTGATTTGCCTCTGGCTCAACATATTTTGTTATGCTGCAATTTATTATCAGTTTTTTTTCATGGTCCACTCAGCTAATTCTGCATTCCTTTCTTCTTGCAGACACTGTGTAAGTCTGACCGCATCTAGCTGGGTGTTCTCATGGTTCATTTCTCTAGAATGCAAAAAGCAGTCTTGCTGTTTCGATACTGTCACAGCTCACTGTCAAGTCGGCATTCAAGAAAGTATACTGTGATGAGGAAATATGAAGGTGTCATTTACAATTACATTTTTACAAATATACATGCTTGCATGGACATTAAAATCACATTTGTTTCATGTCAGAAGACTGCATGTTAAGTTATATAATAGATCCTATGAGATAAATCAAACCCACAGTGCAGTGTTGCTGTGGTGTTTGTATTTCGTTGATTGCTATGCATTGTAACATTCAGCTGCAAACACACCTTGTATGTGGTCTAAATCATAGTTAGCAACAATTAAAATAAACAACACCTAAAATAAAAATGTCGGCTGAAAGAGTTGGATGTGCCAAAACTTTGGTAAAAATATATTTATATCAAATACATGTCGATGAATTTTATGCTTTGGAATATTGTGCTTTAAAGCAATATTTAGTAAGGCTAGTGAAACATTTATAATAGCTGTTCATGCTATTACAGCCTTTAAAATATTGATCATATTTAACTTGATGCCCTTTTTTTCACCTCAATTTACAACTTTATCAAAGGATAATTAATATACTAAATACTGCATGTATTTAATGTAATCAATTTGAATAGTTTGGTTCTGTGGACACCACCATAAAACTACCTCATTATCAAGGTAGTAGAAATACCCATTACTGTGGGCATGAAGAGATGGGATGGTTGGGAAGATTTTTGATTCCGAAGTGTGACTACCTGTGTTCAGATATCAGCACCCACATAACTATGGGTGTGATATGCTGCAGACATAGTGGCATAAGGCTCTGGTCAGCCATTATAGCTTGCTGGAAAGCTCCAAGTTTTGTGAGACATCCTGCCTCAAAAAGAATGTACAACACAATAAATGAAGACATTTGACAGTGTCCTCTGATTTGTACATATATCCATGAACACACCACACATGAACACAAAACATGCACGTAAAATAAAGACATAAAATTCCATCACTTCTAAGAGACTTGCATTTCTTTTCTTCTTTGTCCCATATCCCATTTTTCTCTCTTTGCACAATGGTGAGAATTCTAAGAATGAGGTGTACCATGCTGACCAAATTTTACATGTACTTTATGGCTGCCTTACTAAGGGTACTATACTAAAGAGCTAAACTTAGAATATTCTGATTTTGAGTAACTGAATCTGAACAATATATGTCTCTTCTCCTAGCTTCTAATCTCCTCCTTTGTTTTTGCTTTGGGGAGTCTGATTCCTATAGATAGCTCAAGCAAGTGTAATTATATAGACTTGGTCTTATGTCATTGGTTTAAGGTACTGCAAGTTCATCCTTATTATGTCCTTCTAGATCTCCTTCCTTAATGGCTCAATAATCCTCAGTACATGTACAGACCACACTGTTTTTATCCATTCATCTATTGATGGGCATTGAGGTTATTTCACTCTGTGTTGTTGTGAGGGATACAATGAATCTTGAAGGATAGACAATCTATGAAACTCAGATCCCCCAATTATTTTGGGACATAAACACAAAAACTAGGATTATAAAGAAATCAATAGATTTTTTTTTAAAAAGTAGAAAATACCATCCTAAAATGTATATAGTCATATGAAAGATCTAAAATGGCTCACAGTAATCTTGAGAAAGAAGAACAAAGCTATTGGCATCATATTTTATTTTTTAAAAATATATTATAAAACAATAATAACTGAAACTGAATGCAATAGCCATAAAACACACACATATATAGACAAAAGAGCATAGTAGAGATGCCAAATGCAAGGATAAGTGTATAGAGTCCACTGAACTACAACCTTCATGGCTTGGTCTTGATGATGGCTAGGTCAGGAAGAGAATGAAGAAAGGATAGAAATGCAAACACATGTGCAGAAGAGCCAGGGATAGGTGGGATGTACACACTGTCAAGGAGTGGCTCTAACTAGGCCACAACTGGAAACCTTAGCACATTTATTTGAGCCAGCACACAGAGTATGGTTAGCTGGTCCCAGGAGGAGCTCTATGGACGTGAGCAGCTTCATTTTATGAACATCTAAGAGGAGAAATGTAGAGTTGCTAGTTTTTCCTACAGTAACCGATTGTTTAAAAACTCTGATATACACACTGTCAACACTAGCTTTCAGAACAGAAGAAACCTTTACCACCCTCTGAGCCCTAATCTAGGAAAGGTGGTGACAATTCCCTGTGGTGCAAAGGCATTGGGTCCTTAGCATGGCTGCGCACATGCACACAACCCACACACAACCCACACTTGCTCAGGACTTTCACTGCTCCTCCCAAATCAACTGAAGGCTTCTTTGGCTCTGCTCACAACACTTTAACAAACGTACCAAAGGTACCTATGAAGAAAGGCTACACTCCTCAGCAAAGGTTGTTAAGGAAAACTGAACATTCACATAGAAAAGAAGGACATTGTTTTGATATCTTTTATATTATACCATGAAATTTACTCAAAATAATTATGAGTATGGACTAAGTACCTAAATGTAAGACCTGAAGGCTAAATCAAGATTACAATGCTCTGCAAGCACGTCTTAGGTACTGTCTTTAAGCATTAGCGATAAAAGGAGAACAGGTTGGACTACATTAAACTAAAAAGCAAAGGAAAAAAAAAAACAGCTATGGAATATTTATAATTTGGAAATATTTGTAATTAGCATGTTTAATAAAAATATGTAATGTATATATAGAAAAACCTTCATACGTGACCAAAATTAATCAACTTACATGAACAAGACCTGAATAGGCATTTTTTCCTGAATAAAATACATACATATTCAGTAAGTATGTGATTAATTGCTCAACCTTTGTTATTTATGTGCGTTCGTTTGGAATGCAAGCCAGGACCACAGTGAGATTTCACTCCCTACCTGCTATCAGACCTATTATGAAAATTCAAATGCAACACAGCTGAGGATATGTAGTAATTGGAAACTTGTATATAAAGTTGGGGATATGCAGTGGTGTAGCTGCTTTGAAAATGTGATGTTGGGTCGCATAACTCCCCTTATTCTATTATATATTTAGAGATGTGTGGAAATAAAGCAACAATGGTTAATTTTTTAAAACACATACTTAAAAGAGCTTATGTTAGGCTCTCTAGGGAGAAAAATGTGACAACCTTATATTGCTTTATCTGCTGATAGATGGTTCTCCTACAGTTGCAGGGGGAGATATACTTTCCTTTTTAAACATTTTTTTTATTTTAATTTTTTTAAATTTTTATTAGATATTTTCTTCATTTACATTTCAAATGCTATCCCAAAAGTCCCCTATACCCTTCCCCACCCTGCTCCCCTACCTGCCCACTCCAACTTCTTGGCCCTGGTATTCCCATGTATTGGGGTATATAAAGTTTGTAAGACCAAGGGGCCTCTCTTCCCAATGATGGCCAACTAGGCCATCTTCTGCTACATATGAAGCTAGAGACACGGGCTCTGGGGGTACTGGTTAGTTCATATTGTTGTTCCACCTAAAGGGTTGTAGACCCCTTCAGCTCCTTGGGTACTTTCTTTAGCTCCTCCATTGGGGGCCCTGTGTTCCATCCTGTAGATGACTGTGAACATCCCCTTCTGTATTTGCCAGGCACTGGCATAGCCTCACTCAAGATAGTTATATCAGGGTCCTTTCAGCAAAATCTTGCTTGCATATGCAATAGTGTCTGGGTTTGGTGGCTGATTATAGGATGGATCCCCGGGTGGAGTAGTCTCTGGATGGTCCATCTTTTCGTTTTAGCTCCAATCTTTGTCTCTGTAACTCCTTTCATGGAGCTTAACTGGCACTTACCAAATCTACTTGCTTAGAAAACTAAGCTTCGTTGTTGTTTCTTCCTGACTTAGGTTTTAGTGGTAGCGTTACTTCCTTTTATGGAATGAGTGCCCATGGATTGCTAGTTAGGCACCTAAAGGGAAGTGATGGCTGCTTACCTAGGAGGGTGCTTCTGATGACACACTGTTACATGAGGAAGGAGGAACACGGGGTAACATAAATCCAGTGAATTTATCAAGCTCCTTCACGTACAAAAAGAAGTAGAACTGAGTCATATCTTACAGTGACAAGCAGCGCTGGGTGATGGGTTTATTAGCACTTTTTCCTATTACCATAGCAATACTGGCTCTTCCACTCACTCTCTGTGGGCCTCTGAGCAAATAAAGAAACTATGTTTCAGTTTCTTAGATTATAAAGTGTAAATTTAAAATGTTTATATGCTGTAACATATCTGCATCTCTTTTCATAATTTATACTTAGTATGTACCGTGTGTGAAATAAAATAGGCTGGACTCATTTGTGTTTTCCCAACTAAAATATCAAGGAAAACCCTCATAACTCATATTACTGAAATAAAATAAAATACAATATCCCATGCCATTCAGACTCAAAGTCCCGTCAGTGATTTCTTTGAGTGGATGTCACCGTGGGTAAGGTCGGGGGAGGGTGCACTCTGTCCAGGATTCTTGTTGACAGCTAGACAGCATAATCAAAGCAAAACAAAATAAAAAAACCAAAAAAAAAAAAAAAAAACCCAACAACAACCTACTTTCCACTAAGGATGTATTATTCCTATTCATGGTTTACAATTTTTAAAAATTATCATATCTTCTTTACTTTGACAAATATTATATTTTTATAATTTTCCCATTTTTGCACTTATTTTCTTTCATGTGTGTACACATGTATGATAATGAGTGTACATATATGTATGCTAAACTTGGAGTCTAGAGTGGTTCTTTTAATCTACCATGTGGGATCTTGGGAATCTAAATTAAGTTGCCAGGCTTGAAGGCAAGCATCCTTATGTACTCTCTCTGTCTGATATTTAGCTTTATCCATCTCTCCAGCCTGATAACTATTATTCTTTATTCTATTCAAGTGGTAAAGAGTTACATCAGTAATTATTTTTATTTCTTTTATGTTTTATGCTTTAAGCCGCCAAAGGACTAATAGTTTCAGATTTTTTCCTTCCATTTTTTTTATTAGATATTTTCTTAATTTACATTTCAAATGTTATTCCGAAAGTCCCCTCCCCCTCCCCCTCCCTGCTCCCCTGTTCACCCACTCCCACTTCTTGGCCCTGGCATTCCCCTGTATTGGGGCATATAAAGATTGCAGTACCAAGGGGCCTCTCTTCCCAATGATGACCAACTAGGCCATCTTCTGCTACATATGGAGCTAGAGACACGAGTTCTGGGGGTTCTGGTTAGTTCATATTGTTGATCCATGTTTATAGAATGGTATACCAGTTGACAGACTGGAGAACATCCTTTCAGTACAATTAGATATGAAGGTGTGCTCAGGTGAATCTTATAGATTAACTATTAGCCAGATCAGAGTAAAGCTTGCTTCTAGAGTCATTGAGGATTTAAAGTATCGGAGGCAAGCCCACACACTGTAATGGTAATAATGGTAATTAATTTCAATTGTGCTTGTACATATGCTTCTCTTTATAGGTGCCTGCAGCTAAGTACAGGTGCTCCAGGAGACCAGAGGTGTTAGAGCTGCTTGGATCTGTAGTCACAGGCAGTTGTGAACCACCCAATCTTTAGAACAATGAAATCAAGTCTTTCAGAAGAGAATTGTATGCCGTCAACAGCTGAGCACATCTTTAGCTTCAACACCCATTAATTTGAGCCAGGTGTGGTGGCACACACCTTTAATCTCAGCACTCAGGAGGCAGAGGCAGGCGGATTTCTGAGTTTGAGGCCAGCCTGGTCTACAGAGTGAGTTCCAGGACAGCCAGGGCTATACAGAGAAACCCTGTCTCACCCCCCCCCCCCCAAGAAAAAAAAACAAAACCAAAACCAAAAAACACCTATTAATTTGGGGAAAAAAGTCAAAATAATACTTTATGGAGTATTTTATTTGCTTAAAATGATGAGGAAACAGTTTTACCATCACAAGTTATAGACCAAAATGTTAGAAATATGTTTTCTATTCATGTTATTACTCAGGGGCAACATAATCAGTTTTGGTTCACTTTTTGCATGAGTCATCTTGATGCCATTGTCATTTAATAACTCCTCTCTCTCTCTCTCTCTCTCTCTCTCTCTCTCTCTGTGTGTGTGTGTACTCGAGTGTGTGTATGTGTGTGTGTGTGTAGGCTTCCTGTGTAGTGTAGGACACTTAGCAGGATATCTGACCTTTGAACATTAGATGCCAATAGTCTCTTCCATTTTGATGACTGAAAATGCCTCTAGATATTTGCCAATTTTCCTGATTTTCAAATCAACACTACTTTGTAGTAAACAACACTACTTTGAATATTGATACCCTCTTTCTGTTGATGAGTTTATGATAAGAAAGAATGAATATTTGAACTCTAGTAAGGGTCTCGGAATAAAAAGTCAATTTCATGTTTAAAGTCCTTTAGAGCGATTTTTAAAAACAACTTTACTGTAACACTAATTCTAGATCTGGAAATCTGATGACTAGGTTGGGTTTAAGTGAAGGATGTGTTTACCTAAGACTTCATACCAGATGTGAATATAGGTATCATAGGAGAGATCCTTTTAATTCCTCCCTTATTTGTGTAACCATTGGCTTCCATCCCACACATGTGGATTCAATTATTGTACCTTGCATAAACTGCTCTTTTGAACTGCTAATATCTGGGCTATTTCCCCCAATTTATAGCATCACTTAGTACAGTTAAAAGTTCAAAAATGGACACAGTCTATTGGACCCCTTGGAAAGGCTAGAGTGAAGGAATGAATGAAGAGACACACATTAAAGGCCGGGCTGAGTTTCAAGTATAAACATGGATTTAACCAGATAATTAGGCGTCATTTGAGTCTTCTGACTTGATCTCAATAGCATCATAGTATACATAAAAATTGGCCAAAAATATATTTCTGTCACTAATTGCTAAGATTATGAATTTGGCTACCATATCAAAATACAGATTAAGAGGTATATATACCTATTTATTTAATCCTGGGCTTTATGTAACAAAAATGGTATACACAAAGGAGTCAGGAAGTGTAGACTTGTGCATTTTCATGCTCAGCCTTGTTGAGGGATGCTAATTGAAAAGAAGGGCTGAGGAGATCATGGTGATAAACCAGTCTTCTTAGCAAGGCTACATTTTCAGGTTGTGGTTGGCAGATCCAACACTTGAAGATAAAGATATTCTTTTCATTTTATTGTAGAGAGAAGGGTCATCTTGAATGGAGTGGGGTCTTATGACCTGCTTTAACAGGAATGATGAAGAAAAGGAATAGTTACTTTCCTGCTTCTGCTGTCATAACTTAGATTTATGTGTTCCAAGCCCCATCATGAGGAATCTCCAAGGAGAACCTTTATTGTATTAGCTTCTCCATGGAATCATGAGTGAAAGGGGCTTTAACAGGTTTTTCTACTTTTCACATGGAAAGCATAAAGGGGAGACTGAGAGTTGCTAGCCTTGGCGTAAATAGCATATCTGGGTTCTAAAGAGTATTAAATTTAGAGAGTTATTGGACACGTCCAGTCTACAAAGATCTAGTTGTAGACATTCTGCCTGCTGCTTATTGCCTATCTGAATTCAAAGCATTATTTGGAAATATACCAGGACACTTTGTGTGTAAATGGTGTAATCATTAAACCTGACAATCTTGGGTGTTCCTGGACTAGGGCTTTTCAGCCTGTAACCTGACATGGTACCAAATATTCTGCAATGTGTATGTTCAATATCAAGGGAAGGCAGAAAGAAAGAGAGGGAAAGGGGAAGAGGGAGGAGAAAGGGCAGATAAAGTGGGGAGAGAGGAGGAGGAGAGGGGGAAAGAGAGATAAAGAAAACCTATTAAAGTTTCACTTGGTGTCTGTGAACATTGTAAGAAAATACACTTAGAGATAATGTGGATTTAAAACGCTATCAGACAAAAGTGCCCCATTTTAGTGTACATGAGAAGAAACTATACTCTTGTAATAACTCTCAGTAGGACAGATAACAATTGAAAAGTGTATCTTTAGCAGTTTATATGCTTTTGAATGAATGGGAAAAAAGTTACCACCCTTATCATTCTGCCTGCTACTTGTATGACTTCTGTGCAGTTGGAGAATCTATTTTAGGTAACTATAAATTTGATTAAAATGCAAACTGTATTATGAGCTAAATGTATTCAGTATGGCTTGGACCATCTATTTCTATCTGGGACTCTGGAAGAAGTAGCTAGGACAGATACAGAAATAGCATGATTGCTTCAGTACAATACAAACGAAATGAGTCAACCTGTTATTTTTGTTTTTCAATGTAGCAACTCCAATTAACGTTGCAATTTGTATTCTCCTCTGCTTGCTAACTTTACTTAAAAACAACAACAACAACAACAACAACAACAAATTTTTTTCTGAGTTACTGTGATGACAAGCCTCCCATTTGGACTACTGTGAAACTATACAGATTGCATTATTTTCACCTCAATCAGGAACAGGTCAGTGACCCTTCGGGGACAGAGGGAGTGGACCTGACAATAGGTCTGTGAGGGATTCAGTGAGCAATGCCAGTCATGAGACTGGCAACTACTGAAGGTTCAATATGCTGGCTCCTCCACTAGGGTGAATCTTGTAGAACCCTATGTCTAACTCTTTGCATACAGTAAACATGATGCAAAGTTTGCTTTCTTTCCAGAGGACTTTCTGGCATAGCAAATATTCTAACAGAAGAACCGTTTATCTAACTAGGTCTGTCTGCTTGCAATAATGTATTTATCTAAAAAAAGTATTTCTTTTAAAATATTTGAGCATCCCCAGAGCACTTACCCTCTCTCAGTCATACCCAAGTAAGAAGATACTGGCTGATCATCTCAGAAGGACAAGACTTGTCAGTGTACCTGGATGTGACATGGAAGGAATTCAGCTTTGACCTATGAGCAGTGGCTGATCTGTTGGAGACAGTAGAATGACCAACCAGGGCCACAACCACAGACTATCTGTACATGTTGTTACTAGTGCCACAATGTTTAGGTGGTAGTTTTAGGGCACTGCTTGGAAAGTGCCACGACTTGCGATTTTGTTTAATTGATTTTTGTGAGCTCAGATATTCTTGATCAATAAAGTATAAAAACTGCACTCATGGAATATTTGTTTTGCTTCAGTGCATACTGTCATTCTTAGAACCCACTCAGAGGAATGCATTGTGGCTTATGAGCTAAAAACACACCTTATCATTAACAGAGGCAGGAGCAGCAGCACTGATCCATTCCCTCATGGACAAAAAGGAAACTGACAATCTAAGGTAAAGTAGGAACTGACATAAAATGCAAAAAGCAACCCCAATATAAAAACAATACACTCAAAGTATTACTAGCAGGAATAAGAGCTATGTCCCTGGCCATGTAGTGATACATGAAAGAAATTAATACAGCCCTATTGAGCAGCAAAAACAAACTAGAAAATACATCAAATAAGAGAAATGTCACCTCAAGAGAGAACTGTAAGAACTCTATAAACTGTAAGAAGCAACACGTGAAAACAGTCAACCTGAACTTACTTTACTCAGAAACAAAACAAGATCAGAAATATAGATATACCATATGGCAGAAGTGCAAAAAGTAGTGCCTGTATCTAATTTAATCTTCAATAGATGATTTTGAGATTCATCTATATGGGGGCAGGTTGAAAATTGTAAATGCAGAGGAAAGGGATGATGTTGCTCTTAGCTTCCCAAATGCTTAAACATGTTTCCAAGCTATAATTATCAAATCAGTATAGAACTGTGCACAATGAGTTTGATTAGAAACGAATTCTTTGATATAATTTAGGACATGAATAAGAGAAACATTAATCACTGAAACAAGAAAGAATTATCCAATAGAAAGCTGGAACAATTGGTTAGGTGTTTAGGAAAGAAAATCTCAATTAAGACAGGTCTCCTCAAATAAGATTATTAACCACTATTCAAAGATTATATAACGATTCTGATATGAAATCCCATACTAAGTTGAGGTGGACAAAATCTCCTGTGCTAAGAGACAGGATTAGAGGCACAACTGTACAATGGAAAAATGAGGATCTAGTTCAGGTATACTGCCCACACCCAAAACCCTTCTCCTTGCTTACTCCTGGATTTCCATGACACTCTTGTTATATCATAAATCTCCCCCCCCCCCCCCTGTTTCTCAGATCTAATATTTTTTTAACAAAATTTTTATTAGATATTTTCTTCATTTGTATTTCAAATGCTATCCTGAAAGTCCCCCACACCCTTCCCCCTGCTCCCCAACCCACTGACTCCCGCTTCCTGGCCCTGGCATTCTCCTATACTGGGGTATATAATCTTTGTCAGACCAAGGGCCTCTCCTCAAAAATGCCCTTTTAACACAAGTTTGTTTAAATGTATTCTTGTTTATTTTCTAACCAAAATGCCTCATAACTTTAATTATATTTTTGAACATCTATCCTGACGAATCAATTGAAAAGGATAGGGGAGAATATTAAGTTATAATACTTTCGTAATTTCAGTCAACTAGTGTAACTTGTTTCACTGAAAAGTTTCATTAAGCCTTTTGCATATTATGATGACAAATGATGGTTGTCAAGTTGACTACATCTGGAATTACCTAAAACCCAAGTGTCTGGGGACATCTGGTTTTTTGTTTGTCTGTCTGTTTCTTTTAATTAAATCATTTGAAGTGGGAAGAATCAGTTTTCATCAAGACCTTTCCAGTTAAGAAGATCCACCTTTAGCCTGGGCCCCACCCCCCTGGCAGCAGGTCTGTGACAGATAAGAAGGAAGCATTTGCTCTTTGCCTGTTTGCCCTTGCTCTCCAAGGTGAGCTCATGCCTTCACTGGTATTAAAGCCTACTTTTTGGGGGGATTCCAGCATATACTGAAGACCAGCTGAGACATTTAGTCTTGTCCACTGAATAGCTGCTAGGTTCCTGATTCATCTGTTGATAGATAGTCATTATCGAACTGGTTGGACATGTAAATCACTCTGATAAGTCCCCTTTGAATACACACACACACACACACACACACACACACACACACACACACAAACACGCACACGCACACGCACACACACACAATCAGTTATGTTCCACTAGAGAACTTTGACTAATAGAGATTGATTTTCCTGAAATAATTCTTTTTCTAGTGATATTTTTTTTAACTCTGAAATGCCACATCCCCTTTCACTTTATCCTTACACAGATTTTGGTTAGACTTCATGAGTTTCTAAGAACTTCACCTTACTAAAATGTAGTAAGTACTATGTAGGTTAGATTTAGACTTTTAATATTTGTTTAAAACCCATCTCAGCCCTGCTTCCCACCCGCACCAACTAACTTTAGTCTATTAGGGTTTGGAAGTTAAGGAGTATGGAAGTGAATCAGAGGCAGACACATATGGCTCTGGGCCCAGCCTTCAAAGTCAAGCTCCTGTGATGTTTAGATCAGAGTTGGAGGAGAGCTGGGATACAACAGATTCTATTATGTCAATGACCTGCGTCCCAGTTGTGAGATGTCCTAGCTCTTGCCCTTGTGGTTTTGATCTGACTCCATTAGATCCTATACCTTCTGCTATTTCCTCAGGTCTGTCTCTTGACTGTTTTATTTATTTCCTTGTGTTAGAGATCATATAGTCAGTATGAAACTTACATAGGGAAAACTCTCTCACCTTCTATTACCGAAGGTTACCCAAGGAAATAGATCAGATATACAGTAAATGAAAGCATCAGCTTTCAAAATTACCTGGCCTGGGTTGTTTCCTGATCCGTACTCAGCAACCTGGAGATGGGCAAGAGCAGACAAAGTAGTCATTGTCCAAAAGCCAATAGACTCAAGACTCACGAAAGGGTGATGCTTGGGTGTGAGACCCAAGAATGGTGAGACTAATATTTTAGCTCAAAGACAATGGACCAGGAAGAATCCTACTCTTCTGTGGAAGGGTTCACTATTATGCCTTCAGATGACTGCATAAAGCCCATTTATACTAAGGAATACAATCTACTTGGATTTATTAACAAATTTCTTATTTTTTTCTTTTTTAAATTAATTTATTTTTACACTCTATATTTTATCCTCCCCTTCCACACTCCAACTGTTCCATGTCCCATACCTTCTCCCTACCCTCCTGTATCCACATGGATGTCTCCACCCCCCAGCCCACCTGACCTTTAAACTTCCTGGTGCCTCCAGTCTCTTGAGGGTTAGGTGCATCATCTCTGAATGAGCACAGACCCGAAAGTCCTCTGCTGTATGTGTGTTGGAGGCTTCATATCAGCTGGAGTATGCTCTCTATTCGGTGGTCCAGTGTTTGAGAGATTGCAGGGGTCCAAATTAATTGAGACTGCTGGTTCTCCTACCCGATCGCCCTTCTCCTCAGCTTCTATCAGCCTTCTCTAATTCAACATTAGGGTTCAGCTGCTTCTGTCCATTGGTTGGGTGCAAATAACTGCATCTGACTCTTTTAACTGCTTGTTGGAGGGCAGTCATTATAGGTCCCTTTTTGTGAGTCCTCCATAGCCTCAGTAATAGTGTCAGGCCTTGGGCTACCCCTTGAGCTGGATCCCACTTTGGGCCAAATTTCAATGATAATTCCTGCTCCTGAAACATCTAAGGAAAGGTTTGACTTAACATCTGGGTATGCAGCAGTCAAATCCCATTTACACATAAGGTTAACCACCACAGATTTTATGAAAGCTTTGAGGAGTGACATTTGCTTTAGTCCTCTGGATTCTCACCACGGTTATGCATCAAAAATGAAGTCATTGGAAACTTTGTTCTTTAGCCTTTGGGATGAAAGTCAATTGCATGATATCGGGAGATTTTTGACTTGCATTGTTATTGTTATAGTAATAAAAAAGGAGGATATAATTAACCAGCATTAGTAGAATCAAATTTTAAATCATGTTTTACATGGCTGGACTATTATTTTGTAGCTGTTAGGGCAGATGCTTCAAAATAATTTTATAAAATTGAAAGTTATTTTTATTACAGCAAGTTAAGAAAATGGGGTAAAATTTCACCTTGTATAAAATCAATTTGAGTTTTGTATATGAAAAAAGAAATCCAATCATTAATTTTTCTGCATCCAGTATCATTGTGTTCCTAGAACTCCATATCTATTTGGTTGTAGGATATTTCACTTAGACTCAAGATAAACTGTCTATCTTGACCAAAGTCTTAAAGGAAACAATATTTGATGTGGAGAAACAGCGGTAAAAATTATTAAAGGAGATTTTAAGATGAGTGTCTCAAGATAGGGAAGATAAGAGAAGTGATTGAGGAAGTTAGATGCATACTGTTGGTTTGGAGGACATGAGGAAGGAGTCTCCACTGTTAGTAGGCACCCACTCTGGATCGATAATAAACCAGTCATTAGGAAAAACATATAACAATAGTACCACAAACTGCTTGTAAAAATATAGCCTGATTTAGAATAGACCTTAAGAAAAATATCGTTTTGTATTGTGACGGATTCTTGGGAGAGTGACATTTTAGAGAGAAATGGAGGTGAGAACATTAGTGCTGAATTTCAGTTAAAGAAAAAAATTATGTTCAGTGACAAGTAGGTGAAAATCCTCAGTTCTGGCGCCTGTCAAAACAAAAGAAAGAGGAGGCAAAGGAGAACAGAAAAGGCCTATTGAAAATACATGTCACCCTACAATGATGTGAAATTTTGGAACAAAGTCCATTCTTAGAAGGATCCTGTGTTGGGCAGTGATGACCAGAGCTGGTACCTTTTTTTTTTTTCATATTTGGTCACAGCTGACAGTTCAGAAATTTGACTCCTGAGGTAGATTCTGGAGTCTACAAAGTGTCCTTCCTAATTTCATTGCAGCAGAACAATCAATTCTGTTCTGAAAGACATGTTGAGTCACTCAAAGACTCTACAGTTGACATCACAGCCACATTGACGAGAATGATTCTTCCATCCTCATTTGGGTGGATGCTGCTCAGGACTGCCAAGGGTTTCTTCATGACACAAACTTAGAAGCAAGCACTGTGATAAAAGAAAAAAAAAGAAAAGAACCCATAATGTTTTGTGGTGTGGGTCATTTCAGTCTTAGAGATGGCTTTTAATGCTCATCACCATGTTTTACTCTATATTACTTTTTCATTCAGCCTTTGCCTCTGCTAACCTTAATAACATGTCAAAACATGGTCATATCAATGTTTCCTAACATCCTTAAGTTACTACTAACTATACTATTCCTTTATGTGTGTTAAATCTGTTACAAACCCAACAGATTCCTGGAACTACAGATGGTATTAAACTATAAATACACTGAGGTTCAGGTAGACACATATAAGTGGCATATATATTTATAGCAAACATTCACCTTCTCCTTGAGGGACAAGATTTCTTCTTGTCATATATAAGTTGCCAGCATCTCTACTCTTATACTTTGGGGTCAATTTTTAAGCAAAATAAGGGTTAATTGAGTAGAAGTCCTGTGATATTGCAACTATCAATCTGAAAATCAAAAGGGCTATTAAAAGTCTCCTCTTCTTCAGGAAATATTTACTGCATATATAAACTTGGGAAGAAACTTTGAATTCTGTGACTTTATGGCATTTCTAGGTCTTATAGGTTTCCTGAGGTCCTGGAGGTACTTAGAGTTCTAATCTTCAGCCCCTCTTCCAACAACATATATTCCAATTTAAAGGAAATAGCTACACAAACTGATCACATATAGTCACAAATTATGTGCTTCTAAAACAACCCATGTTCTCTGATACTTGCTGATCATATTTTATTCTGACTAAAGCATTTTGACTTTGTAATTGTTACTGGGATTTCTCAACTTAGTGACTTGGTAGGTGGCTCAGAAACTCACTTGTGATGAGGTTCTTTGTACACAGTCATTTGGAGGTCAAGGAATTCCTTCTGTTATTTCCTCAAGGAGTAGAATTTCATAGTATGAATAGAATGACCTCACACTACAACTAGGACATGTATTAATAGTCTTCCTTTGTGGCTTGGAGCTGTCTTCTCTTTTTCCAGTGCATACTCCATCTAGGTAAATTGTTATAGTAGCTACACTGAAATAAAACTGATGCATATTCATGGAATACCATGTATATTGATCAATACTAACAAATGAAACAACACACATTTAGGTCTGCTAAAAACAAAATAAACAAAAAAACTAAACAAAACCAAAACAACAAAAACAACAACAACAACAACAACAACAACATAGACCATACTAAGTAAAAAAAAAAAAAAAAAAAAGTTTTAATAGAGCATAGTTAGCATAGGTGTGCATAAGAGGTGCACACCTGAAGAAAACTGACTCTATTCCGTACAGCTTTCAGTTGCCAATAGCTGCTCAGCTATGGGGAAACTTCATGAACTCTTCTTCCACTTATACGGGGACTTTGACAGTCTATTTTCTCCAGGTCTTGTAATTCAGTCAGTATTTGTAAGTTTATGTGTACAATGGCCAGTCATGTCTAATAATGATGCTCAGGATGGCATCTACTTACGGCTCTACAATCTTTGTGCCCTCTGAACCCTGTAGATGGTTCTTCCCATGAACATACCGGCCCCAGTGAGTGGCCACAAGACTTTACTTTTTTTTAAATTAAAAAATGTTAATTTGGGATAGAAAGGGAAAATAGAAGAAGGAAAAACGAATTATGCCCATGTACAGAATCTTCAAACACTGATTAGAAAGTCTTTTAATCGTAGTGAGAGGGGAAAGTCAGATTACCTACAAAGGATCAAAACCTGAGCTAATGACAGAGTTCCCTGTAGAAACAATGCAATTAGTATAATTCAACATTCCAGAACAAAATAATTTTCAATGTAATTTTTTAATTTATTCAGACTCAGTAAGAAGAAGAAATGCATACATGCTCAGATTAATAAAATATATATTACCAATATGAAATATGATCATTGGTAGGAAATATGAAAGTGATATTTTAATTTAAGTGGAAGCAATCCAGGAAAGAGTTATAAAATGAGATGGAGCAATCAAATTAGTAAATGTTAGGAAACAGACAAATGTGTTTATTTTATGGAACATATATCTAAGATAAGGCACTAAGAACAAGATACAAGCAAAAATGTTTTATAACATAAAGCCAAAGATGTAGTCATCAGAATTGAAACAAAATACTCTTAGGTTGTACATAGGTCTGTTCTCAAAATACTCTTAGGTTGTACACAGGTCTGTTCTCAAAATACTCTTAGGTTGTACACAGGTCTGTTCTCAAAATACTCTTAGGTTGTACATAGGTCTGTTCTCAAAATACTCTTAGGTTGTACACAGGTCTGTGCTGTTCTTGGTCTTTGTGGTCCACACAAGCAGGCAATTCATTGCATTTATTTAGCATATTGATTGAATATTTTATACTAGGAAGAAAATGATTTTTCATTTTAAACATCCAGAAAGCATCAAAAATGTCATTACAGAGTCAAAACTTAATTCTCATGTCTTTAAATCATAAATAACACAGGAAACATTTTCAATGTTTAAACTTCAAATTTAAAGCAAAACATTTAAAGCAGAACATATCTCTCAGTCATTAAACAGACAGCATACACCAGCTGATATGAGGCCCCCAACACACATACAGTAGAGGACTTCTGGGTCTGTGTTCATTATGATGCACCTAACCCTCAAGAGACTGGAGGCCCCAGGGAGTTTAGAGGTCAGGTGAAGTGGGGATGGGGGAGCATCCACATGGAGACAGGGGGTTTGGGGAGGCGGTGTGGGATGTGGGTTGGAGGGTGTATTGGGGCGAATGGAATATGGAGTATAAAAAATAAATTAATTTATTAAATAAATAAATAATAAAACCAAAAAAATTAGTAATTGAGAAAACATTTAGTAGGGTGATCATAATTTAATTATCATATATGTCCATGAAATATATATACACACAACTACATACATACACATACATACATTCATATCTATATCTATCTATATCTATCTATCTATCTATCTATCTATCTATCTCTCTCTCTCTCTCTCTATATATATATATAGAGAGAGAGAGAGAGAGAGAGAGAGAGAGAGAGACAGTGTTTTATATACCTCAGGACAGCCTCTAACATGTTATGCTATGTTATATGCAATAATAGCCTTCACTATCCCTGGAGATTTCTGTCATGAGTTAGGCAACCATATCAGGTTTATTTATATTTTTTGTTCTTTACAAGATAATTTGTGTGCTAACTTTTTAAATAATCTCTATTAAGGCAAAATTAATAGTATGTTAATTTTGCCAACTTAAAAAGTATCTAGTTCAATGATATCTCAGTGTATTTATAGAAATAGATAATGATCACAATATTCTAAGCTTAGAACATTAAATTCCAGGAAAATGAATCTTCATACCCATCTTTAGTGATTCACTCTAACTGTAGGCAGCTACATATCAATCTTGAAATCTTTGAGTTACTTCTTCTGGCTATTCCCTAAAAAGAACATTCAACAAATGTAATCTATCGTGTAAATTACAAATGATCATTGAGACAATTTTCCTATCTTAGAATTGGCTTATTTTTTACTTTTTGTTATTGACTTTGTAACATTTTCTATATTCTATTTACTGGTCTCAGTTAGATGGTATGTATCTACCTTCTATCATCATTTGAAGTTATCAATTTCTTGATAGTATTTTATGAAGAACAAAAATCTGATACAATTAATTAATCTTTATTTCTTTCATAGATTTTGCATTTGGTGTCATTTAAGAAATAAACTGTATTAGTTAGGGTTCTCTAGAGTCACAGAACTTAAGGAGTAAAGGAATTTATTGATGACTTACAGTCTGCAGTCCAATTCCCAACAATGGTTCAGTAGTAGCTGTGAATGGAAGTCCAAGGATCTAGCAGTTACTCAGTCCCACACGGTGAACAGGCGAAGGAGCGAGAGAGAGTCTCCCTTCTTCCAGTGTCC